>LPNX010207742.1:305025-380068 GCA_001517045.1 Pseudotsuga menziesii
AAAATTGCCCCCTGATGTGCGAGGGTAGGAGCTCATCGTATGGCCGATGGACATCATAAGTCATATTCATTTTTTCTGGGGTGTGGAGAAGAGAAGGAACCAACTGAAGCCCGGAACAACGATCTCGAACCAACTGAAAGGACTGAAAAGTACATAACCTCAATAATGGATGAGGAATCATCTGATCATCTGGACGAGGTGGGCATACCCATGCTCGTATCAAGATACATAAAAATAACTGTGAGGCCCAAAAAGAGGGACCTGTAGGATACATAGAAATCCACTGTGGATATCATAAGGGTCTAGAAGGGACACCAATCTAGAACATACTGCTGAGCTGACCATGTCTGAGCTGAACAAGGGATGCACTGGAATGACAGCAGTGCTACTGAATGTGGTTCCAAAGGAACTAATGAGCTGTTGGATCAAAGTGACAACGGTCATATTTGCAATGGTACACTGATCTGGAACCGAACTGGGTACTCAAGGAAGCATGGAACTGGATTGCTTCCGAATACAATCGCCAACGCAGCCCGGACATCCACGAGAACATATAACTGAGCATTCTGAAGTGACTCACCAATGTGCTAGAGTAGGGGGAAATCCGGGGTCTTCGACACATAATGGAAAGGATATACATCCTGCGCGATTCTCAATGATGCGATTAAGGTGCTGAAGTCGAGCAAGTGAGAAACAACTATTCGGAGAGGCAATGATGAATCCTCCCAAAATGGTCCGTAGGCACTCACCACAGATGGTGATGGGTCCAAGGTGCAGGGGCCTCTAGGTCTATCCTCTGGAATAGAGGGGCTGTCGTCGACAGAGGGAGACCTACAACTATCAAGGCAATGATGTTTCCTTGACAGGAGCGCGAGGTGAAAAAACGAACTATGATAGTATTGATGGAAGGGGTGATAAACTGGGGGGAATAACTGGGCAAGTAGAGTGGGTGGACTCAAACTTCCTTTGTTCAGAATATGATGGCGGGGATGATCGGGCAGCATATGAGACTGACTGGTGGTAAAGGGGTCATAGCGGTATAGGATCTGAGGGTGAATGGGCTGAGGGAGACTCAAGCTGTGGTAAAATGGCAGGAGATTGCAGAATACTCTGAACAAAGGTGACCTGATTGGGGGTGCTGCCGAGAGGATTGATCATAGTGCCAAGAGGCGCGGGGGGACTTCTTCATGGGTTAGGGAACTAGAAGAAGTGTGGATATAAAATGGTACTGTCATGTGGATTTTACAAGCCCAGGACAGTTCATGCTCGTGGTTGCTTTCAATTTTAAGGAGTCTGAAAGCAAATAAGAAGACTCTGAAATGATGGAATGGTACTGTCATGTGGATTTTACAAGCCCAGGACAGTTCATGCTCGTGGTTGCTTTCAATTTTAAGGAGTCTGAAAGCAATAAGAAGACTCTAAAGTAATGGAATAATACTGTCATATGGATTTGACAAGCCCAGGACAGTACATGCTCGTGGTTGCTTTCAATTTTAAGGAGTCTAAAAGCAAATAAGAAGACTCTGAAATGATGGAATGGTACTGTCGTGTGGATTTTACGAGCCCATGACAGTACATGCTCGTGGTTGCTTTCAATTTTAAGGAGTCTGAAAGCAAATAAGAAGACTCTGAAATGATGGAATGGTACTGTCATGTGGATTTTACGAGCCCATGACAGTTCATGCTCGTGGTTGCTTTCAATTTTAAGGAGTCTGAAAGCAAATAAGAAGACTCCAAATTAATGGCCAGGCAAGGAGGAAGTGTTCAATCAAGGAATATTTATGATGACCAGGACTGAGGGTGAGGGGGAACACTGGTGGGCCTCCTTGCGGGGTGAATGAATGGTGGCAAAATAACGAAACATTTCCAGTATCACAGGAGTGGATGGCTCATGTAAAAAGTGTGAAATAATCTGATGACGGCCGATGTGGCGTGCAAATTGATGCGGCAAGGTGTAGGGACGCAATGTTGAAATTGTACCAAGTGAGAGCGAGAAATGATCTCAAGCATCATCACGAGCTTGAAAAAATGAATCCGGCGATACGAAAAAGTGTTAAAAACGGAGAGCGGCCGAAGTGGCGCGCAAACCAAGGTGACTATTGGTATCGCAAAAATGGGAAAAAATGGTGTAGCAAAAAATAATGCAACGAGGTGACCATTGTGATGGTTTCGTCGTGTTGATTCCAATGGTGGTAACGGTTCGGAAAACGGACTCCGTCTGGGTTCAGAATGGCCAAACAAGAGAAAAGTCAACGGACTATAAATAGTAAGTGGGCCCAACATGACATGTGTCATTTGACTAGTGGACTTTGACTCGTAATCGCAGTGGACCAGAGCTGAGGTGTCATTTCTGGACGATCTGACTAGTCGATTGCGGAGTCGGGAGATACAGGTATTTCGTTAAACTCATACCTGCATTGTTTTTGGGTTTTGGGAGGGGTAGTGGGTCCTAGGGGATGATTTGTACGGTCCACGTGGGTGGACAGCGGGTTAGGGGGTCGAAACTGCGGTTGCAGGCCGCTGGTTTAGACCGGGACAGCCGCGGCTGGGGACCCCGGGTTCAGGCCTGACAGCCGCGGTCGGAGACAACGGCTATAGGCCTGACAGCCGCGGTCGGAGGCCGCGGCTGTAGGCTTGACAGCCGCGGTCAGAGACCGCGGCTGTAGGCCTGACAGCCGCGGTTGGGGGCCGAGCTGTTCCAGTTTTTTGGATGAAAGGGAAGGTCTATTAGTTTGAGATGAGTCTGATGAAACTTCGTTGTGTGATTGACAGGATGCCACAGGTGCTATGGAGGGAGCGGGAGATACCGGATGATATTATGACCATCGTCCGAGAGGACCGTCGGGTGCGGTCGATGCTAGGGATTTTCGGACTGCTGAAGTTCGCTAAGGTGCCTATGATGCAGTCAACAGGATTGCTGCTGAACCGGTTGGTTGGTTTCTGGGAGCCAGACATACTGGCGTTTCGAGTGCAGGGAGAGAGGGTGGACCTCACCCTGACTGATGTTTATTTTTTGACGGGGTTGCCCTACCTGGGGAGGGTAGAAGATACACAGCCGCGGGTGTCTGCAGACCTTGATATGGATGATATGTTGGAGCGGTTCTGTTGGCCAGAGGCTCAGGTGCATTGAAATGCACTCTTGGTGAGAGACTTGCAGGAGCCAGCGGTGCGGGCCATGGCAGCATGTGTGGTGCGGGTCCTGGGATCCCAGTCACCTGAGAAGGTGTCTGGGGGCCAAATGCAGCTTGTGGAGCATGTACTGGCCGGGACTTATTTTGCGTGGGGCCAGATGTTCCTGACCTACGTGCAGCGACAGCTGACCGTAGCGAAGGAATCTGGTAAGGGGTTCTGCTATGGTTCATTTTTATTTGTATTCTTTATGGAGAGGGTCCCCACACTGCAGCCGCGGGTGCCAGTCAGAGCGGGAGGCTTGAGGGAGCCTCGGATGGTGTGGTGGGGAGAGATGATGCGCCGCCGTGGTGGCAGGGATGTTGAGAGGTACTTTACACAGGAGCTGTACCTGCAGTGGCTCCAGCTACCACTGACGCTGGAGGATTATCCATATAGGGATATGGACTTTACTGGAGATCCAGATGCGCCACGGCCACCAGGACAGGCATGGGGGCCAGATGGTATGTATTGTATTGTCCAGTTTTATGTATATGATATATTGTTGATGTATTGGAATTGACAAATGGGTGATTTGCAGATGTGGGTATGAGGCCACCGCCAGGGCATGTGGCACGCAGAGGGATTGTGGTCATTCCAGCTTTGCCTGGGCGGGGGGAGGTGCTTCGTCGAGATGCAGAGGGGACACTGGAGTCTGTACGGGCACTACTCGACCGTCTGCTGGTGGGAGTGACTGACGAGGGATGGCGGGACCTGGATCCGGATGTGGTCCAGGATTGTATGAGGGCACCCCGGGATTTTAGATCGATCGCGATCCGGGTGGCCCTATTGGTGGACAGGGCATGGGCACAGGAGCCCAGATGGGATGAGGACTCACCGGAGGAGGAGCGAGGAGAGGAGTCAGAGGCAGCGGACACTGACAGTGATGCAGGGTATGACTCTCATTAGGGAGAGTAGGGGACTCCCCCTGATTTTTTTGTAGCTACGGCCTGTACCTTATGAGGCTTGAGGGATGTACATACATTGTTTTTTGTATAGCTGAGTACAGGGGTACTCAGGACATGTATAGCACATGTATTTTTTGTTGATATGTATATATATATGCACATGGATGCACCTTTTTTATGATGTTTTATCATTTGTACACACGTGGATGCTCTTGATGATGTGTTATATGTTTGTATTGCACGTGGATGCAAGTAGTCTAGGATGTTGGGCACGTGGATGCCCCTTGTGTGTTTTATGTGATGTGACATGATTTAGTTATGATTAGGCACGTGGATGCCCCTATGGATGCAAATGTGGTTTTATGGTTTTTGTTCATGGATGTAAATGTTTATGCAATGCAGTCTTTTTGGTTTTTTATATAGTTGGATGAGATGCTATGATGTATGGTGGAGATGTTATATGGTGTGATTAATATGCCAATCTAGGATGTTATTTTCCATTTGATCTGCGACACTATTTTGAGCTCTTGGGACATGTGTGAATGTGATGGAGTCAAATTGTCGGCTGAGTTGTTTTGTACGTAGGAATTTTCTAAAGAGGCAGGGATCACGTACCTGGTAGCAATTGTTGAGCTGGGAGACAAGTAGCTGGGAGTCTAAGAACACATGAAGGTGACATATACCCATCTGGAGGGCAGCAGTCAGGAGACCGGTCACAGCATCATATTCTGCCTGGTTATTGGTAGCGGTGCCTATACATATTCCGTCAAGGTGAATCACTTCATTGGAAGGGGAATATAAGACCCATGCTGCAGAAGCCAGGTTGGGAGACCAGCGACTTGCCCCATCAGCGAAGCCAATGTAACGAGGTGGAAGATGGTCCATCTGTGGGCATACAAAGACGATGAATGTGAGATTATGGTAAAAAAGGTACAAAACAAAAAAGGAGAGCAAACTGTACAATGCGGACCAATGAGGTCGTGGTTTCAGTTATGGGTAAAAACGTTTAAGATAAAACCCATTACGGGGTTTGCGGAAAGGGTGGCCTTCAGAGTCAGCTAAAATGTATGCCCCCTTGCTGAGGCAAGTCTGCATGATGTAAGGGCCTTTCCACATGGACTCAAACTTTCCTTTACCGGTTTTGTCATGGGCTTGGTCATAGGAGAGGACGAGGTCCCCTTCGTGGAAAGTTCGAGGGTGAACATGTTTGTCATAACTGGATTTGGAGCGGTTTTTGGCAGCTTCGATGTTCTGGAGAGTGGCACGACGATCTTCATCGACTTGTTCGAGAGATAGCAGACGTTGCTCAAGGGGGGAGGTATCGGGGAGAAGCTCAACGATGATGTGTAAGGTAGGAATCTGACACTCGATGGGGAGGACAGACTCTACACCATGAACTAAATGAAATGGGGTAAAACCAGTGGCGGTCTTGGTGGAGGTATGGTAAGCCCATAAGGCAGGGAATAGCATATGGTGCCAATTGGACTTATGCCGATCAACAGTGCATTGAAGTATGGTTTTCAGTATTTTGTTAACAGCTTCGACTTGACCATTCCCCTGAGGGTAGTAAGCAAAGGAAAATTGGTGCTCAAACTTGAGAAAGGTGGATAGCTCGCGCCAAACAGAATCTTCAAAGTGTGAGCCATGGTCTGAGACCAACTATTTAGGGACCCCGAATCGAGTGATAACATGGTTAAAGAAGAAATGGGCAGCGGTGTCAGCGGTACAGTTGAAGGTAGGCATGGCTTCCGCCCATTTGGTGAAGTAATCAACGGCGACAACGATGTACTTATGGCCGTTAGCAGATGGGGGTCTACACTCCATGAAGTCGATGGCCCAATTGCAAAAGGGACCAACAGTGATGACTGGGTGTAACGGAGCGGGTGGTGTCCGGGCCTTGGGGGCAAAAAGTTGGTAGTTATGGCAATGCTTGACTGCAGTGATGCAGTCGATGAAAAGTGTGGGCCAGAAGTATCCGGCGCGGACGACCTTTTAGGTAGTGGCCATCCCTGAGAAATGGCCACCGCAGGCACCGCTATGACAATCATTAAGGACCTGTTCAGTTTCCTCGTGTGTAAGGCAACGACGAAGAATTGTGTCGACTCCTCGCCGGTAAAGGACATCCCCTAGGAGGAGGTAGCAAGAGGCCTGGTGACGGATACGATGACGTCCATTACGAGTGATGGTGGGTCAGAACTTCTGTGTGCGTAGGTATAACAAGATATCACCGTACCACGGGTCATCGGACGAGATAGTGGACAAGTGATTATCTGGTAACTCCTCGGAGATAGGTGGGGCCGGGAGAAAGGAAGGGAGATCAGTGATGAGCTGGGCAAGCGCAAGGGCTTTAGTGCTCTTAGGTGTTCGGAATGTGAGGTCATATTCCTGGAGGATAATGACCCATTTAGCCACACGACCTTGCAGGAGCCGCCAGTTTAAGAAATATACCATGGGGTTAGAGTCGGCGACGACTGTGGTATGACTAAGTAAAATGTAGTGTCGCAACTTTTGGACGAAAAAGACCACTGCTGGGGCTAGTCTCTCCTCATATGGGTAACGTAGGGGTGGGCCGGACAAGGTCTGACTAACGTAGTAAATGACATGCTCTTGGCGTGAGGCGTCTTCTTGAACCAAGACTCCGGACACAGCATGCTCAGATACCGAGACGTAAAGGATGAAGTCCTGAGAGAAATCCGGAGGGGAGATCAAGGGGGCTTGTCTGAGAGCTTTCTTGAGGGCTTCAAATGCAGCTTCATCTTGCTCGTACCAGACAAAGGGTATGTGGGTACGGAGCAGGCGTAAGAAACCGTGAATGGTTGTGGCGTAATCAGGAACGAAGCGTCGAAGAAAATTGGATCGCCCTTGCAGACTTTGGAGTTGCCGGAGCGTTCGAGAAGAGGGAAGGTCTAATATGGCTTGGACTTTCAGGGGATCAACAGTAATTCCTTTCTGGGAAATAATGAAACCTAACAATCAGCCTGCCGGAATGCAAAAGACGCACTTGTGTGGGTTCAAGCGGATCTGATATTTGCGACAACGCAGAAAAACTTGCCGAAGGTCATCAAGGTGGTCTGATCGTTTTCGGGAACGAGCTGTAAGGTCATCAAGGTAGACGAGCAAGATATGGACCAAATCATGAAATCAATAGGTCATGGCCCACTGGAATGTGGCACCAGCATTTTTTAGGCCAAAAGGCATGACGCGATAGGCAAAGGTGCCCCATGGGGTAGTGAAAGCGGTTTTGTACTGGTCTTCCTTGCGGATTTGGATCTGATTGTATCCGAAAAACCGTCCATGAATGAGAGGACTTCATGCCCCGCACACGCATCAATGAGATGGTCAATAAATGGCGTAGGGAAATTGTCTTTGGGACAGGCACAGTTTAAGTCTTGGAAGTCAGTGCATACTCTAATGGTGCCTTGTTTCTTGTTGATAGGAACAGGGTTTGAAACCCAAGTGGTATAGGCAATAGGATAAATGAATCCTGTCGTGCGAAGCTTCTCAATCTCTGCTTTGACAGCTGGGATTTTTGAGGGATGAATGGGATGTTGTTTCTGACGAACGGGGGGTACATCAGGCCATGTGTCAATGTGGTGCTCTATAATGGTAGGGTCAAGACCACGAATTTCGATATAGGACCAGCCAAAGACATCACGGAATTCTTTGAAGAGTGTTTTGTATTCCTCAATCTCCTGCTCAGTGCAAGATGCTCCTAAAGCGATGAGTTCGGGGGTGCCTCCGGAGGCAGCGATATCAATTTGGATGACAGGTGAGATGTTGGCCATGTTACCCTCTTCGAAGGCATCAGGAGTAGGAATAGGGTCCTTGAACCAGTCGAACTTGGGGGGAAGGAAGTCTTTGGATTCAACTGCAAATTGGGTAGCAGCGTTAGAGGAAGATTCATCTGGGAGGAAGTAGGAATGATGGTGCATGTCATCCCAAGGATAACCCAGGGTAGTGAGAGCCTCGAGAATCTCCTCATCTGCACGGAATGTTTGTGTCGTCAAATCGGTTGACGAAGGAGTAGTGGTGGAAGAGATCATATAAATGGTATTAACCTCTTCGGAAGAGGAAGAGTCCGGGGGGTGGATTTCCACAATGGTGGGCGGTGCCGTCTCAAGATCCAGATTGTTCATTTCAAACAGAGCTGCTCTGTACTCGGGGAGATCGGGACAGTGATGTGAGTAATGCCCGTAGACACCGCATAAGGCACAGGAGTGGTTAGTGCACAAGGATTTGTCACGAGGCATAGGGGTTGGATCTAGATGGAAAACCGGGATAGTGGGGTCATCGTCAAGCAGTTGCATGTATTCCTGTAACGCCGGTAACTGAGGACATAGGTGAGTCGCATGGCCCAACTCATCGCACAGTGCGCATTTGGGAGGAGCATGAAACACAGGGGGATTTTTTACTGTCTTAGGAGGTGGGACAGCAGTGTAAGGTTGGGGGCCTCTACCCCCAGCGGGTTTGGTAAGAGGAGGGGGGGGTTTCACGGAGGATGACGGGGTAGCGACACCGGGAGGTGGTTGACTAGTAGTGACAATGGGTTGCACCGGTTGCAGGACGACATCTGGTGTCGGCGGACGACCGGGAGGTGAAAGATACCAAACGGGTAATTCTAAGGTTAACCCAGGAAGGCTGAGGGTGGCCATGACCGGGGCGCTAACTACTCCTGAGGGAGGGAAGAGGAAAGGAATGGTATGGATGGGTGTAGCACCAATGTGACTAGGTACCAAAGGGGGTTGAGGCAACAAGGGCAGTTGATTAGTAGGAGTTCGCGTGTTATGGGACAGGGTACATAGGTCGGACACTTCAGTGGCAGGTGACGGGGGTCGAAGAGATGGGAAGGTCGAGGTCATTGGTGCGTCTGAGTAAACTCCGGGCCCCATAGAAGAAATGAATGAGGTGGTGGCACCCGAAACAGGTTGTTCAACCATGGGGAGAACATTTTCGGGTGCTGCGGGGGCATTGGGATCATGGTAAGTGAGTTGGTCAACCTTGACCACGTGTCCCTCATGGGGGAACATCATGGTACGAAAAACGGTAGAAGCAACTGCCCGCATGGCATACATGTAGCTGCGGCCAAGTAAAAGGTTGTAATCAAGCTGGGCATTGATAACCTCGATGTTTATGAGGACAATTTTTCCAGCAAGCTGGACGGGGATGTTAGTTAATAGGCCTTGTGGTTGAGCTGAACGGCCGTCGTAAGCTCACAATGCAATAGAGGACTGCTGGAGAGGGGGGGATCCCATTTTCTGCCAGATGGAGGTGGGCATGACACATGTAGAGGCACCTTCATCAATAATGCATCGATGGACGACAAAATTCCGAATGGAAACAGAAACTTGGAATTCCAAAGTGGAAGGCAGGCGGGGTTCGGAGTGGTCCAAATCAAATGCCATTAACTGCGAATCATTTGGATCGATAGCCCCAATGGCTGAGAGTAAATTCTTGCGCTGCGAAGGGCAGTTGTTTAAGACTTCTAACGTAGACATGGCTACGGGGGATTGGGCTAAGTCATCGACAATGTTGTAGTTTGACGCAGCCCACGCATTGGGGTTATTGTTGATATGGCGAAGTGGGAAACGGGGCGCTTTGGGAGCGCCATCTAGTGGAGGTGGAGGTATACGTAACGCCTGATCAGTGGGATGAGCGTTAGTAGGTGTATCGGTGGGAGGGGCTTCAGGGGTGGAGCCATATTGGTTCCGTCGGGTCTGGAGGTTGACCTCATCGGAGGACATCATCAACAAGTGGTGGATCCCTGAATCGAACATGGGTTGATCAGGAGCAGCATAAGTAATTTGTTGGGTTGGTGCGTTAGCTTGAGGGGGAGCCAACGGTTCAGTGTTCACTATGCCTTGGGTTGGTAAGGGGTTGTGCAGCACCAAAGGTGGCTGCTGAGGTTGTGGGGGGTTGGGTGGTGCTTGAGGAGCCGCCTGCCCTTGGCGGTGTACATCCGCAGCCAAAAGTTGCCGAACTCGCTCCATATGTGGACAAAAATGTGTGTGGTGGCCATAGACCCCGCAAACAGAACAAGGATAGTTTGTGCGCAAATTGGGGTTTTTAGACTGCTTGGGCGGGCGATCAGGGTTTTGGTTAGCAGGGGCCGCATTATTACTAGCGGGGGGATTAGGGTGTTGACCAGCTTGCTCGGTCGGTTGGTTGTTCCCACGATTTCGGCCTCTACCGCGGTTTTTTTGGCCCTGGTTGCGTTGGTTGTTCTGGTTTTCTGCGGGTTTTGTTGAGCGTAAACTTGCCCTTGGACAGCAGGTGGATTCTGAGGTTGCGCGTGGGCGGGAGCAGGCTACGGTGGATGATATGTAGGTGGAGGCTGCGCAGGTGCAGCAACCTGAAGAGGTTGCTGATAGTGCTGTGGAGCGGGTTGTGGGTGTGCCGCATGGGTTGGTGCAGCCTGCTGGTGATAGTAGGGCTGAGGTGCGACAGGGGGGGCGTGAGCAGGAGTCGCATGACCGAAACACTGTGGTGGACATGAGGGTCCATGGGTATGGTGGTGATGTGTCATGGGAGCATACGGGATGTTTGCTTCAGACTGTGAGGTAGCCCGTGAAGGGTCAGGGCCAGGGGTAGGACGGGCTATGGAAAATGGTTGAGGCTGTGAAGAGACATGGCCAATGATTCCGTCGGCAGCGTGGGATGCCCCCGGTGCATCATGCTGGGAGGAATTTTCATGAGGGGCGTCAGGTATAATGGTATAGAGATAACCTGACTGGGCGTAAATGAGATCGAACTGTTGGGCTTTAAGGATAGCCTCTTCTTCAGACTGGGGTCTTTCGGATGCCACATCCTTAGAAATGATAGGAAGGAGGGATTTGAGGAACCAATCTAGCAAGATCCGGTCGTCTAACTTGATCTTGCATAAACTACGGCGTCGACGCCATTCATGAATGTGGTCCGTGATGTGGGTAGCCGTGTTTTGTCTGCATGATAGTAGGATCTCAATGCCTGTGTCATAGCGGACAGGTAACTGGAAGAATTGCAAGAAGGTCGAGGAAAGGGAAGTAAAGGTGGCATGGGTTCCATGGAGTTGTTCGATATACCACTTGGCAGCAGAGCCAGTGAAAGTGCACTGTAATAAACAGAGGCGAATAGAGTCGTCTACTATGGAGTTGGAGGAACGCCATAGATGGAAGGACATGATATGGTTCTGTGGGTCCTCACCTGCCTTGCCCTCGAACTTAGGGATGTCAGAGGGGAGCTTGGTGGGCATGTGAGGCCACGCAGGGTTGTGTCGGATGGGGTCATTGGGTAATCTAGCTAGGTCAGGCAGGTTGAGGCTAGCCATGAATGGCAAACTGGACGAAGGATGTGACACGGTAGTGGGTTGGACCAAGTTGGGGCCGATGCCCCCAAGTGGAGGGGTCATGTGAGGGAGGTTTCCCCCAAGTGGGGGAACTAAGGTGGTATAGGACGGTCCTGCACCACCATGGGTAGTATGGGTCACTAATGGAGTGGGGATAGGTATTCCCACTACGGGAATCGATGCTGTGAGGGGAACAGTAGAGGGGGCCCCCGTGGAGGGCATACCCAAAGTAGGTGTGGTAACTGGTGTCATGGTGGATGTGCTACCAATGGTCCCTACCAAGATGGGAGTGGGAGTCACACCAGCCATGGGGCTAGTAGGGGCAGTGTAAAGGGGGTTCTCAGAGTCTGGCTCAGAATCGGAGGTAAAATAAGGGGCGTCAGTATCTGGTGACAGAGTCCTATGCTGCTGACGAGTGGAGTCAAGTGACAAGGCTCGAGATCTATGATAAGTGGTATCAAGTGATGATGATCTGTGTCGATGACGGGTGGTGTCAAGTGAACCGTGCTGTGGGGGTTCGCCTCTGAGGCGCTGAGAATGTCTCGGGGACTCAATGGTGACAAATGGAGTCAAATCTCTGTGGGTTGAGGTAACTACAAATCAGCTCAAAAACTCTAATGCAACCGAGTGTGCAGAAGGAGAGCTCAAAAAATAGGGCGCTCCGGCCAACAACCAACTCAAAACACCCACTGTAACTGCGTGCTACAATAGGCGGAGTATCAACAGAAATGGTCAAAATACCAAAAAACAGCAGGTTTCCTACAAAATAAAAAACGGTGGACTCACTAGACCAAAAGGAGGTAAGGGAGCATGCAAACACCTAACTAAAAGTATTATGACTCAACTAGACATATCCTTTGCAAGATGATGAAATCCAAGTCAGACAATATGAATAGGGAAGCCAAGTGGCTAAGGTATCCCCCTACCGGGAGGGACACCGGGTAGTCAAATCCTAGAAGAATGGCAACTAAGATACCCCGTTCATGACACGTCCAGAAAGGTAAATCTGCCGCTTGGTCCTTTAACCGCAATACCCCTATACAGGTATATCCCGAGAACTACGAAAGGTATCCCTTCAATTACTGAATGGAGTTCGGTATTCCACTCAGACCTCCGGAACCAATCTCACGACTTCAACCCTCCTAAGGGAGAGGCCCTCTGATAAACCGGTTGTGACCATGTCAAAAAATACTAAGGGATTTTGGTTCCTTAATGGACAACAACTATGTCTCAAGTGTAAGTAACCGAGGGGTGTTTTTGGAAGCCTATCCCCTCGATCCTACCTAATTACAAAAATTATTTTGTGTTCCCCAAGTGGGGTTAGAATGTTGGTTGAATTAAGTAGTTTTTAAGTCTCACTTGAATTAGTTGACAGATTGTGTGCTCGTGAGGTTATGAAACCAGAAGAGAAGTGCCAGGGAAACTTCCTAAATAACAATAATACTGAATGAAAAAATTTTACCATGCAAAATTATCGGAATAAACAATGCTGAAATTTTTTTTTTTTAAATTCTGTAAAGGGGGACAAAAGTGCAGGTAGAACAGATGGCTGTGCAGGTGCAGAAAATATGGCAGCAAAGGGGCTGGGTTCAAAAGCAAGAACAAGTGCAAAAGTAAGATCTGATCGGTGGTCGGACCGCGGGTTTGAAGGAAATAGGCGCGAACAGATCGCGGATTTCTAAAGAACACAGGCGGGTGGACCGCGGGTTTAAAGGAAATAGGTGCGGACAGGTCACGGGTTTCTGGAGAACTCAGGCGGGCGGACCGTGGGTTTGAAGGAAACAGGCACGCTCAGGTCGCGGCTAAGAGCTGGAAAGGCGCGGTCGGGACGCGGGTAAAATGGCTAAAAGGCGCGGTCGGAGCGCAGCAAATAGGGAAAAGTACGCAGTCGAGTCGCAACTAAGAGCTGGAAAGGCACGGTCGGGTTGCAGCTAAGGGCTGGAAAGACGCTGTCGAAACACGACTATGAAGGAAAAAACTGCGATTTATGGCGGCCGAAAATGACAGCCGAAAGGACAAAACGGGAAATAAAATAAAATAAAAACCAGCAGAGTCGCCAAAACTGTAGCTAGGGTTTTACCCCTAGCTTGTGCGAATGAGCACCTACTAAGGAGAATGGATTCCTTAGTAGCAGTTCAATAATATGTAAAATAAAAGGATCTAAACTGAAATAAAAAATAATCTAAACATGTTCATGAAGCAAAACAGAAAAAAGTAAAGAATGATTTTTTATTGATCTGACCTCCAACGTGGAGGTTGGTGAAGCCCGTTGCGCTGATCCGAGAGGTTGCTCCGAGCTCCAGCTACTCCTTCTCTTTCTCCAATGGTGGAAATGGGCCAAAAGGGGCTCTCACGGTGAAAGTAGCTCAAATGTGAGCTAGGGTTTCAAGAGCAATTTTGGCAGAGGCAGGATACTTGTGATTGTGGATTTGAAATAAGGGGTCTCCATCACTTATTTATAGTGGTGGAGTGCCGGTTTAGGGTTAGGGTTTCAGTTGTTTAGGGTTTCAGCTGTTTAGGGTTTTTTCCTCCTTTTCCTCATTATTTTATATTTTTTCTTCCTTTTTGTAGATTTTTGCTTTTTGGAGGAATTTTGGATATTTTTTGGAGGAAAAGAGGGTTTTATGGCCTTTTGGAGGCTTTTTAGATGGTTTTATGAGTTTTTGATGGAAATATGGTATGAAAACGGACAAATGAGCCGTTTGATGGGGTAGATGAGGTATTGAACCCTTTTTGGGTGTTAACATGATTCTCAGCAAACATCAATCCAGCTCACTAAGCCCACCTGTCAACGGCCCGAAGAAGTGACCACAACAGTCTGGAACATGTATTTTGATGGAGCTAGCACTCAAAGCTCAGCAGGTGTAGGTGTAGTATTGATCTACCCATCCAAGGAAAACATTCATCTATCTTATAAGCTTGATTTTAAAACCACTAACAATATACTAGAATATGAAGCCTTGCTGCTAGGAGTTAAAGCTGCTAAGGAGATGGGGATCATGTGCATGAGGATTTTTGGAGATGCAGACCTTATTATACAGCAGGTCAACAACACTTTTCAGACAAAAAATGTCAGACTAAAGGCCTACAGGGACGAGGTATGGAAACTCAGAGACTCCTTTATTTTTTTTGAACTATCATATATACCTAGGGCTTTGAATAACCTGGTTGATTCCTTGGCTGTCTCTGCAAGTCTGTTTGTTCCTCCTTTACCTCCTAAGCTCAGCTATGATGTTCAGGTTAAGTACAGACCTTCCCTACTAGATAATGTCAAATTTTGGAAGGTGTTTGAAAATGATGATGAGCTTAGCAAATTCCTTTAGCTAGTAGATGAATTCTCTGATATACATATAGATCAGGAAAACCTAAACATGGAGGAATCCAAATAGCTCAAGTTGAAAGATAAAGTGGCTAATCAGAACATTGTCCAATTACCCAGTAACTATATACCTCTGGGTCTAGTACCTTTGGAAGAGCTGTTTGATCATAATGACATCCCTTTCAAGCCTGCCAAAAAGGAGGAAGACCCTGTTGTCCAAGAGAAAAACATAGGCATCCAAATCCATCCAAAATTGATAAATCTATCCACTGAGTTGACTGTTGATTAGAGGCCAAAATTTTGCAGCCTGATAAAAGACTTTGCTGATATCTTTACCTGGGAGTACAGTGACCTGAAAACCTATGACACCAATATCATCTAGCACAGGATTCCTTTGGAGAAGGACACCATCCCTTTCAAGTAGAAGTTAAGATCTAGCAGTCCTCTCCTATTACCAGTAATTGAAAAATAAATCCATAAGCTCCTCAAAGCCAAAATCATAATCCCCCTTAGGTATTCCAAGTGGATTGCAAACCTAGTGGTGGTAAGGAAGAAGAATGGGGAAATCAGGTTGTGTGTGGATTTTAGAAACCTGAACAAATGTTCCAAAAAAGACAAATATCCACTGCCCAAGATGGAACACCTGTTGCAGAAAATATCAAGGGCTAGTGTCATGTCATTCCTGGATGGCTTCTCTAGATACAACCAAGTTGTTATGCACCCTGATGACCAAGAGAAGACTGCCTTTACCACCCCCTAGGGAACTTTCATGTATGCTAAAATGCCATTTGGGATAATGAATGCTGGGGATACTTTTTAGAGAGCCATGGACCTATCTTTTGTAGGTTTGAAAGATAAATTTGTACTCATATACTTGGACGACCTAACTGTTTACTCTCACAGCCATCATTACCATTTGCAGCATTTCAGGAAGGTATTATTGAAGTGCAGAAGGTATAGGATATCACTCAATCCTAAAAATTCCCAGTTTGCACTCAATGAAGGGAAACTCCTAGGTCCCATACTCTTAGCTGAAGGTGTAAAGATTGATCCGGTAAGGGTGGAAGCAATCTAGAAGTTGTCCATACCGAGGTCAAAAAGGGACATTCAGTCCTTTTTGGGTAAGATAAACTTTGTCAAGAGGCTCATCCCTAGTTTCTCCAAGCTGGTGAAGTAGATAACAGTCATGCTGAAAAAGGATGCAGAAATAAAATGGACTGACCATGCAAGAAGCTATTTCAAATACATCAAGAAGGCTATCATGGAGGCCCCAACCCTGATTAGTCCTGACTATACCAATAATTTTTACATCTCTTTTGCATCCTATGACACAGTGGCAGTTGTGCTGTTACAAAAAGATAATGAGGGTCTTGATCATCCAATTGTATTCTTTAGTAAAACCTTGATAGATGTTGAGCTGAAGTATGATCCAATTGAGAAATAGGCTTATGCTCTCATAAAGTCATTAAAGACTTTTGTAATTTACATTCTCCATGCAAAATTTCTTTCCTATGTCCCTTCAGCTGCTGTGAAGGATGTTTTAACTCAACTTGACATTGATGGAAAGAGAGCTAAGTGGATTTTCAAGCTCATTGAGTTTGATATAGAGGTGAAAACCACTAAGCTAGTAAAGGGACTAGGTCTAGCCAAACTCATGGCTAAAGAAAACTGTGAACTAATGGGGATAAACTTCACCTGTGTCAAATCAGCAAAATTGAAAACTATGGTAGCAGCAGAAGTAGATCAAGATCAGAATGACATTCCACTAGTAGCTAAAAAATTGTCTTCATGTGAGTGGTACTCATGTATTATTCAATTTTTGCATAAATTAGAAGTTCCTACTGATCTCACTCCTAATAAAGCACGAGCTCTTAAATTAAAGTCTGTTAAGTTTTGCATAATTGACAAACTGTTGTACTAGAAAGATCAGTCTAGAATTTTGTTGAGGTGTCTAGATAAAGAAGAATTAGATCATGCCATGCATCACTTTCATTCCAGCACATGTGGGGGCCACCATTATTGGAAGACAATGGCCCACAAGATCCTGAGGGTAGCATACTATTGACTAGTCATTTTTTTATGTATGTACTTTTGTAAGGGCCTGTGACCAGTGCCAAAGTTTTATAGGGAAGCAGCAACTCAAATCCTTTCCCCTTAGGCCTATTGTGGTGAATGGGCCTTTTCAGC
The DNA here is from genome assembly GCA_001517045.1 of Pseudotsuga menziesii. NCBI lineage: Eukaryota > Viridiplantae > Streptophyta > Pinopsida > Pinales > Pinaceae > Pseudotsuga > Pseudotsuga menziesii. Next base: position 321,929 of record LPNX010207742.1, read on the forward strand.
AATGGGGTCTGGATTTCATAGTTGAAATAACTCCATCTTCTAGTGGGTAGCATAAATGGATCCTAGTAGCCACAAACTACTTTACCAAATGGATAGAGGTGGTACCCACCAGGAACACCACTCATCAGGTCATCATGAGATTTTTGTATGAGAATATTTTTAGCAGGTTTGGCTGCCCAGTAAGGTTAGTAACTGATAATGCACCAGCTTTCAAAATTGGGGAATTAGTTAAAATGTGTGATTCAATGGGCATTCAATTGGTGCATTCCACATCCTATTGTCCTCAAGGCAATGGCCTAGCTGAGTCATCAAACAAAATCCTAGTTAGGATCATCAGAAAACTACTCGAGACAAATTAGAAAAGATGGGATTCTAAGATTAAGTTTGCTTTATGGGCTGATAGGGTAACAAACAAAATATCTATAGGGACTTCTCCATTCAAGTTAGTTTATGGTACTGAGGCCATTTTTCCTATTTAGCTCATTCTTCCAGTGGAAAAATTATTTCAGGAAGAGGAAGATGAACCAAATGATATGGTGAGGAGGAGGATGGACTTGGTGGAGTTGCAGCAAATCAAAGAACAAGTGATAGGAAAATCAGAAGCCCGTCAATAGAGGATAAAGGGAATGTTTGACAAAAGGGAAAAAGTAGACAACTTTCAGGTTGGAGATTGGGTCCTAAAGTGGGATGCTGTCAGACAGGACAAGGGAAAACATGGAAAGTTTGATTCTTTGTGGATTGGCCCTTTTGTGATAGCTCAGGTACATAAGAATAACACCTTCAAATTGCAGAATCTGGAAGGGGAAGAGGTGTTTGTTGGCCCAGTGAATGGGAAGTTTCTGAAACTTTACTTTATTTGAGGCTCTGAGGCCTTTTCATTGTAAATTAGTAGTTATTAGGTTTTTTTTATAACAGAATAAACTCCATGCCCAATGGAACAGTAAATGATAGTGTTAAGTTTTTAGTTGTTTTCAGTGAAAGGAATTTTGGTCTGGGATTCTTGGGACCTCACTAGGAGGTTCACATCCCCAAGTAGGAGCCAGATATTATCTCCCAAAATAAATTTATTTTGATAGTATGAAGAATTTGATTTATGTAATGAAAGATCTGAGGATGACTAATAAATTGAAGGTCTATGTTTTTTATATGGTTGAAAAATTTGGAAATTATAGCTTTCAGTGGCTTAGGCGAGGCTCTTAATAGCTCATTAGCCATCGAAAGGCTATGTTTCGGCAGTTAACAGTTTAACGCAGAATAAAAGTAAACCACCGAAAGCGGGCCTGAGGGAGTAAAATGCAAAAACACTTTCGGTGGCTTAGGCGAGACTTCAAATGACTCATTAGCCACCGAAAAGTGTTTCTTTCGGCAGCTTAGGGAGAAGACTAAGAAGGGTGTCAACCATCAAAAGCAGGCAGAAAGCGACATTGGTAAAGGTGCTTTCGGTGGCTTAGGTGAGACTTCAGACTGCTCATTAGCCACCGAAAGGTGATGCTTTTGGCAATTTATCAAATAGTTCAAAGCAGATTTTAACCACCAAAAGCAAGAAAATAAGCATCAGGGAAAAAGTGCTTTCAGTGTCTTAGGTGAAAGCTCAGACATTTCATTAGCCACTGAAAGGATGGGTTTTCGACGGTTAAAAGGGTTTTTCAACAAGGCCACTATCTGCCGAAAGCTAGGTTTCACCGCGATGCTGGGTTAATTTTTTCGGTAGCTTAGGAAAAAAGGATATCACTTTGTTAACCACCAAAAGCCATCTTTTCGACGGCTATCCGAAAAACTTCTGAAGGTTGTTAACCACTAAAAAGGTAAAATGTGGAAACGGTTAGAAAACGGTCAAATCAAACCCCATCAGCAAGATAAACGATCAGTGAAGGGCATGACAAACCACCAAAAGGACTTGAGCTTGCATAACCGCATGTGGAAATAAGTGAAGGAGGTCATTATAAAACTGATAAAGGACTGATAGGATTGAAAACCCTCAATTTTATTCCACCTATCCAAAAGAACACAGAAAATCTCATCGAGTATCCGGGCTAATTTGTAATATGATTGCTTGGCAAAGGAAATCGAAAAGATCAACTACTGCCATCACCTTATGACCTCAGCATCCATCATGACAGCAAAAACCCTCATAATTAGTGCCAAAAACTCCAGCACATTTCACTTTTGATCTTAGCATTCCTCTCCACCAGGAAAACCATCTCTAAGAAAGCAGCCTGCTAACACACTGTCACACAGAACTTAAAATTATTTTTGCAGGTACCCAGGAGTGGCATTCACCAAGATGAAGAAGGGAGGACCGGCTCTCAGGAAAGAGTTGGTAGATATAAACTATTTGGAAGCACAACTAGAGGTCTGTAAAATTTTCCAAGATGTTGGCTACTACAGGTTTTGTGAGAAGATACAAGGTCCCCATCAGCAGGTGGCTGAGGAATTTTCCCTCTCATTTGATGGCTCTAAAGTAGTCATAGGAAAAGAGGAATTTCACATAGATGAAACCCTAATCACTGAAGTTACTAAACTCCCTAACACAGGAGAAAAATGGTTCAAAACCACCATACCAAAAGATGTAGAGTTCAGGTCTTACCTAAAGCCTGAGCATAGAGGATTGGTGTGGAAGAAGAGTGTGCCATCATCCTGGTTAGAAGAGAGGTGGCAACAACTATTGAAGGCCATTGTGGTCTACCTGACATGTGAAGGAAGATATAATAGAGCCATGATCTACCATTTCAAGTTAATGAACCACTTCACAGGTAAAATCCCACTAAATTTTCCCTTTTACTTACACAGAAGTTTGGGAAAGATGGCACACCAAGTGAAGGCCCAGCCAACCAAGATTGCTGGCAGACTGTCTCACCATGGCCTTATTCAGCTGTTGATCCAAGAGTTGCTGAAAAGGAGGAATATGGCATGGCCTTATTTCTTGTTTTGTATTGGATTTGAGACAGGCCTTTAGCCAGAAGAGAAGGGGAAGTCTCCTGCCAAAAATTCAAGCACACCAAGGAGTGGGAGAAGAAAGAGAAGGGCTATATCCTTAGCAGTAGTAGAATAGCCTCCCTCCTCTTCCAAATCCAAGATGGAAAAAAGGAACTTGGACTTCAGTGATAAGGGCCAGGAGGTTGAAACACACAATGAGAATATTTTGAATCTACCCTACTCAGATTCTGAATAGGAGCAAGAGGAAGGTGCGGACCTACCTCTACAGATTGTAGCGGTTATTGAAGAACCAACATCCCCCACACCAAAGGAGTAAGAGGAACCAATAGAGAAGGATTCCTACAGCAAGACCAAAACTCAAAAGATAAATCAATTACTGAGGCAAATTTATGAGATGGAGATTTTGGAAAGGGAAATAAAGAAAAATAATTCTGCCTTGACCAGCAGGAACAAGCTGCTACATAAGTCTTACCTAGAGCAGAGAGAAAGATATATTTTATTAAAGAGGGTGAATACAAGGTACCTAAAAGACAATACTAGATTGTATAGGATGATTAGGCTCCAAATACTGCAGTTGAAGGAGGCCAAGGCAAACCCTAGAAGCCACCCCACATTGGAAAGCCTAGCTGAAGCTACAGTTAGCCTTCAGCCTCCAGAAACTAACCAAGTTGCTGTTAACCCTCCTAGCACAGAGCCTACTGAAGAAGAAATCTGAGCAGACAGACCTAAAAGAACATTTTTGGAAGAAACCTAATAATTTTTGGAAAACAAGGCTTTCAGTGGCTTAGGAGGACACTGATACAGTTCATTAGCCATCGAAAGTGTTGCTTTCGGTAGCTCACGGTTCTGATAGTCTGATTTCTTAACCACCGAAAGCAAACAAAGGATTAAAATTAAATTTTGGCTTGCAGGACCAGTTTTAGGTGAATATAGATGGCTCAAGGACAAAGTCTGAATATGAAGGACGCAGAAGAGAGCATCAGGAAAGGTCTATTTCTGTTTTACTATGACATAATAGTGGAAAAGGTCACCAACACCTAGCTGTCAAAGGAAAATAGTGACTTAATCAGCAAAGGGCCAATAGCAATGATTTCCAACAGTTACCTTAGTTATCTGAAGGTTCATATAGTGAACTAATTCTTCAGTTAGTTAGACAAGTAGTTAATTATGATTTTTTAACCTAAATTGCAAAAAACTACTTTTTTGTAAAAATAGATCCAAGTTTTCAGGATCTGTGTATTTTGTAAAGGCTATAAAGCCTAATATTTATTTTATTAAAAAGTTTCAACTTCGGGGACTTGTAGACTATACTATTGTCAACTTCTCATTTTTCTCATGATTTAATATAAGCTCTTTTGTTATCATTTGTTCAGCTTCCATTTCTGTCTTTTGTGTGCTTATGCTTGAATGTGTTATTTAGGTTTTATTCAAGTTAATTAAAGACTGATAGCTATCACCTTGTTGGAATGTTGATGTGATTTGAATTATAAGTACCATCCTTATCATGATTTATCCATTTATATGCATTTGTTTTGTGTGTAAATCTGCCAGCTTGATGAGTTCTCCATCCCTGCACCTTATTGTAAACCTCTGAACAGTGGTAACTAAAATCCTTGTACCTAATTGAGTTTCATGAATGTCTTGAGAGTGAAAGGTCATATAGGTCACTTGACTTGATCCATATTAGAAAAACCCAAAAACATTGTAAGTTACCAGGCATCCTCGAGCTGCAACCTAGAGGAGTTTCTTGGAGTGATAACAGGTGGCATTGGTTCACACAAGATATTATCATAAGTTCATAAAGGGATACGCAATGACCACGGATCTGATCATGAGAAACTCTTGAAGAAGGATGGAAAGTTCAAATGGAATGACAAATGTCAAAGAAGTCTCGATAGTATGAAGTAGAAAATGGTTGTTGCACCGATATTAGTTTTTTCGGATTGGACAAAGGAGTTCCACGTCCATGTTGATGCTTTGTTAATTGCATTAGGAGTGGTTTTGACTCAACAAGGGGAAGGAGGGATTGATCACCGAATCGCATTTGTAAGCCAAAAGTTGTCTACTACAGAAAGAAACTATACAACAATAGAGAGGGAAGTTTTGGCGATGGTGTATGCCTTACAAAAAAAATTCCACTGCCTGTTGGGAGGACATTTCAAAATGTTTACAGATCATTGAGCACTGAAGTACTTGGTTAAAAATCCTATGTTGGGGGGGAATATTGGACGATGGTTATTACCATTCCAAGATTTTGATTTTGAGATCATTGTGAAGTTAGGGTGGTTGAATGCACGACCTGATCATCTATTAAGGATAGAAATAGGTAAATATCCAAGCAACATCGAGGATGTCTTGCCCGATGCGCAGTTGTTTAAAATTGGAATTGTGAACGGCCATTATGAGAAAATTGTCTAATTCTTGACGACAAGAAAAGAACCAAAGGAATTCACTACGAGTCAGCAAAAGAAATTGGATGTCAGAGCTGTTGATTTCCAGCTAATTCCAAGACATCTCTACAAAATGGTGCCAGATGAAATTCTACATCGATACATTCTACCACATGAATAGAAAAGAGTATTGGCATAGGCACATGATGAAATTGTAGGAGGAAATTATGGAGGTCATGCAACTGCTAGAAAGATACTCTGAGCTAGATTATGGTGGCCAACATGTACAGTGATGCCACAGATTATGCTAAAATATGCGATAGCTATCAAAGGATGGGGTAGTCGTCACAAAGGGATGAAATGCCACTAGTACCTCAGATAGCTCTACAACTATTTGATTAATGGGATATGGATTTTGTGGAACCTATCAATCCTCCAAGGAAATAGATGGGTGCACAATATATCATCACTATGACAAACTACTTCACACGATGGGCAAAGGAAACACCAGTGAAGGATTGTACAGCTACAACGACAGCTAGGCTCCTATTTAACAATGTGGTTACTCGGTTTGATTGTCTTGATATATTTATGAGACTTAAATGGATTCACTTTTTCAATCAGACGATTAGCACAATGACTGGAGAATTTATATACAACACAAGAAGAGTACTCCACATCACCCATAAGTGAATGGAGCATTCAAAGCATTCAACATGGTATTAGAACATGTGCTAATGAAGGTATGTAATGCAAATTGCGATGATTGGGATCTAAAAATCCTTGTGATATTATGGGCCTACATGACAACATGTAAATGATTGACGGGACAAACAATTCAAGCTCGTTTATGGACAAGAATATGTAATGTCGATGGAGTACATAGTTCCCATCCTATGCATAGTAGCAGCGACCCGCATGAGTGACAAAGAAGCGATTGAAGAAATATTGGCGTAGTTGTTGTAGCTCGAGGGGTATCGGTTCATCACATGTTTCCACCAGCAAGTAGATAAGGATCAATAGAAGGAATGGCTTGACCTCCATGTAAAATCCAAGTAATTTTAGCATGGAGATATGGTTCTCCTATATGACAACAAGTTTGTGAAACACCCAGTTAAGCTACAGATGCATTTTTTAGGACCGTATGTGATTCATTTCATCACCGACGGAGGTGTAGTACAACTGCAACAGTTAGATGGAACATTACTACCGAAACTAGTAAATGGAAGCTGGATAGATCCCTATCGAGATATCCAAGATTGGCATCAATGATAGTCACATAGATGAAAACAAAAAAAAGGAAAAGTGTGTCATACAATCGCAGCAAAGTGTGTCGATAAGAAAGGAAGAGTGAATCGCAGTAAAGTTTGAAGCTTGGTGATATTGGATGAAGCACGAAGTGGTCAAATCAGATGATAAATGCAACAATTAAACCCAACAAATGATGGAAGAAGTGGGAAAGATGCATATTTATTGGAAAATCGGACCTTTAGATTTGCAAAATCGACACCGGATTTGGTCGATCTTCTAGGGATTTAGAAATGATGGATAAAATCATTCGCACGGGAGAAGCAGAGGCTATAAGAATTCTCCATGAGGCATGGGTCAAACCATTGTGACCATTGCAAAGATGGATCAGAGCCAAGGAGAGTATAGGAGAGAAGAAAAGAGTAAAGGAGTAGAGAAGTAGAAAGGTTGTTATCGCACAAGTGATTTCAAGCACCAGTACATGAGGATTGCCACTACACAACGTACCAATAGTGGAAAAGCATCCTAAAATTTAGGACATATTAAATCTGCCATCCAAAAATAAGAGAGGTGTGAATCTCCCAACCTGTGTGGAATGGTAGATTAAATCAACATGTAGTTCCACAAGGATGGAAGAGGTATAAGTACGTGGCCCATTGATGATGGGAGGGGAGGACTCAACAGTGAGGAAAGGGATGACAACTGATGATATCCTGAGATATGTATGGTTGTGGAAGGTAGCAGCACCGGTGCTATGCTACAGTAAGAATCAAAAGTATACCATCAAGATGTCAGCAATGTCGAAGGGAGTACATGTAATGATGACTTACGACAACACTTATGACATGGGATGAAGATGTTGACGCCATAGTGAAGCAATTTGACTCAATCGTCCTCGACATTAACAAGATTCCTATGAGTATGTTGACATGACTCCAGAATGAAGCAAGTCAAGAAATCAAAGATCATGAGGTGTTGATGCATGACCAATTGGTGTTGGCTATCATGGGTAGACCCGGGTTTACTATATTTAACCAACAACACACCTAGCTCACTGGTCCTTTCAGCGACAGACCGCGAAGCGGCCTGAATTCTCACCCGAAGTGATTCTAATGGTTTGGCCAAGGACTCAAGCGTCTTGGACTAGGTTCAGTGGCATCCTACTTGTGACTCGCAGTTTTGCTAGCCGTGAGGCCTCTTTCTCTACACGTCGCGTGACCCTTCCACTCGCGTCGTGTGATCTCCTCGTCTCGCCGTTCCTCTAACCATGAGATCTCTCTCTCCCTGTCGCACGGTCCCTTTCTGTGTCTCGCAAATTCCACTGACTCGCAATGAATCCAGCCTTATCGCATCGTCGCGCACCAGGAAACACATAACTTCCTCTCCAACACCAAGTCCTCAAACTACAGTATCGCGCACCGCATCTCCTCTGCCGGTGCGGTATCACCTCCCTACGATATCCTACTCCCGCGGCTCAGTGCACTTAGCATTGTTCATGTCGACTTGCAAGACTCAACATAATAGGATGTTTAACACTGCAACTAGTGACTGTTTCAAGCAAAGCACAATTGAACCCACATACAGCATGTCAAAGACTTCAACTTATGTTTATCCTTCTATATTACCACGAACTGAACAACGCATACATACATTAACTGTAAACAAGGTTCATATAATAACTGATAGATGCAACAAATAAACACAACACATAAATCTGTCACATAACACACGATTTTAACATGGTTCACCTCCAAGATGGAATTTACGTCCACAGAACTGTGTTTCTATTATAGCTTAGGGGAAGGTAAACACAGTTCTACTGCACCGCATATGCAGCTTGAGATCTTCTCTCTTAGATCTCTTCTCTACCTCTATATTGCACCTCTTACAATATACTCTTCCCTCTCTGTCGATCCCTACGGATCGTTACATGCATGCTCTATGATCTAGCTACTGGTTACAGTAAGATACTACAGCTAATAACAGAACCAGAGCTTGGCTTCTACAACTTTCTAATAATATACAAAACAACTAACACATGAGTCAACCCTTTTACAATACACAATATATCCCTTTATAGGTGGCCCGAAGGTCTCACCATTACAACACTGTGGGCCTGTCCCAACAGTAACCCAAACCCTAACTAGTGACAGTCAGCGTATCTGTACTTTGAGGTAGCCGCTATCCGTCACACCACAGCTCTCTATGGTCTTCCATGCTTCCTGGCACTAATCATGGGTACTATGCACCGTTTCCCTTCACCACAGCTTCCTGCAGTCTTCCATGCTTCCCAGCGCTGACCATGGGTACCGGCGCTGCTTCCCTGTTTCTGTCCTTCATCTTCAATACCTCGGCCTCGTTGCTCCTTTTCCTTTATGAGGGTAGCTGAACCCTCCTGTCTTTCACCGCTGCCTTCAATGTAGTGGGTGAGCTCTCTCTTCTTGGCCACTTAGGTACCGTCGTCTTCCTTGATTTCTCTATCTTCTACGTCATGGTTTTCGGCTCTAATCTGTAGCTAGAAACCTGCTACAGTGTCGTAGCTCTACCTCTTATTTCTCCGCCAAAAATGTCTATCCGTCAAAATAGCAGCTTCTTCTCTAGCTGCGGGACCCTACTCCAATAATTGGTCAAGTCTTGAGAGCAAGTAGAGAGCACAAAATTCAAGATTCAGCAAGTGAATATAGAGAACAAGGAAGCTTCCAATGAAAAGACCATGGCTTTTCATGATAGGTAGAGATTAGAGAGAGATATATCGGTCGCATGCGAAGAGATTCAGGACATCACCCCAAATATGTTCACTGAAGTAAAAGTGTTGCGGCTAGGAATACTAGTCACCGATCTAAGCAAATAGAATGCAAAGTTGAAAACATGAGCAATACCAAGCACACCACCAAAATAGGTCACAGAAAGAAGAGGAGTAATAGACAACTCCACAGGAAGGAATGTACACTTCCTGTCATCTCGTCCTCATCGCATCTTCCCGATGTGGTAGCCTGCGATGTCTATACAGGGCTATCGCCACAAGGTGCTTGCTGCAGTACGCCCCTAGATGGTGGTACCTGCGATCCTGATTACGTAGGGTCATCAAAGAAATCCTTAGCTTCCTGAAATGTCTGTTTGTTCTTCTGCAGGTCGAGTGGTGTTGCTTTATTAGGAGCTCTATGCACCCATTCCTAACTTGTGTTCTTTTCTATCTCCTGCGATGTCCCACTGGTAGAAACACCGCTGTGAGTCACAATATTGACTCTTGGTTCTGGATCTTCCTGCTCAGCAGCAATAAGCTAGATGTTCTGGTGTACTGCTGGCTTAGGTTCTCTGATCTTAGATATCAAGGTAGGACACTCCTCTACAGTATGATCATAAGACTTGCAGTAGTTACAAGTGGTAGTGGGGCTCTGACAGTCCCTAGCATAGTGTCCTACAACTCTGCAGTTGTAACAAGTAACTGGTATGTGACCACGGCCAAAACCTTCTCCTCTGCCGAAGCCTTCTCCTCATGCAAAGCCTCCCCCACGGCCTTGTCCTCTGAATCCTCCTCCTCAGCCACCATAAGCCAGATCATACTGTGGTCCTGCTGCTGTACCCTGTGCCTCTGACTGGACTCTATACAAGTCTTTCTTTGCTCCAACCATGACATCATAGGCTCTACAATCGTGTTCATCATGGCCTACAGACTTGCAGAAGATGCAATATAAGTTATTAGGTGTCTGCACGTACTTCTGAAGTAGAGGGAACTGGTGAGGTAGATGTCCTCATGTTTTTCATATTTCACACCACGACCCATGGGTCTGTGGTAAGGGGTTTGGAGCCCCTGTCACTATATATTCTACAAAAAATGGACAATTGTCTTTACTATGGCCTTGTGCTTTACATTTTACACACCATATGTCTTGCGCAACCTCTTTCCCTTTCTTAAGCTCATGCAACTGTAGCGTGAGATTAGCCAACTGGTTTTGTAAAGTTTCCATGCATGTACTGCTCTCAGCTAGAGGTGAAGCTTCTAGTTTCATCGCCATCTCCAACGCGTCATCCTACGTCTGGAGTTTCTGCTGCATTAATGGCAGTCTAATGTGAGGGAGCAGTGCTGCAGTAAACCATTCCTTATGCTGCTCCGATGCGAACTCAAAACTGACTTGGTCGATAAGGGCTTTGAATTTCTGATCAAAGTCCCACACCGAATCTGTAGGTAACTACTTAATGTCTTTGAGTTCTGTAATACACTGTGACTCAGACTTAGGTTTCTTAAACTCTTTAATCATGGCGGCCTTGACGTGGACAAGTGTCCTGGGTATTGTGGTATACTTTATATACCATGTTAAGGCTCGATCTCTTAGTGTGGTGACCAACTGTAAAATTTTAAGGTTATCGTCATTGATTTCTTTAATGGTCCACATGGCTTCACATAAAAACCAATGCTGCTCTGGGTCTTCTACCCCTGTTCCCTTAAATATAGGTAGCTTCATATCATCCCCCATTCTATTTCTACGTGGTGGATGTTGATTTACTGTGTTACTACCACTCAGCGGTGTAGGTGGAGGTGATGTAGTGGTGGTAGGTACTGTCTATGAGCTACTGGATGGAGTTCCTACGGGATTTTTCTGAGTCTCGGTCTGTTTCTGTGGGGTGTAAGGGTGGTAAGGGATACCCCCCTCTGTTCCTTCTGTGGTACTATGACTCTGTTGTCTGATATTATCTGAACTGTCTTCAAATATAGGAGATTTGAAATCTACTTTATACTTCTTTCCACTACGTGTTCGTCCAATGTCATCAAAATCACTTTCAAACTCTTGTGACATTACTATTTCTACTTATTCATCTGAAACTAGATCCATTGTTTTTTTTTCATGTAATAGCATCTTAATGGACAAGATTAAAGATATTAGGTACTTACCACGATATCCTTTGAAGAAGTAGCGCTAAGCCTCACTGAAGCTTTTCCTCTGGTCAACTGCAAACTCTGTGACGAAGCCTTCTAGCACACTCGCAAGCCAGAAGTCTACTGCCCTCATGGTAGGATTATCAAGGTTCTTCATGGTCTGAATCAGCTCTGGTGTCCAGACAATGTCTCTTTTCTTTTTGAATATGCCTATATCAGTTAACTTTGATAACGAGTCATAAAGCTCATTCCCAAAGGTCACAAAAAATATCGCATGCAGGTCTGTAATGATATGTTTTTGTAACCAAGCCTCTCACTCAACTTAGGACTCTTGTTCTCTCATTCCGCAAACTCTTTCTGGTTAGACCAAACCCACTCGTTGAGTTCATCTCTAGTAGGTCACCATCAGAACATCAGTGCTCTGTTTGTTCAAAACCGGCAATGGAACCATTTGTTGGCTATCATGGGCAGACCCGGGTTTACTGTATTTAACCAACAACACCCCTAGCTCACTGGCCCTTTCGGCGACAGATCGCGAAGCGGCCTAAAGTCTCACCTGAAGTGATTCTAATGGGTTGGCCAAGGACTCAAGCGTCTTGGACTAGGTTCAGTGGCATCCTACTTGTGACTCGCAGCTCTGCTAGCCGCGAGGCCTCTTTCTCTGCGCGTTGTGCGACCCTTCCGCTCGCGTCACGCGATCTCCTCGTCTCGCCGTTCCTCTGACCACGATATCTCTCTCTCCCTGTCGCATGGTCCCTTTTCATGTTGCGCAACTTCCACTGACTCGCGATGACTCCATCGTTATCGCATCATCGTGCACCAGGTGACATGTAACTTCCTCTCCAACGCTAAGTCCTCAACCTACGGTATCGCGCACCGCAGCTCCTCTGCCAGTGCGGTATCGCCTCCCTGTGATATCCTACTCCTGCGGCTCAGTGCACTTAGAATTATTCATGTCAACTTGCAAGACTCAATGTAACAGGCTGTTTAACACTGTGACTAGTGACTGTTTCAAGCAAAGCACAATTGAACCCACATACATCATGTCAAAGACTTCAACTTATGTTTATCCTTCTATATTACTGCGAACTGAACAACACATACATACATTAACTGTAAACAAGGTTCATATAATAACTGATAGATGCAACAAATAAACACAACACATAAATCTATCACATAACACATGATTTTAACATGGTTCACCTCCAGGATGGAAGTTACGTCCACAAAACTGTGTTTCTATTATAACTCAGGGGAAGGTAAACACAGTTCTACTGCACCGCATATGCAGCTTGAGATGTTCTCTCTTAGATCTCTTCTCTACCTCTATATTGCACCTCTTACAATATATTCTTCCCTCTCTGTTGATCCCTGCGGATCATTACATGCATGCTCTATGAGCCAGCTACTGGTTACAGTAAGATACTACAGCTAATAACAGAACCAGAGCTTGGCTTCTACAACTGTCTAATAATCTACAAAACAACTAACAGCTGAGTCAACCCTTTTACAATACACAATATATCCCTTTATAGGCGGCCCGAAGGCCTCGCCATTACAACACTGTGGGCATGTCCCAACAGTAACCCAAACCCTAACTAGTGACAGTCGGCGTATCTGTACTTTGAGGTAGCCGCTATCCGTCACACCACAACTCTCTGCGGTCTTCCATGCTTCTCGACACTGATCATGGGTACTATGCACCACTTCCCTTCACCACAACTTCCTGTAGTCTTCCATGCTTCCCAGCGCTGACCATGGGTACCAGCGCTGCTTCCCTGTTTTTGTCCTTCGTCTTCAATACCTTGGCCTCGTTGCTCCTTTTCCTTTATGAGGGTAGCTGAACCCTCCTGTCTTCCGCCGCTGCCTTCAATGCAGTGGGTGAGCTCTCTCTTCTCAGTCGCTCAGGTATCATCGTCTTCCTTGACTTCTCTGTCTTCTACATAATGGTTTCCGGCTCTGATCTGTAGCTAGAAACCTGCTACAGTGCCGTAGCTCTACCTCTTATTTCTCCGCCAAAAATGTCTATCCGTAAAAATAGCAGCTTCTTCTGTAGCTGCGGGACCCTACTCCAACAATTGGTCAAGTCTCGAGATCAAGTAGAGAGCACAAAATTCAAGATTCAGCAAGTGAAGATAGAGAACAAGGAAGATTCCCATGAAAAGACCATGGCTTTTGATGATAGGTAGATATTAGAGAGAGAAATATCGGTTGCATGCGAAGAGATTTAGGACATCACCCCAAATATGTTCACTGAAGTAAAAGTGTTGCGGCTAGGAATACTGGTCACCGATCTAAGCAAATAGAATGCAAAGTTGAAAGCGTGAGCAATACCAAGCACACCACCAAAATAGGTCACAGAAAGAAGAGGAGTAATTGAGGACACCGCAACATAAATTATGGAGAATGCATAGGTGGTGCAAACAATCGTAGAGGATATCACCAAGTATTGGGTGTTACGGAGAGAAATTCCTATGGCTTGGGGTACCACAACAGATAGCTTGACTCCAGAAATCAATCCTTTCCAATATGCAATAGAAATTAAATATCTAACACTAAAGGATCAGACCTCGTACCTTATTCTGGATGGTTGAAGTAGATCCCTGTTGAGCTTTCCAACTTCAGCTTGAATTGATAGATTACTTCCTCAACAACAAGTAAACAATACAAGCATACTATATATATTGGTGTTAGATCTATTCTAGCATATATAATCAACAATGTATTAGCATTTGAAATCATCCCATGGATAAAATATTCATTCAAACATACATTATTGGACAGGAAAAGATATTTCTATTAATATAAAATCAGAGATTACAATGGATACAACCTCTCTTGGCACGTCTGTGAATCGAAGAAACTAAATCCCCCACTTGGGCCTCCACCACTTCAATCCTCCATCTCTCGATAGCAAGCTCACAAGAAAAAGGCAAGCTTGGGAAGAACACAAAAGTGCTCCAAGGGACAAAGGGATGCAGACTCAAGGACAAGTTCCAGCAACAATGGACTATAGTTTCTTTGCTCTCAATTCTCTCATATGCCTTTAATGTACCATAGAGTTCCTTATATAGCTTTTCAAAGGGGTAATGAAAGGTCAAATCCGAGTGATCTCAAGGCATATGGAAGGCCAGGAGTCAAGTGAGTCGGATCCATGTCAAGGAAAACTCCAAAAGGATTTGGATTTTGTACACATCCCGATGTACGAGGTTTTAGTGGTCAAACCCGCATATATACGCGATTAAGGGTTTAAAAGTCGCGTATATGAATTTACACGTGTTTATAGGGATGATCAAGGAAACATAAAAGGACAAAAAATGGTCCAAGGGGTCTAAGGAGTCTGCAGCGAGACAGGGGAAGGCCATACAAGTGTGATTCACCTGGTGTGGTAAAATCAGCTGTAACAGATGCCCCCTAATGTGTGAGGTCAGAGGGTTCATACGATGGCTGAAATACAATATAAGTCCATCCCAGAAGTGGAGTGATGAAGGACCCCAAATGGAAGACCAGCCACCTAATCAGCATAGTACAATGATAGAACTCTGCATATATTGCAAATACATATAGCAGTCTCGGATACATAAGAGTACAATGGCCATGAATAGGCATGATACAAGATATCACATAAGTGGTCATCACCATGTACAATATACATAGATCAGAATCTTCATGATGAAGAAATACAAAGGACCATGATCTCCATAATGGCTAAAGATATATAATGGATCAAGATCTCCATAATGGCTGGAAATATCTGACATATACTAGAATCAAGTCATGAGAGATGAAATCTCATGAACACTGGCACGATCAAGGAGGTAGCATATAAGAGATCCCACCAATCTGGAAGGTCTTCTACACCAACCGCTACGAGTACATGTCCTACTATGTGAATAGAGGTGTCAAGGTTGAACATAGTAGTCCATTGTCTGATTACTGGTCATTAATGTATAACATTAACAGACGCGAGATCACCCACCGATAATGAAAATGGCAATCAAGGTACTAGAGTGAAAACTAACAAGTGTGAATAAATGTGTTGAGGTCGAACACTTGAGAGGATCCATCGATCAGGGGACATTGATGTATTCCCAAATACTGTCGATGGTGAGAGAACCTACCACTGATGACTGCAAGTCTCAAGGCACTCAAAATGACTCTAGATTCCAATCCCAGAATAAATTATCTGAATTTGATGGGATGAAATCCACTGGAAGGAGGGCATTAAGGCATCCCCCATCATCCAACACGAGGTACTCAGCAAAGTTGTATAATGTGGAAGGACTCGATCATAAGGTGCATGAACCAGTAACTGTATCGGGAATGGCCAACATGCAATGCTAACTGAGGAATGGTCGACTCAGGTTTCAACTTCCTTCGAACAAGAGCATAATGGAGAATGGTGACTGAATAAAGGCAACATAGACTCGATATACAAACTGGGACATCTCTACGACACAGGAGGCATCAACAGAGGCTCCATGGGGACTGGAAGCTTAACCAGTCGGTGGAGATAAACTTAGATAAATGAGTACAACTCCTAAAGTCAAACTATAAACCCAACCAATGGATTTGATATACAGTGCTCTGTTCGAAGGCGACATGACTCGACAGTTGCCAAAGATAACATCTTTCCTTGTTCGGCTTTTTGGTTTTTTTTTTTTTGACTTTTTCAAATATTTAAAAAGCTTGAAAAAGAATAAAACTACTTTATAGTTACAGACTAGGAGGAGACAAGTGTCATAGGGACAAACAAACTAGTTCCAAGCAGTGGAACATACCTATGCTCAATGCAAAGACACATGTGTAGGATATCGACACTCGGGGGAAAATCCCATCCCGGTAAAAAGGGAATCAAGCTGCAAAGGATATATAAAATGGCTCTACATGGCTAGACATGAGACAAGTTCGGGCTATATGTCTGAAATACAATGTCAGGGAAGCCGGCATAAAGCTCAATAAGGCAGGCAAAGCTCATGAAAATGCAATTACAACTTGACATATGGGAGTCCTGAGGGAAATAGGCCAGCAAAAGATCAAGAGGAGTATGAGACTCTTGCGAAATGTCATGGCAATACTATACAAAGGACTCCCACACCCTAAGGGACAAAATGTCAGCATGGGAACCAAATGTAGCTAAGGCGCTAACTAGGGTACCCATCTAAGTTCAAGCTCTACCACTCATACCATGCCACTTCTAAAACAGTAAGAAGGTTCCATGACATAATGGAGTGGGGTCGTACCTAAGGCTATGATGAAATGGTCATAAGGTCATGCAAAATGCAAATGATGATGAAACCTAACCTATATGCCAGTTTAGACATGATACCTAAGATTGACACGAACGGGTCAATCCAACGGCTGAAACGACACTCAAAAAGGTCTCCTACATCATGAATTAGGTCAAAAATGGTCCAAAATGATTGGAAATTGTCCAAACTATAGGAAAGGGGGTAAAAATTTTCAAAAATTTGAAAAATTTCTATAAATAGTAAAAAAATTCAAAACATTATAAAACATTTGAAATTTTTACCCAATTGAGCTCAGATTTTCAGCAGCGAATTCCAGGAGATCCAGCCGGCGGAATCCACTATCGTTTCTTCCAGGTACTTACCCATGCTCTTCTCTTCCATTTTGATGCATTTTTTATCAAATTCCATGGTCATTTGAGGTTTCTAGGCCATTCTAAAAAAGGTGCTATGGTCGACATGGAAATCGAGGGTTTTTCCGTGTATAGGGCTGGATATACACGGAAAATGCCCTCACAGTCACATATGCGGCCGCGCATGAGGTTTTTTATGTCATCTAATAGGAAAACTTGCAATTTTTTGTGTATGATGGTCCTAGAATGGAGAGAGCGTGAACATGGCGATGTAGAGGAGGTAGTAAGGACTGATCTAATGGCTCAACAAGTGCTGCGTGCATGTGGACTCTACAAGTTTTTGGTGTCTTGGTGGCTTGAGGGCCAAACCAAGCCTATTGCAGATGCTGGTGGATTACTGGGATCCAGACTCTGAGTCCTTCTAGATAGATGGGATGTCCCTCACCATAGAGGTGGAGGACATATACTTCATTACTAGACTTTCCTAATGGGGGGAAGTAGTGAACCTTCGTTCTCGCGGTGGGCCCGAAGGTGGCCTGACTATCGATGAGTACATTACGGTGTACTACTATCCAAACACGGAGGAGGTGGGGAGTCAGATCCCAACCAACTCTATACAGGTGATGGGCCTAAAGGCCATACTACTGACATTGGCCAGGATAGCAGGCTTGGATTTACTCCACCAGGCCTCATGGCCTTTGATGTTCTATGCAGTGGAGTGCATGAGACCCATGGTCTATGACTAGAGCACTAAACTACTGAGCAACATGAAACATCAGCTCAGTAAGTGTAAGATGGGAAGGGTGTGGAACTTCGAGTTCAACAGCATATTGAGCACATTTTTCTTTGAATGTGTTCCAAGATTGAGCCCTAGAGTTGATGTTCCTCTTCACAGGGTTCGAGATCTGGCTCAACAGCATTGGGTAGATGCGATGCGCAGACTGGGGGGAGGTAGGGTGTCCAGCCCCTATCCAGCTGAGTTCTTTTCATGGTGGCGATGACAGATAGTTTCCATCGATGACTACCCCTATGCGGGGATAGATTTTCGGGGGAACCCGGATATGCCGCTACCACCAGGATCGACATATGGGACATAGGTAACGAATCTCAACCCTCTCTTTAAATTTTTGAGTTATTTAATTTTTTTGTGTTTTCTGATTATCTGGAATCAAAAGACATATTTTTGTTTAACAATACATAGTGACATCTAGCATTTGCATGTAGATGTGGGACCATGGTGGCCTAAAGGCTTTCCTTGCCACAGACGGAGGGGAAGAGGAGATGATATCACGGGTGTGGATGCAGAGCGAACGCTCTAAAGCATTCATACCAACTTTGTTAGGTTGACACACAGAGTTCCCATTACGCAAGTTAAGGACTTTCCTGAGGATATGCAGTTCCAGGTGGTGGGTGTACCACGAGCATGGGTGAGATTATTCTGATGGCTAACTACAGCCGTAGTGACCTTCCATGATCACAACCCCCCTCCTCCTCCACAGGCTTAGAGACCTAGGAGTGACACATTTTGTATTACCGTGTATTATATTTTGGTGGCTCAAGAGCCCCATTTTTGTATCATGACATTATGTATTATCACATTTTGGATGTTATATAAAAAATTTATGGTGATCGGTTTATTTATTTACATGTGTAAAAATTTGTGATGAGTTTATTGTGTATGAAACAAATGCCAATCTAACACGTAGTTAGCATATGAGTCAGCAACTTGATTATTAATTCTTGGAATATGTATGTATGTTATATTGTCAAATTGTTGTTCTAATAATCTCACACGTAAGAATCTTCTTAATAACGTCGGATCTCTAACATGGTACAAACCATTAACCTGTGACACTACTAACTCTGAATCAAGACGTACCTCAAGAGAGAGAACTCTATGTGAAATGGCATCCCGTAGAAGCTCAATAATGGCACTATATTCAACCACATTGTTTGAAGATGGCCGCAAACATACACCTCCTGAAGATAGTACCTGACCCATAGGAGTATAAATCACCCAAGCAGCAGAGGCTGAGTGTTGAGTGTGACGGCTAGCACCATCCGCGAATCCTATGTAGGTGGAAGATTCCATTGACATCTACCAAAATAAACGAAAACTAATCACAAACCTGATCACTATAAGAAAAAGACCTAACTATGCAAAACTGTACAATAATATACAATAACCAGCCTTGGCTAAAAATCATGCATAATACTTCTTGAGATAGAGCCCACTTCTAGGCTCTGCCAAGGCCCCTCCCTCATAATCCACTAACTTATAAGGCCCCTTCTCTAACACACGTTTGACGACGTAAGGACCATGCCACATGGGGTTAAGTTTTAATGCTCCCAAGGGTTATTTCGATTGATCCCACAAAAGGACCAAGTCTCCCTCACTGAACCTTCTTGGGCAGATAAACTTATCATACTGGACCTTTACGCGATGCTTATTTACTTCTAGAGCCACCAAGGCATCTCGACGCTGCTCATCAAGTTGCTCAAGGTGGACCAAATGCTCCTCCAATGGTGAAGTGTCTGGTAAGAGTTCTACGGCTAGTTTCAAAGAAGGAATCTCGCATTCAATCGGCAATATCGACTCCACTCCATGTACAAGTTGATATGGAGGAAAACCCATGGCAGTCTTAACAATGGTTCTATATGCCCACAAAGCAGGATATAAAATGATGTGCCAATTATTCTTGCTCTGTGCGATGGTCCATTGCAGAATGGATTTGAGTGATTTATTCACTACTTCTACCTGTCCATTTGTTTGAGGGTAGTAAGAGGAGGAATGCTCTTGCTTGTACCCTAACTTTGATGCCAACTCTTCCATCATACGATTCTGAAAGTGCGAGGCATGGTCAGTGACAAGCTCTTTCAGAATTTCAAACCGAGTAATAATCTAGTTGAATATGAAGTGCGTGGCTATCTCACTGTCATATTTTACTGTAGGCATAGCCTCAACCCATTTCGTGAAGTAATCAATAGCCACTATGATATGATTATGCCCCCCAGCTAAGGCTGGGTTTCAATCCATAAAATCAAGCCCCCACTTAGTGAAGGGACCGGCAGTGATGATGGGATGTAATGGGGCAGGTTTCGAGTGCATATTACATGAAAACACCTGGAAATGGTGGCACCTCTTGACCGCATCAACACAATCTTTAAATATCGATAGCCAGAAATAACCCGCTCTTAATATTTTTTGGGTGTAGAAAGCCCAAATAAATGACCACCACATGCCCCTCCATGGAAATCATTCAGCACTACCTCAGCCTCTTCATGAGTTAAACAACGTCGTAAAATGGAATCTACCCCACGGTGTTACAAAGTGTTATCAACTATGAGGTAATTCTTAGACATGTGATGTAATCATTGCCGTTCATCCCATGAGAGGTGAGTAGGGACCTTCAAATTTTGTAAATATATAATGATATCCCCATACCATGGGTCTAAAGTTGAGATTAAGAAGATGTGTTCATCTACAAATGTATCTTCACAAACCAACTCCTCGGCCTCGCTTGGGAAATCTGATATAAGCTCTGCAAAAATTAACGATTTCTTCAACTTTGCCAAAACAAACTCGAGGTCGAATTCTTGCAGGATCACAATCCATTTATTATATTTTCCCCCAATCATCCTTTGAGTGAGGATGAATTGAAATGGATTGACATGGGCTACAACCAAGGTCTAGTGAAGGAGAATATAATGTCTCAACCATTGAACCACATGTTTAGTAGCTAAAGCAAGCTTCTCAACATGAGAATAATGAATCTCTACATCAATAAGGTTTTGGCTTAGATAGTATATGACATGTTCTTGGAGCTCCTCATCCTATTGAACCAAAACCATACCAATCGTCTCCATGGACACGGCCACATAAAGTAGAAAATCACGGCTATAGTCTGGGGGACTAATCACTGGGGCCAATGCTAGGGCTCGCTTGAGCGCATTAAAGGAATCCTAGGCTCGCTCATCCCAACAAAAGGTGGTGTCCTTCTTCAAAAGACACATGAAGCCTCTAGTCAAATTGGAAAAATTGAAAACAAATCTCCGTAAGAAGTTTGCCATGCCTTGCAAACATTGAAGATGATGAATATTTTTCAGGGGAGACAACTGAAGTATTGCCTCAACCTTCAAAGGGTCGACTCTTATTTTTGGGATATAGGGAAGACCCGGGTTTTATACCATTAACTTCGCACCAACAAAAAGACCCACAGTGTTGGCCCTTTCGGCAACAACCTGCGAACAGGTTGCATTCTCACCCGAAACAGCTATGGGGTGCCACAGAATTAGGTTTCTACAAGCAGAAGAGGGATATTATTGTACCTTTAGCCTTAACAACAACTATTTATACCACATAGAGCTTCGATATTCACTTAATTAGCTTTGCAGTTAGATAGAATACTTTTCTTTCTTAACCCTTAACTGGGAATTCATAGCGAAGTTAATATTTAATAGTTATCTTGCTTTAGCATTCACCTACTTATCAAAAGCATCAAAACATAACAGAAACCACACAAAAGAACCACAACACAAGATATAACGTGGTTCAACTCCAGTGTAGGGGCTACGTCCATAAAACTGCGCTTTTATTCCACTTCTTACAAAACAACAGTCTGATCTGCACACTCAGCAGCAGATCCATCCTTCAAGTCTAACTGCGCACTCAGCTGCAGTTCCTTTCTTACAATCTCTAATTGCGCACTCAACTGTAGTTTCTTCGTTACAAAAACCCTCTGCGCACATAGCTGTAGAGGTCATCCACGCACACAGCTGGGACTTGACCTTGAAACCCAAAAATAGATCTAACTTCTTCGCATCATATGATCCTCATTTCATTAAATAATCTTGACATCTTTACATGAGTGCCTATTTATACAAGTGCACTATTACAAAATCATGGGCTTACACCCAAAAATTATGGACAATTACAAAAAGAGGGCTTTGACTCAACCTCGACACCCATAAGACTATTTTGAGTCGCAACTCCTCTTACAAGATTCCACAAAAACCACAGAGTTACCAAAATTAGTGACCGTTAAGGCGCGCATCCCAATAGGCCCCTAAGACTCACCAGTGTCCCATCCTGGGACACTCTGCTGCTTGTCTGGTGGGAGGATCTTGTTGGTGAAGATAGTAAACTGTTGTCAACTGCTTGCTCCTCCTCTACTAGCTCCTTTTTCACTCTGTCAGGTTCTGTATCCGTCTGCATCTTTGTAGCCATCATCTTTAATTTTCCTGCCTTCCTGCTCCCTTATATGCCTGTCATCATCGTCATCCCTTCTGCTACTTCTACCACGACCGCAGCTTGCTTGATCCTTCATCCTTTCATCCTTAGCAGACTACCTATGTTCCTATGTTGTTGTCTTCCTTCGCAATATTTATGATGGTCATGGGAATCATTGGGCCTTCTAAATCTATCAACGACTCCATCCCTCGAACTGCCTCCCGTTCATGTCCTGTTGAACATTTGACCATCCACAACTTTAGGTCCTTAACAGATGGTACCCCTGTGATTGCATGCCAATGTACTTTTGCATAAGACAAATAGCATGCATCCATTCTGCTGAGCCAGGAGGATACATCGCGGGATCCTCCGGAGTCTTTCCTGAGGGTTTGTGCCTTTCTTCGTTCCATTTAGAGCGAACTTCTGCCTTAAATTTCTTCCTGGTAGATCGTGTCTGCATTGGTTGAGTCGGTGCTGGGGGAGTTTCTTCATGGGGTGTAGAGGCAGGTGGATTGCTCATGAGGTTCTGCAGACCCATCTGTTCAAATTCTCTCAACAGTTCCTGAAGTTCGCAATCAGCTGACATGGACTCAATTGTAAGGCTCAAGGAAATGCATAATGCGATTTCCGCAGGCCTGGGTGTCTTCTTATAGAATCCATCGACCAAATATGCCATAACTCTGCATTGAAGACACCAAATCTGACAGAGATCTTGTCCAAACGGTGCTAGATTTCCCAAAATCTCATTATTACAGGTAGTTAATGTAGTTAACATACCGGCGCCGCCAATTCTGATTTTTTCCAACAGTCGGATTTTGAGCTCCGACACACCTGTCCTTCTTCAGCACCACTAGTAACTTTGGCTACGCCATAATAAGGATATTCGACACTTCCTGATACCGGCTTTGACAGGGATTCGACGGGGATTCTCCCGGGCTTCGACCTGCGACAGAATGTCTACCACAGCCTCAATGATTCCTGCTGCGAGCATCTTATCTAGCTCCACCCTAACTTTTTCTTTATGCTTAGAGTTCAACCTATAAGGGCGCTACTTCACAGGCTTCGCATCAGGTTTCAAAGGGATTTTTATCACTCCTATATCACCAAGGATACCTTTCATTTCTGAGAACTTTGTCGAAAATAGGTCATATACTCATGAAGAAGTTGGGTCACTTTTCTTACCGTTTCTTCATCCCAATAATCTCCAATAGTAGCATACTTAGGCATTTCTTTTGACCCAATGTTTACTTGCGTTGTCTTCAAGGGATGAGTCACTTCTGGTGCTTCGACTGCTGGTCCATGTACTTCATAGTGTCCTTCTGACTCAGGAATGTTTATGTTGTGTGGGTCATCATCCTCGTCAATTACGAGGTTATAGCATTCTACTGCATTGGCTTCTTGTTCTTTCCAATCAGATTGGTACTCGGCTGTTTCTTTACCATCAAACACCTTAGTGTGGATCAGCCTAACAACTGCATCCAAAGTAGGACAAACCTCATTAATAGAAAATGTCAGCACAAAACTATCAACAAGACTATCCCAACTTGCAGTACCATGGCGAAGCTCCACCTCTGCATACCAATTCTTCGCGACAAGTTCCAGGGTGTGCACAAACCGATGTACCCATTCTTCACGAGGGACATGCTTCCATGCTTCATAACACTGCTCCAAATGTTCTTGAGGGCTAGTCTGACCATTAAACCTGCTTCGTACATCCTGAGGTTGATCCACGAATCTGAGGTGAAGAAGATTTTGACAAGCTTCCCAACTCTGAATATACTTCTTATGACCATTCCACCATCTGGAAGCTGTGGCTCTAAATACTGAATCTAGAGTCTGCATTTTCTGTGAATCTGGTACCTACTCTAAAAATTGCACAATAAAATATGTTGGGTCCGTCAAGCCATCAAAAATAGGTAAGACTTTTTTCTGTGAGCCAAGCCATCTGAGAGACTTGGTAATTCTTTCACATCGATGTCCATGTAGTTCATAAAGTCTATTATGCCAATTCTCTAAGCCTTCATCTGAATCAGTCATGCAAGAACTATCACACTTCCATTCCATTATACCTTCAGGAGTAGGGTTAACATAGTATTCTTCCTTAGCTGTGATATTGTAGATATGATCTAGAATATCCTGATCTTCTTCTCTGACTGGCTCTGTGTACCTTTCTCCTTGAGAAGGGTCCAAGGGTACTATGACTCTCAAGCCTTTTCCTTCAAAAGTCATTTGCTTGTTTTTAAGGTTGATTACTGCAGAATTCTCTATTGCCCATTCAATTCCTAGCAACGCTGGATAGGGGTTGCTATCATCAATTATCTCAATGACTTCAAAATCTGCTAAGGTACTGACTCCATCAATGTCTACCGGGACGCTAGAGAATCTTCCTAGGGGTAAAATCTTCTTCTGATTGGCTAATCTCAACTGTATAGGGGACCATTCAAGGGTAGGTTTTCCCATCTGTTCCCATGTCTGCTTAGTTAAGACATTTACTTTTGATCCCAGGTCTAAAATGATATCAGTCATGTCATACTCTCCTATCTAAGAATGCAATCTCATTTCTCTTCCAGTTCTTCTAACTCTATTAACAGTTTTTT
The DNA here is from genome assembly GCA_001517045.1 of Pseudotsuga menziesii. Taxonomy (NCBI): domain Eukaryota; kingdom Viridiplantae; phylum Streptophyta; class Pinopsida; order Pinales; family Pinaceae; genus Pseudotsuga; species Pseudotsuga menziesii. Next base: position 346,812 of record LPNX010207742.1, read on the forward strand.
CTTTACCGGAGCTTCGCTGAGGCTCGCAAGAAGCAATAAATTTCTGTAATTCATTTAAAGCATTTTGATTTCTTAAGAGCTTCATACAACTATGTAAAAATGTCGACAGTGTACTTACTTTATCTATCGAAGCTTCTTGAGACTGTGACTGTTGTTGATGCTGCTGCGCAGGTGCTACTGCACTGCTCGGATCAACAAAGTATTTTTTGGCTTCCATAAATGTTTCTTTATCTCTTTCCACATCAAAGGTTGGAACTTTCTCTGGGGTCTTACGAACCCAAGCCTCGTCAGGTTGTTTCTCCTTATTATGCACTTGCGTCATAGCTCCACTCCTTGTAACAACGTTAATGGTTGGGACAGGTCTTTGCTCTATGGTAATCATCTGAATATTTTGAGGAGGAGCACTATTTATTTCTTGTATCTTGGCTATCAGCTGTGGGAATTTCTCAATGACATGATCTACTGCTCTACAATATCGACATGTCGTAGTTGGGTTCCGACAGTCTCTAGCTAGATTTCATGCCTGATTACAGTTATAGCACACAACCTGTCCTCGACCTATTCCAGGCATACCAACATGACCACGACCTCCAAAAGTACCTCGACCTGATGTACTACCATGGTAACCATATCCATCATTGCCTTGTGCATCGTTTTGTACCATATAAGCATCATATGTTTGCTCTCTCATAAGGTCAAAGCTGCGACATTCCTCTTCATTGTGTCCAACTGACTTACAGAACTTGCAATAGGGATTCTTAGGTACTTGCACATATCTTTGTAGAAGATAGTAGTCTTCAGGTCGATGCTGGCTAGTTGTTCTACAAATCTCACAATATAGAACATTAGGGTTAAATGGGTTTGGTGCACCAGTATTCAGGTAATTTCTTAGCGCAGGACATTGTTCCTTGTCATGACCTTCTATCCTACATCATGTACACCACACCTCTTCATAAATAGATTTCCCTTTTTTCATGTTGCGTAGCTCCAAATCCATTTCTACTAACTACGCTTGTATTTGGGCTATGCCAGAATTATCTTCGACAGGAGCTGTCTCCAGTTTCATGGCAATCTCCAAAGCCTCTTGCTGATCAGCAACCTTCTGTTGCATGAGTGGCATTCTGATATGAGGTAATAAGGCTGCAATGAACCATTCTTTATGTTGTGCTGGTCCAATAGTGAAACTAACTTGATCTAGCAGAACTTTGAACCTCTGATCAAAATCCTAAACTGATTCACCTCGCCTCTGTTGAATTTCTTTCAATTCAGTTATACACTATGACTTTGATTTAGGCTTCTTGAACTCTTTGATCATTGCTTTTTTAACGTCAGCCAAGACATGGTTTTGAGTACTGGAAAATTTCATAAACCAGGTCAGATATCGGTCTCTAAAAGAAGTGACCAGCTGTGCCCTTCTTACATCTTGATCCAAAATGTTCTTAGTAGTCCACACAGCTTCGCATAAAAACCAAAACTATTCCGGATCCTCTGATCCAGTTCCTTTCAAGAATAGGAGCTTGATATCATCTGTCATATGGGCCATAGTGGACTGAGGGGGGGAGAACTTACTGGAGTAGACTAACCTACGACAGGAATACTCGGGCTAGGGTTACTTCCAAACTGCGACGGGTTCTCAGGGGTAACAGATCTCCACTGCGGAGTTATAGGAGGGTTTCTAACAAAATGGGTTTCTTCAAATTCAGGGTCTTCTGGCGTATATTCGGTATTCTGGCCTCGGGTATAGGATTCTAGGTTTCTCTTGTATCTTTTACCGCTTCGTAGCAAACCACTTTGCTCGTCGAAGTTACTTTCACTTCCAAACATAGGTTAGTAAAAATAAATCTAGCAATCTGATTCTATAAGCAATATGCCCTTCTCAGCCAAGAGCATTTTAATTTGTAGACTAAATGAATTTAGGTACTTACCCCTTGGTCCTTTGAAGAACTGCCTTTTAGCTTCACTAAAAGAGGTACTTGTGTCGATGGCAAATTCTATCACAAATGCTTCAAGGGTTCGCGTTGTCTAGAAATCAATAGCTCGTGATATCGCGTTGTTCACTCTTTTCAATATGTTAATTCTTGCGGGGGTCCAGTTAGGAAACTGATCTTCTTGGAAGTTCGTCCTTCTCTCTGTCAACCTGGATAACCACTGGTGCAATTCTGTGTGGATATTACCAAAGAAAATTTCGTAAATATCAGCAAAAATTTACCTTTGCAAAAATTCATCTGAGCTACAACGAGGATCCTTATTTTCTTGTTCAGCAAATTTCTAATAGGTAGCTTCAACCCAATCACCGATTTCTTTTACTGAGGGCCTCCAAAACATAGCCCTTCAGGTATGACGTAGATCCCTCTTAAAGCAGATACTGAGTTCAACCAACAATGGAACCAATTTGTTGGGCTATAGGGTAGACCCGGGTTTTATACCATTAACTTCACACCAACAAAAAGACCCACAGTGTTGGACCTTTCGGAAACAACCTGCGAATAGGTTGCAGTCTCACCCGAAACAGCTATGGGGTGCCGCAGAATTAGGTTTCTGCAAGTAGAAGAGGGATATTACTGTACCTTTATCCTTAACAACAACTATTTATACCACATAGAGCTTCGATATTCACTTAATTAGATTCGTAGTTAGATAGAAGACTTTTCTTGCTTAACCCTTAACTGGGAATTCACAGTGAAGTTAATATTTAACAGTTATCTTACTTTAGCATTCACCTACTTATCAAAAGCATCAAAACATAACAGAAACCACACAAAAGAACCACAACACAAGATATAATGTGGTTCACCCCCAGTGTAGGGGCTACGTCCACAAAACTGTGCTTTTATTCCACTTCTTACAAAACAACAGTCTAATCTGCGCACTCAACAGCAAATCTGTCCTTCAAGTCTAATTGCGCACTCAGCTGTAGTTCCTTTCTTACAATCTCTAACTGCGCACTCACCTGCAGTTCCTTCCTTACAAAAACCCTCTGCGCACATAGCTGCAAAGGTCGTCCATGCACACAGCTGGGACTTGACCTTAAAACCCAAAAATAGATCTAACTTCTTTGCATCATATGATCCTCATTTCATTAGATGATCTTGACATCTTTACATGAGTGCCTATTTATACAAGTGCACTATTACAAAATCATGGGCTTACACCCGAAAATTATGGACAATTACAAAAAGAGGGCTTTGACTCAACCTCGACACCCCTAAGACTATTTTGAGTCGCAACTCCGCTTACAAGCTTCCACAAAAACCGCAAAGTTAACAAAATTAGTGACCGTTAAGGCACGCGTCCCAACACTTATACCCTCTTTAGAAATGATGAATCCTAATAAGCGACCTGACTTCACACAAAAGAATCACTTATAAGGATTTAACCTAACCAAATAATGGCGGCATCTTTTGAATACCGATCTCAAGTGATAGGAATGACACATTCTCATACAAGAATGAGCAGCAAGGTCATCCAAAAATACTTCGATAATTGACTTGAGATCGTGGAAGATCAAGGTCATTGCCCGCTGAAAAGTAGCTCCGACGGTCTTAAGGCCAAAAGGAAGTTTTTGATATGCAAACATTCCCCAAGGACAAATAAATGCAGTCTTATGTTGGTCCTCGGGTTTAATTTGTATCTGATTATATCCAAAAAATCCGTCCATAAAGGAAAAAACCTCGCTACCCGCACACTCATCCAAAATCTGATCAATAAATGGTGTGGGGAAATTATCCTTAGGATAGGCACGAATCAAATCACATAAATTAGTACATATGCAGATCGCTCCCTACTTCTTATCCACCGAAACAGGGTTTGAAACCCACTCCGTCAAGGGAACGGGATAGATAAAACCGGCTTTCAGTAGTTTCTCTATCTCTGCCTTAATCGTAGGTGCTTTCCTAGGATTCACCACATGCAAGCGTTGCCGAACAGGCTTAGCATTGGGATAAGTCTTAATCTCGTGTTCGACAATGTGAGGGTCGATACCTGGCATTTCATCGTAAGACCAAGCAAATATATCACAAAATTCTTTAAACAGCTTAATGTATTCTTGAATTTCAGCATGGGAACATTCTGCCCCAATATAGACATTCTCTATCGTGCCAGGATCACAAGAGATATTGATAGGAATCATTGAAGATATGTTTTCCATGTTTCCATCAGCCATTGGACCAAGAGAGCTTAATGGAACCATAGGACTGCCAACTCTTTCACTAAGAACTGCCCTAAAGTCCTCACACTCCAAGCGGTCAAGCTCAGGAAGAAAGTAAGATCTATTATGGAGTTCCTCCCATGGTGACTCAACTCCTGACATGGCCTCAATAATCACTTCATCTGAAGGGAACACAGTATCAAGGCAGTCGTGTGCGTGAGAAGACTACAATGCCCATGTCGGCAACACATAAGGGTCCTCCTCCTCTATCTGCGAAGAGGAAGGACTGGGCTCTGCAACACACTTGAGATTAGCTTGATAAGCTATCATAGTTGCAGGCAATGGCACGTTCGTCACGATGGGCTCACTTGGAGTACTCGGTGTTGCAAGAATCCAAGGATCTTCCATATGACTTGTGTGAAATGACATCGATCTCATAGATGTCAAATCCTCACCGAAAATAGACCCTATCATAAGGATCGGTGCAGGACAACTAAAACTTCCCATGAGGGATGGATACATGCCTACACCCACACTCGCAGTTGCCGGCTGAGAGTGTTCAACGATCAGGATCGAAGCTCCTGAAGATGCGGTGACAGACGGATTCTTGAATGATGTTTGATCAATCCTGACTATCTTCCCATTAAATGGAAAGCATACAACGCAAAATAGGGAAGAAGCAACGGCTTGCATACTGTACATCCAATTCCTACCCAGCAAGAGATTGTAGTCAAGGGGCTCATCGACCACCTTGACCTCTATCTCAACGATATTCCCTCCCAAACGGACCTTAAGGTAAGGAAGAATCCCATGTGGCCTAAACGATCTCCCATCGAATGTAGTTAACATAGTCGCTAATTTAGACAACTCAGGGGAACCTAAACCCTTCCAACACGATAAAGACATCACAGAAGCAGCAGCGCCTTCATCAATCACAGTGCGCTTGACGGTCATGTTAAGACATTATATGTGAATCAAAAGAGACACATAGTAAGGCAAGCAAGGTTGAAGTCCTTCGGTTTCAAATTTAATCACGGAGGAAGAATAATCATCAGTCACAACAAGGGTAGAAAGCAAAGCCTTCCTTTGTGAAGGACAACTCTGAAGCACTTCCAATGCAAACATCGCACAAGGAGTATGGCCCAAATCCTCGACAACTAAATAGTTATGGACGGCTCGGGCATTAGGATTGTGCCCCAAATGCTTAAGGACTCCTTTAGGAATGCAAGGTACAGCTTCAGGTTTATCCACGGGTTTCTCAATACACAAAGGAGACCCTAGTGGATCGGGTTCCTTTCCTGGGCTGGGTTGTGATGAACCATAGTCCTTCATATGGGTCACAACTTTTACAACACGTACCATGTTAATGCAACCACGACCACTACCCTCCAGCGGATCTTGATCACCACCAGACTGATCATGGGTCCTCGAGTTCATATTTTGATTGTGAGGTAAAGGGTTAGTTAGCACAGTTGGGCCCTGTGCTAAGAATCTTGAGGCTTCATCGATATGAGGGCACAAGTAAGTGAGGTGATCATCCTTACACAACTTGCAAGGGAATTTAACCCTACATTTAGCTTGCTTGTCCCCCCCAGCATTATGAGCGTTCTTTTCATTAGCATTCTCATTCCTATTCCCACCCTTACGATTATTCTTACCCTTCTTTTTATTCCGTCTGGGCTGCTGGTTACCCTTTTGGTCCGATGATTGTACTGAAACCACACTCACCATTTGGGCTTGTTGAGACGAAGCCGTGGCTTGTCCTAAATCAAATTGGTTTATTAACAATTGACTAACTTGTTTTGCAACTGAATCCACAGGTTTAGCACTCGCACAACCCACAATGCCATCGACATGTGGTCCAGGTTTAACTTTGGGGTCGAAACTAGAACATGGATCATTGGGAATGATCTCATATAAAAAACCAGACTGAGCATAAATCAAGTCCAGTTCTTGCGTCCTAAAAATCGCTTGTTCCTCATTTTGCACTCTGGATGTAGAAACATCCTTCACTATATACGGCAATAACGACTTAAGGAACCATTCGAGGAGGAATTCTAGTGGTATAAAGGATTTAATTAAACTCTTCCGTCTACGGCACTCTTGGATATGATCTGAGATATGTGTGGCTTTATCCTGCCAAAATTTCAACAAGATTTCAGTACCAACATCATAATGCACCGGTAGCTGGAAGTGGTTAAAAAAATTCATAGCTAGGTCATCGAACAAAGTGAATGCTCCCCTAGGTAGCTCTATATACCATTTCACGGTAGGCCCTATAAGGGTGCATTGAAATAGTCTCAAACGGATTGAGTCTGTTGGGCTTAGAGAAGACCCGGGTTCTATACTTTTGTCTTCGCACCAACAAAATACCCACAGTGTTGGCCCTTTCAGCAACAACCTGCGAACAGGTTGCAGTGTCACCCGAAATAGCTATGGGGTGCCGCAGAATCAAGTTTTTGCAAGCAGAAGAGGGATATTACTGTACCTTTAGCTTCTAACAAATGATAATCATAAAATATAGAGCTTTGATATTCACTTATTTAGCTTTGCGGTTAGATAAACAAATAGTGCCTTGCTTAACCCTTTACTGGGAATTCACAGCGAAGTTAATATTTAGCAGTGATCTTACTTATCAGTTATATATTTATCAATGCATAAAATAACATAACAACCACACAAAAGAACCACAACACACGATATAACGTGGTTCACCCCTAGTTTAGGGGCTACGTCCACAGAACTGTGTTTTATTCAACTCTTTACAAAAACCACAGTTTTGATCTAGGCACTTAGCTGCAGATCCCTTCAATTCCTCAAAGCTACGCACTAAGCTGCAGATCTTTGTGCACACAGCTACAGATCTTCTTAATCACCCAAAACCCTCTACGCACATAGCTATAGAGGTCGTCCACGCACACAGCTAGGACTTAACCTTTCTTACAAAACTAGCCTTAGCTTCGCATCAATTCATCTTGCATCAAAAGCCTAAACTGAATTCTTTACAAGAGTGCTTATTTATAGTGCACTTATTACAAAACCATGGGCTTAAACCATGGGCACCCCGAACCCTAAACCTTGGACTTAGACCATGGGTTTATTACAAAAAGAAGGCTTTGACTCAACCCCAACACCCCTAAGACTATTTTGAGTCACAACTCCGCTTACAAGCTTCCACAAAAACCTCGGAGTTACCAAAATTAAGGACCGTTAAGGTGCGCACCCCAACAGGCCCCTAAGACTCACCAGTGTCCTGGCCTGGGACACTCTGCTACTTTTCTGGTGGTATAATCTTGTTGGAGAAGATAGAAAATGGCTTGCTACGGCTGCATCGTCGTCCCTCCTGCTACTTCTACCACGGCCGCAGCTTGCTTGATCCTTCATCCTTTCATCCTTAGTAGAATACGACTATCTCTCATGCTGTTATCTGCCTCCGTCATATTTATGGTGGTCATGGGGGTCATTGGGCCTTCTATCAGCAACCCCATCCTTCGAACTACCTCCCGTTCATGTCCTATTGAACATTTGACCATCCACAACTTTGGGTCCTTAACAGGCAGTGCCCCTGTGATTGCATGCCACTATAATTTTGCATAAGACAAACAGCATGCCTCCATTCTTCGGGATCCTCCTGAGTCTTTCCTGAGGGGTTGTGCCTTTCTTCATTCCACTTAGAGTGAACTTCTGCCTTAAATTTCTTTCTGGTTGATCGTATCTGCATTGGATTCTTTGGCGCTGGAGACGCCTCCTCGCCAGGAGGATTGCTCATAAGGTTCTGCAGACCTCTCTCCGTGAACTCTTGTAATAATTCATGGACTTCGCGATCATTTGACATGGTGCTAACTGTAAACTCAAAGAAGTGTACAATGCAGGATTCGAAGGCCGATGTAGCTTCTTATAGAATCTCGCAGCAAAATCTGTCATCATGGTGCATTAATGACACCAAATCTGATGGAACGGCGGTAAATCCGGTCCACACGGTGCTAGATTTTCCCAAAATCTCATCATGACAGGTAGTTCATGTGCCGACGCTACCAAGTCAAGTTTGTCCTGTCAATCACATTTTAGGCTGTGACACACCTTTCTTCTTTGACATAACCACTAACTTCAGCTTCGCCTCAATGAGTACCCTCGACATAATATTTTCCTTCGACCCATCTTGACCCACACGGTAACCAAACTTCAACCTTCAAACTTTGACAGTCTTCAACACTTCGTAGCTTTGAGAACAGTTTCATTATAGGCTAGTACCCAATTCCAACTGTTCTTGGTACTTAGATTTCCCTTCTTGCTGTTACTTCTGATTAAGGGGTCCTGGTTTGTCCCTGTACTTATTTAACCTACTTCCATTCACCATGGAAGGTAAAATTTCTCCATTCAATTTAGCTAACTGGACTGTGCCACCATCAGTAACTCTCTGCACTATGTATGGTCCTTTCCAATGTGTCTTGAACTTCCCCAGAAATTTCATGAATTTACTGTCATATAAAAGCACAAGATCACCATTCTAGAACTGCTTCCTCTTAATGTGTCTATCATGCCATGCTTTTTCTCTAGCTTTCTGTACTTGTTGTTGGACCCTCCAATGAATCTGTCCTCTTCAAGTTCTAGTATCTTTGCCAGCCTTTCTTTCATCATATTTGGGTCATCCATCTCTGTGAAAGCAGATATTCTGAGGCTAGGAACAATGTACTCCATGGGCATGACTGCTTCTTGTCCATAAACCAACCTAAAAGGTGTATGGCTTGTCAACTTCTTGCAGGTGGTTCTATAAGCCCATAGCACTGGTGGAATTCTAAGATCCCAGTCATTTCTGTTAACATTGCAAACCTTCGTCAGAGCATGTTCAAGGATCTTATTAAAGGATTCAACAGTTCCGTTTGCTTGAGGATGATAGGCAATACTCTTCTGATGATATACTTGAAATTCTTCAGTCAAAACTTCAATAGTCTTATTTAGGAAATGTGATCCTTGATCACTCATAAGAATTCTAGGACACCCAAATCTTGACAAGATGTTATCGAAGATGAAGTTCACAGCTGTAGCAGCACTACAGTTCTTGATCGGTTGAGCTTCGGCCTAACGAGTAAGGTAGTCAGTTGTTGTAATAATGTATCTTGCTCCGGATTTCTTCCCAGGTGGATGGATAGGTCCAACAAAATCAATAGCCCACTTTTCAAAGGCTTGTAAAGTTACCTATGGAACTAGAGGCATCTCATCCCTCCTGTATGGTTTACCTATCCTCTGACAGATGTCACAGCTATGGCAATACTCTCTTGCATCCTTATGAATTGTGGGCCACTACAATCCGACTGTCAGAATCTTCTGTGATGTAGATTTTCCTGTGTAATGACCTCCTGCTGCTCCAGAGTGTGCCTCAGCCAAAATTAATGGCTTTTCATGCTCCAGGACACATCTTACGTAGTATTTCATCTAGTCCCATCTTATATAGTTGTCCTGCTATTAACGTAAAGTTGGCTGCTCTAACCACCAGCTGTTTCTTCTGCTGTGTTGTCATTTCGGTGGGTGCAAAACCTGTAGACAAATACTGAACAATATCCTAGAAATAATCATCAACCATCTAGATGGAAAACAATTGGGCATCAGGAAGACCTTCGTCCAAACTAATGGGCTCTTCTCTTGACTCGAGCCTCGACAAGTGGTCAGGACCTAAGTTCAGCCTTCCAGGTTTGACTATGATCTCAAAGTCATATTCCTGAAACAGAATCAACCATTTGCATATCCTTCCACCTAGCACAGGCTTGTTAACCAAATACTTCAAAGCAGAGTGGTCAGTGAACATCTTAAAATGAGATCCTAACAGATAATGTCGAAACTTCTACAATTCATAAACCATAGCTAGACCTTCTTGTTCTGTAGTAGTATAATTTTTTTCTGCTGTGGACAATTTTCTACTTGCAAAATAAATAGGGTGATCAATATTACCTTCACCTGACTGAGCCAATACTATACCCAGAGCAATGGAGGATGCATCAACATGCACATGAAACTCCTTATTCCAGTCAGGGAATACTAAGATAGGGGCACTTACCATCTTTTCCTTCAAAATATCCAAGCTTGCTTGACACTCAAGTGTCCATTCAAACTTAATATCTTTCTTCAACTGCTTTTCCATAGGGGTTGTAATCTGAGCATATCCTTTAATGAATTTCCTGTAATATCTAGTATGACCAAGCGTAGTGCGCAGTTTTTTAACAAACTTCAGAGGTGGCAAGTTCACAATAATGGCTATCTTCATAGGATCCATCACCAATCCTTGCTTACATACATTGTGACCTAGCAGAATTCCAAAATGGGCACAAAAGATACACTTTTTCAAGTTCAAGGAAATCTGATGCTGTCTACATTTGTCCAGAATAAGTCTTAAACTAGCTATGTGATCTTTTAATAACCCGAAGATAGTCCAATCATCAAAATAAAATTCTAAGAATTTATGTATAAATTCCTTAAAATCAGAGATGACTACTCTAGAAAACATAGCAGGTGCATTCTTCAATCCAAAGGGCATAACTGTATACTAGAAGGATCCCATTTCTGTGGCGAAGGTGGTCTTATGTCAATCTTCTGGAGCAATTCTAATCTGATGGTAACCTGAAAATCCATCAATAAAAGAGTACACTTCTTGACCTCCAACATTGTCTAAAACTTCATCTGTAAAGGGAGTGGGGAAAGGATCATGCAAATAGGCATCATTCAGTTTCCTCAGATCAACACAGATTCTGATTTCTCCCTTAGTCTTATTTTCTCGCACCACCATAGGACTAACCCATTTGGACTCTTCAACAAGCTTAATGATTCCTGTAGCAAGCATCTTATCCAGCTACATTTGGACTTTTTCTTTATACTTAGGGTTCAGCCTATAAGGGCGTTGTTTCACAGGCTTCACATCAGGTTTCAAAGGGATCTTTATCACTCCTATATCACCAATGATACCTTTCATCTCTGAGAACTTCGTCGGAAATAGGTCATGATATTCATGGAGAAGTTGGGTCACCTTGCTCACCATTTCGTCATCCCAATAATCTCTAATGGTAGCATACTTAGGGTTTTCTTATGTCCCAATGTTTACGGTCCACATCTTCAGGGGCTGAGTCACTTCAGGTGCTTCAACTGCTGGTCCATGTACTTCGCAGTGTCCTTCTAACTCAGGAATGTTAATGTTGCGTGGATCGTCATCCTCATCATTTGTGAGGTTATAACATTCTACTGCATTGGCTTCTTGTTCCTTCCAATCAGGTTGGTGTTCTACTATTTCTTGATCATCAAATACTTTAGTATGGATCAACCTAACAGCTGCGTCCAAAGTAGGAGAAACCTAATTAATAGAAAATGTCAGCACAAAACTATCAACAAGACTATCCCAACTTACAGTACCGTGGCGAAGCTCGACCTCCGCATACCAGTTCTTTGCTATAGGTTCTAGGGTGTGCACAAACCTATGTACCCATTCTTCACGAGGTACATGCTTCCATGCTTCATAGCATTGCTCCAAATGTCCCTGAGGACTCATCTTACCATTAAACCTGCTTTGCACCTCCTGAGGTTGGTCCCTGAATCTTAGGCAAAGGGACTTCTGGCACGCTTCCCAACTATGAATGTAATTTTTGTGACCATTCCACCATCTGGCTATTGTGGCTCTGAATGCTGAATCTAGAGTCTCCATTTTCTATGAGTCTGGTACCTGCTATGATAATTGCACAATAAACTCTTTTGGGTCTGTCAAACCATCAAAAATAGGTAAGGTTCTTGTCTGTGAACTAAGCCATCTTAGAGACTTGGTAATTCTTGCACATCGATTTCCATGTAGCTCATACAGTCTATGCTGCCAATTCTCTAGGCGGTCATCTGAATCTGTCATGCAGGAGCTATCACACTGCCAATCCATGATACCTTCGGCAGTAGGATCAACATAATCTTCTTCCTTCACTGTGATATTGTAGATATGGTCCAAAACATCCTGGTCTTCAGCTCTTACTGGCTCAGTGTACCTCTCTCCTTGAGAAGCATCCAATGGTACTATGACTCTCAGTCCTTTCCCTTCGAAATTCATATGCCACTTCTTCAGGTTGATTACTGCATCATTATCTATTTCCCATTCAATGCCTAGCAGTGCTGGATAGGGGTTTTTGTCATCAATTATTTCAATTACCTCAAAGTCTGTTAAGGTACTGACTCCATCAATATCTACTGATACGCTAGGGAGTCTTCCTAGGGGCACAATCTTCTGCTGATTGGATAATCTCAACTATATAGGAGACCATTCTAGAGTAGGTTTTCCCATTTGTTCCCATGTCTGCTTAGTTAAGACATTTACTTCTGATCCTAGGTCCAAGATGACATCAGTCATGTCATATTCTCCTATCTGAGCATTCAATCTCATCTCCCTGCCATTCCTTCTAACTCTATGAATAGTTTTTTCCTTACCAGGACTTCACTAAGGTTCGCAAGAAGCAATAACTTTCTGCAACTCATTTAAAGCAGTCTGATTTATTAAGAGCTTCATGCAACTCTGTAAAAAGGAGGACAATGTACTTACTTTATCCATCGAAGCTTCTTGCGGCTGCGCCTACTGCTGAGGTTATTGTGCAGGTGCTACTGAGGTGTTGGGGTCAGCAAAGTCTCTCTTGGCTTCCATAAATTTCTATTTTTCTCTTTCGACATCAAATGCTGGGATTTTTTCTGGGGCCTTACGAACCCAAGCCTCGGTAGGTTGTTTCTCCTTGTTCTGCACTTTCGTCATAGCTCCACTCCTGGTAACAACATTAATGGCTGGGACAGGTCGTTGCTCCACAGCGATCAGCTGAATATTCTAAGTAGGGCCACTATTTGTTTCTTGAATCTTGGCTATCAGCTGCAGGCATTGCTCAATCACATGGTCGACAGCTCTGTAATATCGACATGTCGTAGTTGGGTTCCGACAGTCTCTAGCTAGATGTCTTGTCTGGTTACAGTTATAGCCCACAACCTGGCCTCATCCTCTGCCAGGCATACCACCATGACCACGACCGCCAACAGTTTCACAACCTGATGTACTACCACAGTAACCATATCCATCATTGCCTTGGCCATCGTTTTGTACCCGATAAGCATCATAAGTTCGTTCTCTCATGAGGTCAAAGCTGCGACACTCATCTTCGTTGTATCCCACTGACTTACAGAACTTGCAATAAGGGTTCTTAGGGACTTGCACATACCTCTGTAGGAGATAGCAATCTTCAGTTCGATGCTGGCCAGTTGTCCTACAGATCTCACAATATAGAACACTAGGGTTGAACGGGTTTGGTGCACCAAAATTCGGGTAATTTCTTACCGCAGGACATTGTTCCTTGTCATGACCCTCTATCCGACATCGTGTACACCAAACCTCTTCATGACTGGCTTTCCCTTTTTTCATATCACGAAGCTCCAGAGCCATCGCTGCCAACTGTGCTTATATTTGAGCGATACCATAATTATCTTCGACAAGGGTTGTTTCAAACTTCATAGCAATTTCCAAAGCCTCCTGCTGATCCGCAACCTTCTGTTGCATGAGTGGAGTCCAGATGTGTGGTAACAAAGCTATGATGAACCATTCCTTATGCTGCACTGGTCTAATAGTAAAACTGACTTGATCTAGTAGAACTTTGAAGCTCTGGTCAAAGTCCCACACTGATTCTCCTTGCCTCTGCTGAATTTCCTTTAGTTCAGTGATACACTGCGACTCTAATTTAGGCTTCTTAAATTCCTTTATCATTGCTGCTTTTATATCAACCAAGACATGGTTCTAAGTACTGGAAAACTTCATGAACCAGGTCAAAGCGCGGTCTCTAAAAGAAGTAACCAGCTGCGCTCTTTTTGTATCTTGATCCGTAATGTTCTTAGCAGTCCACACTGCTTCGCATAAGAACCAGAACTGTTCTGGATCCTCTAATCCAGTTCCTTTGAAAACAGGGAGCTTAATGTCGTCATTCATATGGGCCATCACAGATCTAGGGGGGGGGAGCGGGACTGGTAGTAGGTGGGGGAGAACTTACTGGGGTAGACTGACCTATGACAAGGATACTCGCGCTAGGGTTACTTTCAGACTGTGACGGGTTCTCGGGGATAATAGGTCTTCGCTGCGGGGTTATCGGAGGGTTTCCAATAAAAGGGGTTTCTTCGAGCTCTGAGGTTACTGGACTTACGGGGTTAGACTCAATATTCTGACCTAGGGTATAGGACTCAAAATTTCTCTTGTACCTTTTGCCACTTCGTATCAAACCACTTTGCTCGTCGAAGGTACTTTCACTTGCAAACATAGGTTAGTAATACTAAATCTAACAGTCTGATTCAATGATCAATATACCTTTTTCAGCCAATAGCATTTTAATTCTCAAACTAAATGAATTCAAGTACTTACCCCTTGGTCCTTTGAAAAACTGTCGTTCATCTTCACTAAAGGACGTACTTGTGTCAATGGCGAACTCCGTCACAAATGCTTCAAGGGTTCGCGTTGTCCAGAAATCAACAGCTCAAGATATCTCGTTGTTCACCCTTTTCAATATATTAATTCTTGCGGGGGTCCAATCAGGGAACTGACCTTCTTGGAATTTCATCCTTCTCTCTGTTAACCTGGATAACCACTGGTGCAACTCTATGTGGATACTACCAAAGAAAATTTCATAAACATCAGAAAAAATGTACCTTTGTAAAAATTCGTTTGAAATACGACGTGGATCTTTGTTCTCTTGTATAGCAAAGTTCAAATAAGTCTCTTCAACCCAATCACCGATTTCTTTCACTAAGGGTCTCCAAAACATAGCCCTCGAGGTACGATGTAAACCCCACTTGAGCAGATACTGAGTTCAACCGGCAATGGAACCAATTTTTTGGGCTTAGGGCAGACCCGGGTTCTATAATTTTGTCTTCGCACCAACAAAAGACCCACAGTGTTGGCCCTTTCAGCAACAAGCTACGAACAGGTTGCAGTCTCACCCGAAACAGCTATGGGGTGCCGCAGAATCAGGTTTCTACAAGCAGAAGAGGGATATTACTGTACCTTTAGCTTCTAACAAATGATAATCATAAAATACAGAGCTTTGATATTCACTTATTTATCTTCGCGGTTAGATAAACAAACAGTTCCTTGCTTAACCCTTTACTAGGAATTCACAGCGAAGTTAATATTTAGCAGTGATCTTACTTATCAGTTATATATTTATCAATGCATAAAATAACATAACAACCACACAAAAGAACCACAACACACGATATAACATGGTTCACCCCCAGTTTAGGGGCTACGTCCATAGAACTGTGTTTTATTCAACTCTTTACAAAAACCACAGTTCTGATTTGCGCACTCAGCTGCAGATCCCTTTAATTCCTCAAAGTTGCGCACTAAGCTGCAGATCTCTACGCACATAGCTACAGATCTTCTTAATCACCCAAAACCCTCTGTGCACATAGTTGCAGAGGTCATGAACACACACAACTAGGACTTAACCTTTCTCACAAAACGAGCCTTAGCTTCGCATTAATTCATCTTACATCAAAAGCCTAAACTAACTTCTTTACAAGAGTGCTTATTTATAGTGCACTTATTACAAAACCATGGGCTTAAACCATGGGCACCCCGAACCCTAAACCATGGACTTAAACCATGGGTTTATTACAAAAAGAAGGCTTTGACTCAACCCCGACACCCCTAAGACTATTTTGATTCGCAACTCCACTTACAAGCTTCCACAAAAACCCCGGAGTTACCAAAATTAAGGACCGTTAAGGTGCGTGCCCCAACAGAGTCCCGATGTAAGGAATTCGAAGAGCACCATAGGTGAAAAATAGTAACGTGTTCACTCAGGTCCTCTCTTGGTTTTCCCTCGAACTTGGGTACGTTCGAGGGAAGCTTAGTAGGGCCAGCCGGCCAAGCCGGGTCATGAGCTATAGGATCGTTCGTCAATATCGACAGGTCGGGAAGATTCAGCATTGCGAGGAAAGGGAGCCTAGGATGATGAGATCGATGGACCGCTCCCTAATAGTTCTGATTCACATAGGTCAGGTTACCACCATGGCCTTGGACATAGTGCCTTCCTCCCATTTGAACTGTATAGGGTGGCATGGAAGCACCATAGCGTGGTGTACCTTGACTATTCGAAGCTACAAAGTCATAGTTTGGAGAGTAAGCAGGTTATTGATACCTGCCCCCATAAGGTGAAGAACCCTTTCCATACTACGTCCCATAATAAGGTCCACAACTCATCGCATGCGATGTCCCATGAGACATTCTATAAGTAGGAATATATGCTCTGGAAGTAGGAATGTGACCTCTAGAAGTATGACCATGACCTCCCGAAACAACAGGTGGTGCATGAAGCTGAGACACTACCAGTCTAGTAACCACAGTACGGACATAACTCATAGCAATGTTTCGGCCCAAAGGACCATGTGAATGAGGTGGAGGGTGAACATTCGAAGAACTAGGGACAGAGGATGAAGGGACCTGAGTAATTATGTACATGTTATTCCCTATAGTCACTCATCTCAGATCTGGTATCCTAATAGGATCACTAACCCTAGACCTAGGAGGAATATGTGATGTAGCTTCCACCGCCGGGATGGAAGGTGCAATGTGACTAGTGCTCCCAAATCTCTCCGCATGGTAAGGAATGAGAGTGCCCCCAGGCATAGTGTTAGGCTCAAACTCAGATTCGACATGAAATGCCAAATCATGTGTAGGAAAACTAGACATACCATAACTACCATAACTAGTGCTCGCGGGATCAAAATGAGTCTCATCATCCTCCAGCATTCCATATCGGCGATGCGTCAATGGGGAATCAACCCTAGAGTAAGTAGGTATATCATGAAAAGTACCTATATTAGAAATCATGGGACCTAACTCAGTCAAGTCGGGTGAAGGATAGTAGTTAGGAGTAAAATCCCCATCTTCCACATGAATGGGAGAAGGTGGTTCAGGAATACCTTAAACTTGGTCTCCCATGGTGTGTGAATCAATGTGCGAAATAGTCCGCCTGGACTGTCTATCTCTCACTCCCAAAGGAGGGGGAGATTTAGAAGGCGGAAGTCCTACTAAATGACGAGAATGGTGAGGAGTCACACCTGAATCCATAATGACTCAAAAAATGTAAAAGACTCTCTATCTACGCAAACCCTAGGAAAGCTATCATGCACAGAGCAATCACCAATAAAATCTAAAGCCAAATACAAGCAATCAAGGGTAGGATAAGTGAGCTCCCAAATGAAGCAAGTATGTCTTGCCTAGGAGAGGCTTGAGACTCCCATACACAACAAGCAGAGGTATGTAACCAATTATTGTGGCCCTCAGCTTCAACGCGTAAAGCGACTGTGCTGTCCAACCCCAACCTGGCCGGGATACCTACAGAATAACCCCTACAAAGTACCCCCTCAATATCCTAGGTAATGCCACTAAGGTCACCTCAATATAATCAATGCTCAGGTGGACAGTCGCAAGAGGGATTGACCGTATGGGTAGGGTAACAAAGCTCGAAACTCTCGAAAGAGCCCCCAGATACGAATACAATCCTGGAAATATCTTCGATGCTACTTAGTTATGACTAGGGGTCATCCCAATCAATAACCACTCACATTGCCTCGTGCTTAACTCCCTTTTGAGAGGAGGATCCTGAGAAACACTGGTTATACCAAGGATTTCACACACTCACCTGGACAGACACATACATGTTGTTGTTTAGTGGTTTTGGAGAATTTACTCATAGTGAACTATTCCAAGACCCTAAAACCTAATCTTGTTGGTGAACCCTATCAAATAAAATAGTGTAGTTCATTTTAATTAAGTGTTGATCTTAATTGGCTTTATTACTCAAAAGAGGGATATGGCTGTGCAACTAATGGTGTTATGACACAACATGAAGTAAAATGCACACCTAACAATCAATGCAAATGCATTGTGTCGATGAAAATAGGGTATGCTACTACGTGAAATGCACGATTTTCTTCAAATGATAAATGCAAACTTTCCTATATGAAATCCTGACTAATACTTTAAAGCAAATCTAGTGCAAGTACTATGCAAAATGCAAAATGCAATGCATGATGATAAGAAAATATTTTGGATTTTTTGAAATAAAATGAGATATAAAAAGCAAAAGAATGATTCTACAATCCCCAGACTCTGCAAGCACACTCAAACAGCACTCAAGCAAAGCACTAAGGTAAAATAAGTCTAGTGCAATGACAAGAACATTCTTAAAAAAGAAATTTACCTTAAAAAAAACATCTCTGGTCAGAAACAGAGGTGTATACAGACTCTGGCAGTATCAAAGGAGACTCAGCAATCATCACAACTCACCCAGCAACCATTCAACTTCCTCTAAAAGGAAAAACTAAGGGCATACGCGACTGTTCGTAGTAAACCTACGTGTATACGTGGAAATGGCAGAGAAAACCGCATGTATATGTGACTGTGAGTTCAAAACTCATGTATAGGAAGAAAGGTGCATAAAAATCAAGGAAAATAGACAAGCTGAGACAAACTTCACACCAATCACACACTACTAGGAAAACATGCCCTCAGACCCGACACAGAAATAAGAGAGAAAGAGCAATTCAAAGTCATTGAATGCCGATAGAAAACCCCCAAAGGAAAACTACTAGGAACTCCCTAGCAAAGTCGCCAATTCTGTTACAGAGAGAAATTCCTATGGCTTTGGGTACCACAACAGAAAGCTTGACTCCAAAAATCAATCCTTTCCAATATGCAATAGAAATTAAATATCTAACACTAAAGGATCAGGCCTCGTACCTTATTACAGACAATTGAAGTAGATCCCCATTGAGCTTTCCAACTTCAGCTTGAATTGATAGATTACTTCCTCAACAACAAGTAAACAATACAAGCATACTATATATATTGGTGTTAGATCTATTCTATCATATATAATCAACAATGTATAAGCATTTGAAATCATCCCATGGATAAAATATTCATTCAAACATACATTATTGGAGAGGAAAAGATATTTCTATTAATATAAAATCAGAGATTACAATGGAGACAACCTTTGTCGGCACGTCTGCAAATAGGAGAAACTGAATCCCCCACTTGGGCCTCCACCACTTCAATCCTCCATCTCTCGATAGAAAGCTCACAAGCAAAAGGCAATCTTGGGAAGAACACAAAAGTGCTCTAAGGGACAAAGGAGTGCAGACTCAAGCACAAGTTCCGGCAACAATGGACTATAGTTTCTTTGCTCTCAATTCTATCATATGCCTTCAATGTACCATAGAGTTCCTTATATATCTTTTCAAAGGGGTAATGAAAGTTCGAATCCGAGAGATCTCAAGGCATATGGAAGGCCGGGAGTCAAGTGAGTCAGATCCATGTTAAGGAAAACTCCAAAACAATTTGGATTTTGTACACATCCCGATGTATGTGGTTTTAGTGGTGAAACCCGTGTATATACGCGATTAAGGGTTTAAAAGTCATGTATATGGTTTTACACATGTTTATAGGGATGATCAAGGAAACATCAAAGGACAAAAAATGGTCCAAGGGGTCTAAGGAGTCTGCAGCGGGATAGGGGAAGGCCATATAAGTGTGATTCACCTGGTGTGGTAAAATCAGCTGTAACATTGGGGGAATTTGGTGAAATATGAGGAGCTACACCAGTTGGAAGCACATCTAAATGAAGCAGAAGCATAATTGTCATCTCTATGGGGATATCTCAAAGGGATGCCCCTATTGGCGTAGCTAACCAAGCCATTGGAACTTAAGGAGTTGCAATAGGGTGTCAATAAGGCACAAACAAGACACTAGAGGATGTCAACAGAGTTGATTGAACTACAGGTCACAGTAGACGAAGTGGAACTTAGAGCGATGGAAGAGATCACGAAGACAAAGGAGGACTTAACCACAGTATAATAGATGAACAAGGAACACCCAACAGAACTAGAATTGGAGCAGTGTGGAGCAATCCAAGAAAAGGTTAAAGAAACAGTTAACGAAGTAAAAACTGTCTACGATGAGTTCAAGGAAAAGTTGGATGCACCAGTAATTTCCAGCTGACGTGGATTGAGGACGAGGCACAAGTTTTTGTTGGGGGTGTTTTGGAAATGGGATAGGATGCACAAGGTGCGCTTTATCCATCGATAAAGAAGACATCGACAAGAGAAAGAGTCAACTGCATAGACGAAGATACCAACAAACATGGTTATTACGGTTGAGTTAGTTAGGAAGCTTTGGTCAAAGTTATTTAGAAAGTCGATTATTTGGACAATTTTGTAAAGGCCCAATCCTATAAATAGAATTAGGAATAGATTCATTAGCAGGGAATTAATTGTTATGGTTGATCAAGAGATGGTTGTTATGATTGATTTTTATTAATCATAAATGTGATAGGTGATATTGCAAGCAATTTGATCTGTGGATGAATGTATTTTCTGGTCTGAGTTTATTCGACCAAGGAACACTTATCTTTTGCTAGATGTTTTTAGAATTAATATAGGTTGATGTTGATGATGGAATTCTTGTTCTTATCTGTTTATATACATATATGTTGAAATTGTGAACTTAATGATGGTGTGATCTCTGAATATACATACTTGAATCTGAATGATGTGAAGTCTCGCAAGGATTATTGGGTTAACATATGTTGATTTTTTCATTAAGTAAAATTGAATTATGTTACTATGATGCCTGAGTTAGAATAGTTGTGAATGATGATAAGTAGTAGACATTCTGAATGGTAAGTGAAAACCCTGGATATCTGAGTAATGTTGCGATAAACTAAGAGAAAGTGCAAAATTCCTCTTCCTTCTATGGAAATGTGGTTCCTGCATCCCTCCTTTAGACATCTCGGGTGAGACTGCGTCTATTTCATAGATGTTGTTGGATAGGGTAAAACATGTGTGGGTCAATGTTTAGGGATCTTTCATCAATGGGTGTCAACAGATCTGTGGATTGAACCCCAGTCGACAAAGGTGTGTCAACACCATACAGGATTGTCATAATAAAACTTATGCTTGTTTGGATTAAGAAGGAAACCAAGTAGTAGTCAAAGGTATACCTAGACCCATATCCCTGAGCCAAGTATTAGCTCTATAATTGAAGAAATGTCTCAGAAAGGGGTGACAGCTATATGCAATCCATTTGGAAGAGTGAAAGGAAGGAAAACATGATGAAATAGAGGATTATCCACTACTACAAGAGTTTCTAGATATATTTTAAGAACCGCCACGAATTCCTCCTAAGAGGGACATTGAATTTTCTATCAACTTAGTGCCAGGAACAATACCTTCATCTAAAGCACCTTACAGAATGAGTACTCTAGATTTAAAGGAATTACAGATGCAGTTAGAGGAGCTACTAAAGAAAGGTTACATAAGAGCCAATGTTTCACCTTGGGGATCCCCAATGTTATTTGTGAAGAAGAAGGATGGAACTCTAAGACTGTGCATATATTATAGGCAGGTTAACAAAGCAATGATTAAAAACAAATACCCCTTACCAAGAATTTATGACTTGTTTGATCAGTTGAGAGGATCCAAGGTATTTTCAAAGATAATTTTGAGGTCGAGATACCACCAAATTAGATTTAAGAATGAAGATATTAGTAAGACAACATTCAGAACAAGGTATGGACATTATGAGATCACAGTGGTACCTTTTGGGTTAACAAATGCACTAGTAGTATGCATGTGTTTAATGAATGGAGTCTTTATAAAATACTTAGATAAATATGTGATTGTATTCTTGGATGACATCCTTGTCTATTCCAAGACAAAAGAGAACATGAATAACATCTAAGGTTGGTAATGCAAGTTCTTAGAGAATTTCATTTTTATGCCAAACTAAGAAAGTCTTATTGTTATCAAGGAAGAATCCATTACCTAGGGCAGATCATATCTGAAGAAGGTGTTTCATTAGATCTTGAAAAGATAAGATTCATTATGGAATGGCCAACACCAATGAATGTATCAGAAGTAATACCTTTAATGGGATTAGTTGGGTACTACCAAAATTTCGTCAAAGTATTCTCGAAGTTATCTCATCCTATCACATCTTTATAGAAGAAGGGTGTAAAGTTTGACTGGACTCCTAAGTGTGAAGATATTTTTCAAAGGCTTAAGGAAATGCTTACTGGTGCACTTGTTCTAAAGATTGTAGATCCTGGAGGAAACTTTATTGTGTGCACATGTGCATGTAAGCAAGGTGTTGGTGGAATATTCATGTAGGATGGACATGTGATCAGTTATGAATCTAGAAAGTTGAAGGAACATGAGCAGAACTATGCCACCCATGACTTAGAGCTTGCATCTATCGTCCATGCTTTGAATATGTCGAGATAATATTTAATGCATAAAACGTTTGAGTTGAGAACTAGCCATGAAGGGTTAAAATACTTGTTTGAGCAACCTAATTTGAATGCAAGACGGAGGAGGTGGATGGAGTTATTATGTGAATATGATTTTGACATCAAGCATAACAAAGGTAAGGAAAATAAAGTAGTCAATGCGCTTAGTAGGAAGATACATGTGATGCATGTAGAAGCTATCATCATTGGCACATTAGATTTAAAAGATAAGAGCATTGAAGTAATTGTTATAGATGAAATTTATCAGCAGGTGAAAGAAGGATTGAAAAAACAACAAATTCCATACAAATTTGGTAATTGTAAGTTTAAAGAAAATTGGATCCTCATGCACAGAAATAGAGTTTATGTTCCTAATGTTAGAGATATAAGGAAGATGGTTCTGAAGGAAATACATGATGTCCCTTATGTCGGGCATTCAAGTTATCAGAAAATAGTAGCAGCATTAAGTAAACAATACTATTGGCCAGGGATGAATAATTATGTTGCAAAATATATAGCTAGGTGCATGGAATGTCAAAACATTAAAGTTGAGCATCGGCATCCAACAGGATTGTTGTAGGCCTTGCCAATACCAGAATGGAAATGGGATGTAGTGGCAATGGATTTCATCACCAAGTTACCTAAGATGAGATTGAAAAATGATTCTATCATGGTTATGGTAGATAAGTTGACTAAGAAAACACACCTCATTCTAGCAAAGACAACTCACAAAGCAACTAACATTGCAGATATTTACATGAAAGAAGCAGCCAGATTGCATGGTATTCTGAATGATATAGTATCATACAGAGATTCGAAATTTACTTCTAACTTTTGTAAAGGATTGTTCAAGTGGTTTGGTACAAGTCTAAACATGAGTATATGATACCATCCTCAGATAGATGGACATATAGAAATACTTAACCAAGTGATTGAATATACGTTAAGGATGTACAAAATGTGTTTCATTAGAGTACAAAATGTGTTTCATGTGTCTTTATTGAAAAAGTATATACCTGATACTAACCATGTAATTGATTGGAATTTGATCCAGGTAATTAAAGTGATTTTATTTTCTTTATTGACATATATACATGTATGATCATGGTACTAATAATGTGATTGAATGGATTATGATCTAGGTGGAACCGAAAGGGGATTTTCTAGCACAACATGTTTCCATTTTGGGAAGAAATGTCAAGCTACTTCAAAATGGACAAATCAAGCAAGTAAAGTTCCAATGGACCCATTATAGTCATGAGGAAGTGACTTGGGAGATGGAGGATCCCATGAGGGAAGCATACTCTAATCTATTTTGAAATTTGGTGTCTTGTATGTAATATGCATCGAGGACGATGCATTGTTTAAGAGGGAGGTGGATGTAATACCCCAGTAGTTAAGCCCTAGAATTATGATCCTTCATGTGACTTATGTTCTTTTGCATTACGGACTTATGATATTTTATATGATTGTGGACTTATGCTCCTTTGCATGATTAATGTGATTAAGGACTTATGATTATTGTTTGATAATGTGACTTTTGACTTTGGAACATTTATTAACGTTAATTTTATTACTAACATATTTGTTATCTTTGAATGTTATTACTATTGATTCAATAAACAAATGGATTAGAAAAGGAAAATAAAAGAGTATGGGGGGACCTACATTCCATAAAGTGAGTGGGAATGGGTACATACCTAGTACTTATAACTTGTTTTTGGCTTAATTTTGTCCATCCCAATTCATATTTGCACCTTGGTGAAATTAACAATGTTGGTAACCCAAACCTTATACAATAGACCTTATTCTTAATATTTATGGACTATGGATTTAATATTGACTATTTTTCACACCTTAGTGGGCCCCTCTTACCTAGGGCACCCTCCTTGGGAAGATATTCCCTCACATTTATGAGCCATTTTCCTAGTTTTTAGGGATTGTAAGTTATTTTCTAGCTTCCACTCTTACACTATGCATTGATGATCCTATTTTTGTGCTTCCATGATATTTATGACCCTATTGAATGCCTTCTCTCACCTATTTCACCCTCCTTGATGTTTTTTTACCCCCTTTATGCATTAGTGCTCCTCCATGTGCTCTTCATGGCTCCACTCCTTAGTTTTTGGTAACTCCTCCTCATGGTGCTAATTCAAGAAAGGGAATATTTTCACCAATCCACCACTCCACTAATTCAAGTTAAGTATCCATGATGAAGCTTAAACCTTACCTCTCTCTAATTTGAGTTGATCCCTTTGGGTTAGATTTGGCCTCCTTATGCTATAAATTCATATGCCCTCTCCTTGTTGAAGATAACCTTGATCTTTGGACCATGTGACTTGTTCTATCTATCTATGTTGGGAATATTGGTAGGATTGGGAGTGTATTGAGACTTAGAGTTAGTTTAGTCATTTTCCCTTTAATTCCATTCTATCACTCTACTAGTCCAAGTTCTCACATGGAAATCCAGGAAATTGGAATGGCAAGCTAGGTCATATCCCATAGGAAGAGGAGACAAACAAGAATGTAGTAGTGGGAAGAATTGTGGTTCTCATAAGAGGTAGTTATGAGAGTTGCTATACTAAGTGTTCCTATACCTATGGATTGATGGTCTCAGCTCAAGGGTACAAACAATAAGCTTCGATCTTATAAAAAACAGAATTTGCATTTAAACCCTAAAATGAAACTATATCAGTTACGGCCCTGTGGCCTTTTACAAACAAAGTCACGGCTTAAAAGCCGGTATCAAAATAACATAACTGTAAACAAACTAGGCCCATAATTTATCAAGTATCGACCATGAAAGTGTTATATTTTTATCAATTATGATAGTATGATCTTAGGGTCTTATCTGAGAGAATAACAAGCACAGCAATCAAACACAAGAGACAATGAACACAAAGATTTTCCTTGGGGAAACCATAAAGGAGAAAACACCAAAAATTCCTCAAAGATAGAATAAGCACCAAAAGTAAAACCCAAAGATAGTAAGATGATCTCCCAACAGCAGTAGTGTCTCTCTCTCTTGTCCCATCTTCTTCTCTCTCTTAGTTGTGCGCTACAATTGAGTGTGAGTGAATGAATATGAATGTGTGATAAATAGAGAGGCTCCCTCTCTATTTATACTAATTCCTGACTTGACAATAACTCACTAGGGCCAAATTCTCTAGGAGAGTATAATAACCCTAGGGCCCCACAACTGCGGGGACTTTAACCCTTGATCAATAAGGAGGGTTACCCTCTATGAATTTACATGACTTGTTCACATTATTGAATCTCCCAATAGGAACATCAGGGTATGACATAACTCAGTTACATTACAGATACTTCCCAGAATAACCATCGGGGTACAATACATAAGATATACAAGTGAATACATTCCGAAGTTACATATACATCAACACTTCCTCTTAACTAGGAATGTATTCTCTTGAAATAATTTATCAGTACAAGTCTTCTTCTCTAGATCAATTCTGGATCATCTTCATCTTCAAGTCATCTTCATCAAGGTTGGATCATTGGATCATCATCAAAGTTGGAGCATCATTGGATCATCATCAACAGCTGGATCATCACTAGATCATCATCATCATTACTGCTTTCGCCATCTCGATCAACTAGTGTTATCTCTTAATTCTTCTCGTCATAGGAAGTTTTATAGATCCATACCTTTTTCATGTTGGTTGTAGGCCTAGCCTCCACATAGGTCTTCATATTATTCAACACTTATATCTGACCTAGTTAGAAAGGCTTTCCCAACATTTATACCTGGCCATGGGAGGGCCCAGCCTGCCCCCATGTCAGAATGGCCCAGCCCTTACATCTGACCATGGGAGGGCCCATCCTACCCCCATGTCAGAATGGCTATGCCCTTACATTTGACCATGGGAGGGCCCATCCTACCCCCATGTCAGAATGGCTCTGCCCTTACATCTAACCATGGGAAGGCCTAGCCTGCCCCCATGTTAGAATGGATCTGCCCTTACATATAACCATGGGAGGGCCCAGCCTGCCCCCATGTTAGAATGGATCTACCCTTACATCTGAACATGGGAGGGCCTAGCCTGCCCCCATGTCAGAATGGCTCTGCCCTTACATCTGACCATGGGAGGACCCAACCTTCCCCCATGTCAAAATGGCTCTGCCCTTACATCTAACCATGGGAGGCCCCACCTACCACCATGTCAGAATGGATCTACCCTTACATCTGACCATGGGAGTCCCCGCTTACCACCATGTCAGAATGGATCTACCCTTACATCTGACCATGGGAGGGCTAAGCCTGCCCCCATGTCAAAATGGATCTGCCCTTACATCTGACCATGGGAGGTCATGTCTACCACCATGTCAGAATGTCTCACAGACTCATCACTTCCTCTTAGAAGAAAACTCAATATGGAGAACACCAAGCTTCTCCATGAAGTACTCAAACTTCACTCTGGCTAATGGCTTGGTCAACACATCAGTTATCTGCTCGTCTGTCACAACATATTGGAGCTTCACTGCTACTCTCTGCACAATATCCCTGATAAAGTGGTATTTGATCTCAATATGCTTTGACTTTTCATGGAACACCAGGTTCTCCAACAACTTCACACAACTCTAGTTGTCGCAATATATACAAGTAGCATCCAACTGGAGATCAAAAAAATCATATAGTAGCTTATTCAGCGACACTTCTTCACAACTAGCCGAACAAGCTGCAACATACTCTGCTTCAACTGTACTTAGTGCCACATAGGATTATTTCCTACTAAACCAAGTGATCACACCTGATCCCATACTGAAGCAGCACCCCAAATTTCTCTTCCTATCAATGGAATTGCCTACCCAATCAGAATCCACATAACCCTCTAGGTTAATCTTCTGATCTACCTCATACTTGATCCCATAATCAACTATACCCTTCAGGGACCTCAGAATATGCTTTGCAACAATTAGGTGAACATGTCTGGGATCCCTCGGGAACTGGATCAATGTGTTCATAGCAAAGAAAATATCAGGTCTCATATTCATCAGGTACATCAAGGACCCAATCATCTGACGATACATCGTAGCATCAACCGACTTTGATGAAGCATCACTCAATAGCTTCAGTTTTGATGCCATAGGTGTGGTTATGTCCTTGCATTCCATCATCCTAAACCTCTTCAAGATCTCTATTGCATACTTCCCTTCTCCCAGGGAGATTCCATCTGTATTCTACCACACCTCCATGCCTAGAAAGTAATGCATCATACACAAGTCCTTCATTTCAAACATGGCAGCAAGCTTCCTCTTCATATCAACAATCAACCCATCTTCACTTGTTACAAATAGATCATCTACATATAGTAGGAGTATCACTGAGTTCCCTTCTTCAACCTTTTAGTAAAGGTTGGAATCCACTTTACTCTTGGTAAAGCTCAAACTGGATAGGAAGTTGTTAATTCTTCCTTACCATGGCTTGGGTTCCTGTTTCAACCCGTAAAGGGCATTATTCAACTTACACACATGAGTCTCCCTGTCAAGTGTCTCAAAACCAAGTGGTTGCTCCACACACACTTCCTCTTCCACTACACCATTCAAGAAGGCAATCTTGACATCCATCTAGTGTATCTTCCATTTCATTACTGCAACTAGAGCAAGTATTGGTCTGATGGAAGTGTATCTGGCTATAGGTGCAAAAGTTTCTTCATAATCTATTCCTTATTTCTTGGAGAAGCCACGAGCCACAAATCTTGCTTTATATTTCTCTATGCTACCATCTGCAGCATGTTTGATCTTGTAGATCCATTTGGAAGTCACAACGGACTTCCCTTCTTGTCTAAGGACAACATCCCAGACATCATTCTTCATGATTGATTGGTACTCCTCGATCATAGAATCCTTCCATTCTTTCTTCTCTGTCCCTTATTCATAGTTGGAAGGTTCTTTATCAATGATGTCACACAATAGGGCTACATAACTAGAGTAGGACCTGGTTCTTTTCCTCTCTCTGTGTATCTCTTCTGGAGCCCCATATCTTTCTGCACCTTGGATAGCCTCTCATACCCATGTAGGTTTCCTCTTATGAGGATTCTTCTCTTGGGGTGAATATACAAGTTCCAGTGGTTATTCTATTTCTTGATCTTCTTCTTGAGTTGCATCGTTCATGGTTGTGACTTGGATTCTGGGTACTTCTGTTTCTTCAGGTTCTTCAACAGGTATCCTTCTGGATTTGTTGCAATCCAAGTCTTTGTCAAATGTTACATCCTCGCCGATGTCGATCTTCTTGAAACCTATGAAATATATTCTGTAAGCCTTCGAGCTTTCACTATATCCCACAAATATACCCTTCTTCCCTGAAGAATCTAACTTTGTCCTCTTTTCTTTCGAAATGTGTATGTATACTGGACATCCAAATATTCTGAGATAACTGACTTCTAGTTTCTTACCGAAGAATACTTCTTCAGGTGTTTTTTTTCTCGAGTACTCTATGTGGAGTACAGTTCTATACATACATATTTGTTCTAAAAGCTTCTACCCATAGATTCATGGGAAGATCTTGATCATGAAGCATTTCCCTTGCAGCTTCCATGATCGTTCTATTCTTCCTTTCTACAACCCCATTCTATTGTGGATTATATGGAGTGGTCAACTCCCTCTTAATCCCTGAATCTCTGCATAACTCTTTGAATTCATTTGATGTGAATTCTCCGCCATTGTTTGATCAAAAAAAATTTATCTTATTTTATGTGTGGTTATCGATCAAGGTTTTGAATTCCTTGAAATTGTTGAATACTTCATCTTTGTTCTTTAAGAAGTATATCCATGTCTTCCTAGAAAAATCATCAATGAAAGAAACATAGGATACATACCCGCTTAATGAACTGGATGACATTGGTCCACACACATCAGAGTGAATGATTTCCAAGATCCCCTTTTCCTTGCTCTCACTACTTGGAAATGTATTCTTTGTGATCTTTTGTTTCGCACATCCTTTGCAGACATTGTCATGTTTTATTTGTATTTCTAGAAGACCTTCAACATCTTTGCTTGCAGGTGGTAGTGCCCTATAGTGAACATGTGCAAGCCTTCTGTGCCAAAGTTCATTTGGCTCTCCTGAGTCATGGACCAAATCTTGTTTTGGTTGGCCCTTCAATTTGTATAGTCCTCCCTCTTGCTCTCCAATTACTACTGCATCATCTATAGTATTTCCCTTTAGCCACATAAGGACTTGGCCATCTAAAAATGAAACCCTCATGCCTTTTGCATCTAATGTAGATATGGAAAGGAGATTCTTCTTTAGTCCTGGTACAAATAAGATATCCTTCATCATAGACTTTCCAGAGTCTAGTTTATAGGAGGATTCACCACTACCTTTTATTAGATACTGGTAGTCATCCCCAAGTTTCACCTTGTGGGGTGACTCATGTTCTGATAGTTTAACAAATCATTATTTAAATCCCTTCATATGTTTGGAAGCCCCACTATCTATAAGCCAATCATTACTTCCATGTGTGATAATTCCCATGAGAGTGCAAATCAAAACATATTCTTCATCACTTGAAGAATCATCACTTTCTTATCTGGCTCTCTTCTTGGAAGGTTCATCATCCTCTGCAGCATGAGCATGATGTATTCTCTTGTTGTTCTTCTTCTTGTGGGAGTCTCTTTTGTTTCTAGGACAAATTCTGGCATAGTGTCCCATCTCATCACAAGTAAAACATCTAAGTTGAGTTTTCTGGAGTGAGGTTGCTTACCTTTGGAATGATGATAGTCCCTTCTATTTTTCTTGGAGTGTACTGTGAGAGCTTGATCTTTACTTCCCATCTTTTCTTCTCTGGCTGCTATTCAAGCTTCTTCTTGTGAGACTTCCTCCCATAGTCTACTAAAGGTGACTAGATTTCTTCTAGCACAGATCCCTTGAATGAAAGAGTCCCATGACCTAGCGATACCATTCAAGGTAGTCATCACAATTTCTGCATTCTCTACTTCTTCATCCACTGCTTCAAGTTGTTCTTTGATCTGGGAGACCCTTGTGAACTATGATTGTATGGTATTCGCATTCTGAATATTCACACTCTCCAATTGGTTCCTCAAAGTCATCTTCTGGTTTATGTTCTTTCCTTCAAATAGCTTGGTCAAGGAATCAAACATTGCCTTAGGTGTCTTTATGGAGGACACCTGTGGGATGAGGTGATCCTTGATTGAATCAGCAATAATCCTCTTAGACATGACCAATTTCTTTTAGTGTAAGGCCTTAGCCTCATCTCCCTCTAGAACTGGAACCTCTTCATTGATGTAAGAGACCAACTCATTTTCTTCTAGGACCAAGGAGATCCTATAATTCCAAGCTCGGAAGTTATCAGCTCCCTCAATCTTTTCATCAATCTTGGTATGATGAGACATCTTAATAGAGAACCTCAAATGGAAATGCAAAATATTTAGATCCTACAAGGTTAAAATGTTGAAACTGGATATGGAGTTGAATTTCTGCAGAGCTGGTTCAGGAGAAGATTAGGGTTTCACTTTCCTAGAGTTCTTCCCAACCAAAAAATTTGATCTTGATCTCTAAACTTCAATTTTGGGGAGGAGATCAATCCAAGCCTGGGCTCACTCAAAAATTCCACTTCTGTGGAAAGCCCTAATTTCTGGCAGTAGTGTCGGGTCAAAAACTGAAAAT
The DNA here is from genome assembly GCA_001517045.1 of Pseudotsuga menziesii. Lineage (NCBI taxonomy): Eukaryota > Viridiplantae > Streptophyta > Pinopsida > Pinales > Pinaceae > Pseudotsuga > Pseudotsuga menziesii. The sequence goes on from LPNX010207742.1 coordinate 377,941, forward strand.
GCTTAGAATCAAATTCTACTTTGATAGACATATGTGCCCTTCAATGGAGGTTCATCACAGCCTCCTTTTGCTGATGAATTGTGGAGAGAGACCCAAAAAGAAAGAATCCCTAGCTTCTGCAGCTGCACAGTGTCTTCTTCTCAGGTTAGCTCTGATACCATGTTAGATTTTTATCAATTATGACAGTATGATCTTAGGATCTTATCTGAGAGAATAACAAGCATAGAAATCAAACACAAGAGACAATGAACACAAATATTTTTCTCGGGGAAACCATAAAGGAGAAAAACCCCCAACTTCCTCAGAGATAGAATCAGCACCAAAAGTAAAACCCAAAGACAGTAAGATGATCTCCTGGCAGTAGTCTCTCTCTCTCTTGTCCCAGCTTCTTCTCTCTCTCTCAGTTATGTGCTACAAACTGAGTGTGAGTGAATGAATATGAATGTGTGATAAATAAAGAGGCTCCCTCTCTATTTATACTAATTCCCAACTTGACAATAACTCACTAGGGATGACTTCTCTAGGATATTCTAATAACCCTAGGGCCCCACAACTGCGGGGACTTTAACCCTTAATCAATAAGGAGGGTTACCCTCTATGACTTTACAGAACTTGTTTACATTATTGAATCTCCTGATAGGAACATTGGGGTATGACATGACTCAGTTACATTACAGATACTTCCCATAATAACCATCAGGGTACAATACATAAGATATAAAAGTGAATCCATTCCGAAGTTACAAATACATCAACAGAAATTCCCAAGGTTCCATTATGAAACATCCACTAGGTTTCCAAATAATTTAAACAATATATCAAAGTATCAAACAAATGGCCTTCCAAAACATTTTAAACCATAGGGTATCCATGGCTGAGCTGTAATCCAAAGACCCAGTGAACTGCATCAACTAAAATAAACACCATACACCACTGCAGGACGAAGCTCAGTGAGACCAAGGCTTACCAAAAGAAATGCTAACATGGAGACCCCTTCTCATGCTATCTTTCAACTCAATATTTTTTTGGATTGAATCCTGCAAAAGTGAAGAACCACAAATTGTTGAACCCCTCTCAATAGCGAAAAGATTAAACTTTAACAGTGCAAGAATGGACAAAAACTAAAAGAATTCATACCTAGATATATTTCTTTGTCTTTGCTGTGAAGAATAGGGTATAATCAAACCCTAGTCACGATTTGGGTACACCGCAAGCTCTATCTAGCAAAACCTCCCAATTCAAATTGTGCCAACCCCAAAACCAAAACTACATTGGGACAGAGAATTAAATTCACACAGTGGAATCAGTGGTGAAGATAGCTAACCTTAAAACACTCAATCGACAGTAAAAATCACCCTACAACAACACAAATGCCATAATCACTTTTACTGCACTAGATCTTGAAGGATACACTTGCAGAGGCAAGGTATCGACAGGAGAAATATAAAGAGCTAGGAAATGGTGAGAAAGGGGTTCTTCCACAAAACAAAAGGCAGTGGCTAAATGTACCTCTACATGCAGAAGAAAGACGAGTTTTGGCAAGGAGGCTCATATACAATGGAGTTACAGTAATGTCATGCAGCCATGAGCCTACGACTCCTCACACCACAGCATGGAAAATGAAATGAGGTAAAATGCAATTCTAGGGTTTAGGACAATCTTTTATTGCTTCCAAGGTCAACCAAAACCCTAATCAATGAACACCAACCACGTGTCCTCGGATTTATTTGCAAAAAGTGGCTTTTAAGCAATAGTCAAGATCTCCTTGGAGCAACCTACACACATTAGTATTTAACAAAGAAAAACTATGGTTAATAAGCTTTGCTTTAAATCACATTATCGTGACTTTATAAATATGCATTTTATAACTCTAATGAGTATAGCAGGGAGGAAGAATTTACACTAAAGTCTATATCCATAAGTTTGCAATATTTGGAATGGTAAATAGTTATACAAGATTTTATTTCACCTTATTTGCTTAATGGACAACAAAATTATGAGAAACCATAACATGGTAAAGACCTCGTAAAAGATTTAAACTTTTATGTATATGAGGTTGAAAGCATAGGAGGTGTATTGCTTGGTTTTGTTAAATCTAGGTTATATATATATATATCTATATATATAT
>LPNX010207742.1:380345-449425 GCA_001517045.1 Pseudotsuga menziesii
TACACTAAGTTTAATTTCCATATGTGAATAACAGTCTATGTACTTTATAATTACACTTAGATCATAGGATTCCTAAGTTTATTTAACTCATTATTTCTGGAAAACATATAAACTTGAGTCTAACTCAGCATTGAGTAAGTAAACAAAGGAATCTGCTATACAATTTTACTAGAGTTATATACAAGAACTAAACTGAAAATAGATTAATGAAAGTTAAACGAACAAGTTTTAGTTATAGCGAATTGGAAAAAATAACTAAACTAAGTTCAGTTTACTAAAAATATTTTTATTACTAGTAACTGTGTAGAATATAAATAATCAAATCAACGATACCTCTTTTACTACTCAAAGCTATAAAATAAATAAATTTACTAGCATTCTATTATATGCTAGTTGAGATAATAATCTCGATCTGGAAACTGGTAACAAACTTTTTACCTGTAAAGGACCTGTAAAATAAGTATCACTTCACTGCATTAGCTATAAGCTAAATTAAGCCTCGATCCCAACTAAATTTCGTTCCTACTTTCATAAGACAGTAAAACAAACTTATTACTAGAAATTAAACAGCTGTTACAATTCCTGTTCTTACAAATCATGACCCGCTAAATCAAATCCTTAACAATAAATTCTGAATTCAAAACAATAAGTATGCAGAACTAGAGATAAACAAAAGAATCAATTCTAGTTAAAAAATGTTTAAGGTAACCATTAACAATTAAATTATTCTTAAACAGCGACGACTGCAAACATTTTCTGTTATATGAAAAATTTTAAATTTTTATGAATTTTTGGAGTATTACATGTGGTATCAGAGCACAAGTTCAGACACTAGGCCTGAATGTGGCTCAACTTGCATAGATAAACAATATATTTAATGGATGCATACTGATTATTACTTTTCTTTTTGAAATATTATTTCCAAAAAAGAATCTGTGTTAAACTGCAGGTATGGAAAGATTGGAGGAATATGCAGATGAAGAGTCCCCGTTTAATGAACTAAGTAATTCTAGAAGAGAACCAATACAAGAAGAAATAACTAATAACTCTTTTGAATTATTACAAATGGTTAAGGAATTAAGAATTGAGATGGAAACAGTCAAAAAGTAAAATGAAAGAATTCTGAGAGCTCAGGAGGAGCTGAATCAAATCTTAATGGAAAATTTTCAGAATGAATAAAAATATAAACGAATAGAATCTGAAGATATATCTAACCAACAAAAAAATAAAAATTCTAAACCGTCTAAAATTGAAATTATCTCATCCTCTGAGATTCATGGCGATCCACATAGGAAGAATTATCAGTATACTAGCGATAGTAGTGAAGATAATCATCATTCAAGAAAAAGAAAATTTAAGCCGTATGAAGAAATTTCAGGAGAATTTAAGAAAATAAAACTATTAACTTTCAATGGTGAAAATAAGAAGGGAAAAGAGGATGAATCATGGCTGTCTGGGATGAAGAAATATTTTCAAATCTACAATTACTCTAATCAGCTAAAAGCGAGAATGGCCATCTACAACCTAACTATGAAGCCATATATTTGGTGGCGAGACCTAAAATGAGTAAAAGGTATTAGGGAAAAGAACATTAATTGGATTACATTTAAGAAATATATTAAAAATAAGTTCTTGTCCTAACAGTACTATGAAGAGCAAGCTAAGGAATTGTATGAACTAAAGCTAGGAACAATGAATATGAAAGAACTAAACAGTAAATTTTTAAGACTGCTTCGATATGTGCCTTACATTGTGGATGAGAAGCCTAAGGTACAGCGGTTTCTAAGTTGTTTACCTTTCCATATAAAAGATATAATTGAATATGATAATCCAAAAACCTTGGAGAAGGCTATGCGAAAGGGGAATTTTTGCTATGAGTAGAATCGCAAAAAGGAAAGTATGTCAAACTGGAAGGCTAAAAGATCTAATAATTTTGAACAGAAGAAGAAAGGTTTTGTACCTAACCGCATTTTTAGAAATAATAACACACGAAATTTTCCTAATAAAAATTTCCAAGGCAATAAAGGTAATTCACAGTTAAATCCAAATGGCCTTAGAAATAAAGAACCTATTAATAATCACAATAATTACACCAAGAATAATGAATGAAAAGAACCAGTAAAATGTTGGGAATGTAATGGTCCTCATTATGCATCATTTTTCCCCAACCAGAAGAATACTGTCAGCAATATACATACGGTGTAGGAGGAGATTACTATTGGTGATCTAGCAAGGACAATGCCCAAGATCAACGCAACACTGGAAAACAGGCAGGCAGATTATCAAACTTCCATGGTGGAAGTGGAAGGTAAGCTGAATCAAACACCTATATCTATTTTAATTAACCTAGGAGCTAGTTTAAGTTATATTTCTCCTGATTTAGTATAAAAATGCAAGTTATCAGTAGAAAAGTTTGCAAAGTCATGGGTAGTTCAGCTAGCTACTGGCACAAAAAAAAAGTGATTAGTTTTGTAAAGGATTGTACTGTAAACATGGATCAGTTTGAAACCTTTGTGAAGCTTAATGTACTATCTTTAGGTTCTTATGATATGTTAATTGGTATGGACTGGTTAGAACAGCATAGGGTAGTTCTAAATTGTTTAGATAAAACTTTTACTTGTGTAAATAATGATGGAGAAACAGTAAATGTAAGAGGAATCCCTAGGAAAACAGCTATCAGACAGATCTCTGCTTTGCAATTAAAAAGAGTTGTTCAAAAGGGTTGTAAAGACTTTGCTGTAACTGTAATTAATGAAGAAAATACTAATAACAAAGATAAACTAAAACTAGAAGACATTCCAATCCTGAGGAGGTATTTTGATGTATTTCTGGAAGAAATTTCGGGACTTCCTCCGAAGAGGGAATTAGACTTCACTATTGAGTTGGTACCTGGTGTAGTGCCCAGCTCAAAATCCCCTTATCAGATGAATATATTGGAATTAAATGAATTAAAATCACAGTTAAAAGAACTTATTGATAAGAATTATATCAAACCCAGTGTGTCTCCTTGGGGAGCACCTGTTATTTTCGTTAAAAATAAATACGATACTCTACGTCTATGTATAGATTACCGTCAACTTAATAAAATGACCATTAAAAAAAGATATTTGTTGCCCTGCATAGATGATATGTTTGATCAGCTACGTGGAGCGACTGTATTTTCAAAGATTGATTTATGATCTGGTTATCACCAGGTCCGAATTAAAGATGAAGACATGTTTAAAACAGCTTTTACGACCAAATATGGTCACTATGAGTTTGTTGTTATGCCATTTGGGCTTACTAATTCCCCAGTTGTTTTCATGTGTCTAATGAATAATGTAATGCATAAGTACCTTGATAATTTCATGGTCGTATTCATTGATGACATTCTAATTTATTCTAAGTCCAAAGAAGAACATCAGGAGCACTTAAAAATTGTTTTACAAGAATTACGAGAACATCAGATTTATGCAAAATTTAGTAAATGTGATTTCTTAGTAAGTGTGATTTCTTTAAGGATGAAATACAGTACTTAGGTCATGTAGTGACTAAATAAGGGATCTTTGTTGATCCAGAAAATATAAGAGCAATCAAAGAATGGCTAGTCCCAAAAGACGTAACTGACGTACGGTCATTCATGGGGATTACTGGCTATTATCGAAGATTCATCGAAGTGTTTTCAAGAATTTCAAATCGCTTAACTTCTTTACAAAAGAAAGGGAATAAATTTGAGTGGATTCAAAAGTCTGAAAATAGTTTGAAAAGTTAAAAACATTATTAACTACTGCACCAATCTTAATAATTGTTGATCCTAATAAAGACTTTATAGTATGTACTGATGCATGCAACGACGGTCTAGGTGGATTTTTAACTCAGGAAGGACACGTCATTGCATATGAGTCTAGGAAGCTTAAGATTCATGAGAAAAACTATGCGACCTATGACTTAGAATTGGTTGCTATCATACATGCCTTGAATATGTGGCACCATCACTTAATCGAAAGAAAGTTTATATTAATGAAAGATAATAAAGGATTAAAATATGTGTTGGATCAACCTAACTTAAACGCAAGACAAGCTAGGTGGCTACCTTTTCTTAGCGAGTACGATTTTGAAATCCAACATATTAAGGGAAAAGAAAACAAGGTTGATGATGCTTTAAGCAGAAATGCAAAACTAAATTTTGTAGCAGCAATCAGAACCTATAAAAAATATTTAGAAGAACAGCTAGAGGAAGGAGTAAGATTGGATGAAAATTATCAAAAATTACAAGCAAAAGTAACTGAAAATTTAATTGAAAGTTTAAGTATGGGGTATAGTCTAAATAAAAAAGGATTATTACTATATAAAGACAGACTATATATACATAATGTACCTAAGATTAAGTTACTGATTTTAAATGAAATCCATAAGACTCATTACTCAGGACATCCTGGTTATCGGAAGACTATAACCATGTTAAGGAAGGATTATTTTTGGCCAAACCTGAAGAATGAACTGGAAAAATACATTGCCAAGTGATTTGAATGTTAGCAAGTTACGATTGAACACCAAAATCCAGTTCGGTTACTTTAGCCATTACCTATCCCTAGCTGGAAGAGGGAAATAATCAGCCTTTATTTTATTACAGGACTACCTACAAATCAAAATTTGAATGACTCAATAATGGTAGTCATTGATAAACTTAGTAAAGCAGTTCATTTTATACCAGTAAAAACTACTTACAAGGCTGCTAATATTGCTGATATATTCCTAAAACAAATTTTCCGTTTACATGGGATACCGAAAGTAATAATTTCAAACAGAGACCCTAAGTTTATGGGAAATTTCTGGAAGTCTTTGTTTAAAGGACTGAATACTACTTTAAATTTCAGTACCTCTTTCCATCCCCAAACGGATGGACATACTGAAAGAGTGAATCAAGTATTGGAAGATATGCTCAGAATGTATGTTAAGGAATAGCCAAGTAAATGGGAAGATTACTTACACTTGGTAGAGTTTGCTTACAACAATCACTACCAAGATTCAACAAGATATGGTCCATTTGAAATTTTGTATGGTATGAAGTGCAATACCCCTATCTCATGGAGTAATCCAATTGACAGGTTAGTATTAGGACCTGAAATATTAAAAGAGATGGAGTTAATTGTAAAACAGGTGCAAGGTAACCTGAAAGTTGTGCAAGACCGACAGAAAAGTCAAGCAGATCTTAAACAAACTCAAAAAGAGTTCTAGGTTGGTGAACACGTCTTTATTAAGGTAAGGCCTAAAAAGAGTTCTTTGAGATTAGGAAGTTGTGCTAAGTTAGCACCCCGATATTGTAGGCCTTTTGAGATACTATCCAAAATAGGACAGGTGGCATATCAATTGGATTTACTGCCAAATTTGAAGGTTCATAATGTTTTTCATATTTCTGTGTTAAAAAAATATGTACATGATGCTACTCATGTTGTAAACTGGAATTATGTGCAGGTGGAACTCGAAGGATATTTTCTAGTGGAACCAGATTGTATCCTCGAAAGGAGGGAGATCTTGCTTCGGAATCGCACCATTGGTCAGGTGAAGGTGCAATGGAAGCACCTTAGTCAGGAATAAGCCACCTAGGAATTGGAGAGTCATATGCGAGATGCATATCCAATTTTGTTCCAGGGTAATTCTGAGTACAAAGAATAAATAACATCGAGGACGATGTTATAATTTAAGGGGGTGTGTATGTCACATGCCCCAATTTGCAAAACATTTTATGTTTTAAGAAACATTATGTTATATTTTATTATAAAGTTTGTAATTACTGACCAAGTGGGGTCAAGGATAATTGAATGTAATTGTTGAATATTTTATTAATAAATAAATGAAAGATGAGACAATAGCTTAAGGAAGCTATTAAATGAGTGTTTTATTGGTCACTTGGTGGATAAGGCTGGGTTGAGAGAATATTGACACTTGGCAGCATCCTCAAACTACTTCTAGCTATTGCAGGAGGCAACTTCCTTATTTTTGTGTTCATGTTCCCCAAGAAAGTGGAACAAGGGAAGGTGGCTCATTAAGTGAAAATTGACCCAAAAGACCTAGGCATGCTAATAAAACTTTCCACTAAAGACAACTGAGGCTGCTCATTATATACTTGTGAACATTCTGAGTGAATGAAGTGCACAAAAAAATTCGATGGACGGAACTAGCTGAAGTATGTTTTGAGTGGAAAGTGTTAAAGACCTGAACTGGTGTAGCTATTCTAAGTTGAGTTCATGTTGCAGCATGCAGAACTAGTTAACTGTTGAACACTCAATAGAGTTGCAAAGGATTACTAAAACTACATCTCTCACCCAGTACTTCTACCAGGTGGACCAGGAGACAAGCTCGAGAGTCCTGACATTTGCAGTCCAGATTTTCTCCAGGAGTTGGTTGGGAGGAACAAGTTCCTTTAGTTGTTGTCACCTCATCTAAATTTCCCGTTCTACTTGATTTATCTAGATTTATAATTATTTATTGTTATCTGGAAGGTTTGAGTTTAAGCAATGATATGCTATGCTTCTGTTCTGTTGCGGCTAGGGTTATTTAAAAGAAATACTTTTACTATGAAAAGATAGTTAAATGCTATATTAGATAGTTTAGGGTAAATGATTAGAAGAATTTCTAGTTTTTACTAATAGATAAAAAAATACCTAACTCTATTTTTCCACACATCTTTTAAGGTAGTACTCTAGTACAGTAGGATAGATTAACTTCATATAAGGAATCGAATGAAGTATGCATGAATGTGTTTTATTACCTTCTACAGGTTTTGTAAGAGTTATTCATATGTATGTTTTTCCTTTCTCTTTTTAAATGTGTTACTTAGACAAAGTAACTTAAAATAGCATAAACAAGTCTGTCTCTAGGAAAGATATATATATAGTCTATGTGTTTAATTACACAGTAGATATAATATATCACAGTAAGCTTATTACTATAGTAATTACAGACTTTATAAAAACATAAATTAAATAAGCAAGTTAACTAAAGAAATAGTAAAATAGGGATAAAAGTTTATTAAGATAGCTTCATCATTAAACTGAGTAAAATGAAGCTAGAATAACATTAAAATCAAATACTAACTATGTATTTTAAACTAAGAGAAATTAGGGCTTATAAATAAAACCTATTTGAAGGAACTGTAAAATACAAATAATATTATCACCTCTTTTAATGATAGAGGGGTTATTCATTTCACTCATAAACAAATTAAATCTTACATACTTTATTTGTATAACCACAAGCATCGAATAGATGACTATATAAAATTAACTACAATAGATGACTATATAAAATTAACTACATTATTCACAAGGAACAATAATAAAACTGTTTGGGTAAATATAAACTAAAAAGGAAATAAAAACCTGTCAATATATTTCAACCCAGGAAAACAGTAAATATTCAGGAGGTATTATTTACTCCTTGTTCTTCTATTTAATTACTGATAGTAATAATCAATTTAGGATATAAAAACCAACTATTTGAACATTTAGTTACATTTTTTAAACATAATCAAAATAAACATCAATTTACAATAATAAAAACTATTTAGGATAATTTAAACAGTTTCGAAGAAAAATAAGAACTGATAAGAATTTTACAGTTGCTCTCATCTTCTTAAAATCACAATATATTCATATTATCAAAATATAAATACAAACAATAATCTTCAATCTTATAAAAATAGAATTTTCATTTAAACCCTAAACTGAAACTATATCAGTTACGTCCCTATGGCCTTTTACAAACAGAGTCACGGCTTAAAATCCCATATCAAACTAACATAACTGTAAACAAACTATGCCCATAATTTCTCAAGTCTCGGCCATGAAAGCTCCAAGTTTCCATTACGAAACAGCCACTAGGGCTTCAAATAATTTAAACAACATATCAAAGTATCGGCCAAATGGCCTTCCAAAACATTTTAAACCATAGTGTATCCATGGCTGACCCATAATCCAAAGACCGAGTGAACTACATCAACTAAAATAAACACCATACACCACTACAAGAGGAACCTCAGCGAGACCGAGGCTTACCAGAAGAAACGCTAACATGGAGCCCCCTTCTCGTGGTATCTTTCAACTCAATATTTTTTTGGATTGAAGCCTGCAAAAGTGAAGAACCACAAATTGTTAAACCCCTGTCAATAGTGAAAATATTAAACTTTAACAGTACAAGAATGGACAAAAACTGAAAGAATTCATACCTGGATATATTTATTTTCCTTTGCTGTAAAAAAGACAATATAATCAAACCCTAGTCACAATTTGGGTAAGCCGCAAGCTCTATCCAACAAAACCTCCCAACGTGAATTGTGCTAGCCCCAAAACCAAAACTACATTGGGACAGAGAATGAAATTCACACAGTGGAATCGACGGTGAAGATAGCTAACATTACAACACTCAATAAACAGTAAAAATCACCCTATGATAGCTCAAACACCATACTCACTTTTATTGCACTAGAGCTTGAAGGATACACTTGTAGAGGCAAGGTATTGATAGGAGCATCATGTACAGAGCTAGGAAATGGAGACAAATGGATTCTTCCACAAAACGAAAGGTAGTGGGTAAATGTACCTCTACACGCAAAAGAAATACGATTTTTGGCAAGGAGGCTCGTATACAATGGAGTGGCAGTCAGGCCATGCAGCCATAAGCCTATGGCTCCTCACACCACAGCATGGAAAACAAAATGATGTGAAATGAAATTTTAGGGTTTAGGACAATCTTTTATTGCTTCCAAGGTCAACCAAAACCCCGATCAATGAACACCAACCACATGTCCTCGGATTTATTTGCAAAAAGTGGGTTTTAAGCAATTGTTGAGATCTCGTTGGATCAGCCTACACACATTAGTATTTAACAAATAAAAACTATGGTTAATAACCTTTTCTTTAACTCACATTATCGTGACTTTATAAATATGCATTTTATAACTCTAACGAGTATAGCAGGGAGGAATAATTTACACTAAAGTCTATATACATACGTTTGCAATCTTTGGAATGGTAAATAGTTATACAAGATTTTATTTAACCTTATTTTCTTAATAAACAACAAAATTATGAGAAACCATAGCATGGTAAAGACCTCGTAAAAGATTTAAACTTTTATGTTATGAGGTTGAAAGCATAGAAGGTGTATAGCTTGGTTTTGTTAAATCTAGGTATTAAGCTTAGATATATATATATATATATATATCGCTTGGTGGGATAAAGACCATATAAAAATTGTACCATTATTTTTCCATTTGATAATTACTAGAACCGTTTAGAAGAATTATATTATACACTAGGTTTAATTTCCATATGTGAATAACAGTCTATGTACTTTATGATTACACTTAGATCATAGGATTCCTAAGTTTGTTTAACTTGTTATTTCTGGAAAACATATAATCTTGAGTCTAACTCAGCATCGAGTAAGTAAACAAAGGAATCTGCTATACAATTTCACTAGAGTTATATAAAAGAACTGAAGTGAAAATGGATTGATGAAAGTTAAATGAACAAGTTTTAGTTATAGCGAATTGGAAAAAATAACTAAACTAAGTTCAGTCTACTAAAAATATTTTTATTACTAGTAACTATGTAGAATATAAATAATCAAATCAACGATACCTCTTTTACTACTCAAAGCTATAAAATAAATAAATTTACTAGCATCCTATTATATGCTAGTTGAGATAATAATCTCGATCTGGAAACTGGTAACAAACTTCTTACCTGTAAAAGAAGCATCACTTCACTGCATTAGCTATAAGCTAAAGTAAGCCTCGATCCCAACTAAAGTTCTTTCCTACTTTCATAAGACATTAAAACAAACTTAGTACTAGAAATTAAACAGATGTTGCAATTCTGGTTATTAGAAATCATAACCCGCTAAATCAAATCCTTAACAATAAATTATGAATTCAAAACAATAAGTATGCAGAAATAGAGATAAACAAAAGAATGAATTCTAGTTAAAAACTATTTTATGTAACCGTTAACAGTTAAATTATTCCTAAGTAGTGACGACCACAAACATTTTATGTTATATGAAATTTTTTAAATTTTTATGAATTTTTGGAGTATCACACCATAATACTACAAGTATTTTTTATCCCGGTCATCATAATTCACATTGCAAATCTTAGTAAGTGCATTTTCCAAAATATTATTAAAAGATTCAACAGTTCCATTTTATTGTGGGTGACATGGCATTGTTTTCCTGTGTTAGATCTAAACTTTCTTCAGTCATTTTCTAAATCACTTTATTAACAAAGTGTGTACCCTAGTTGCTTACTAGGATTCTAGGGAAACCAAACCTAGTCACCACATGATCGAATAAAAACCTAGCAACAGTAGCTATAGTACAATCTTTTATTGGTGTTGCCTCAACCCATATAGTTAAATAATATTTCACAATAATTATACACCAGGCACCTGTCCATCTTCCAGGTGGATGAATAAGACCCAAAAAATTGAAATCACACTTATCAAAAGTCTGCAAATTTATCTGCAATCCCAATGGCATTTCATCCTATCAAGATGATTCCCTATTCATTGACAGATTTCACAACTTTGACAATAGTCAAGTACATAGGAATGGAGTGTAGGACACCATAATCCTCCCTATAAAATTTTACGTGTTGTCACTTTTCCTGCATAATGGCCACCTACCACTCTGGCATGAGCTTAAGCTAATACCATTGGTCACTCATGTTCCAAGACACATCGATGTAGTATCTCATCTAGTCCCATGTTATATAAATTTTAGAGCATTATTCCACCTTATTACCATGGTCATACACCTAGGACATGTTTTCATTAGTCTCATGCTTATGTTATATGGTCCAAAACTGGGTTGTATTATTCAATCTTGGTTCCTTAGGTGTTTTGGATTCATAAATGCACCTAGATGATCTCGGTTGATCATTTTGGTTACACATGCACCCTCATTAATGACTTTCCAGCCCTTGGTGTGCTCCCCATCCCTTAAAACATGGAAATTGGTTGAGCAGAGGCGCTAGTGCATTTATTTGGTGGTTTTTGGCTCTTATGGACCATTTAATGCTTCCTAGAGCCATTCCCACTCACCCATGCACTCCACCATTCCTATACTAACCTCATTTATGCCCTACTATGCTCCATCCACATTCACACTAGCATGTGTGTCCATTTGAGGTGGTTTGGGAGCTCATTGGTCCACCTAGGGGGGTTTTGAGGTCCAATCTAAGCCTGCCACATGTATGCATCCAAATGGCCTCCAAAGGATAAAATTTTATCCTATTATATTATAAATATGTTCCATACATATTTACATTTTTTAAATTCATAATAAACTCTGTTATTGACACCATGTCTATGTGTTAATTTCTCTTATTTCATTATTTTTCTGCATAATTTGTGAGTAATATTGAATTTTGAGGATTCCCTTGGCTATTATATCCTGATGTGAATCATATTTTCACATGGTATCAGAGCTATTTGGGGCTTTAAATCAAATCTAGAGTGTTTGAGTTGCTATCTAGGGTATTTTCCAAAAAAACTCGAGTGTTTGCATTACAGGTACATCCAGTGTTTATGTCACTCGGTGCGTAAGAAATAATGGAGAAGACTCATGTATTACTTACCCAATTCAACTATTTTGAATGGAATTTTGAAATGGTGATCCAGCTGAGGTCAAAATTCCTCTACAGAGCCACCATGGGAACTGAGAACAAGCCCAACTCTGCTGTGAAAAAATCGAAGTACTTCAATAGAATTGATGAAGCATTCAGGATGATTTGTCTCAACATTTTGAGGAATATTATCTTCCATGTAGACAATCTGACAACACCCAATGAATTATGGCTCAATCTCAAGTCATTGTTTGGGAAGACTGATTAGATGAGAGACCACCAACTCAAAAATGAGTTGATCTCATTGAGCCCAACTCACTTTGAGACAATCCAATACTTCTTCACAAAGTTCAAATCGTTGGTGCTTCAGTTGAAATAATGTAGCATAGAGAAGAAATACGAGCAACTAATCCTTTCTATTCTTTTGAATCTAGGGCCATATTATTCATTGTTTGTATCAACATTCTAGTTAAGCAATCTCACAACTCAAAATTGGAGGATTCCTTGACTAGAAGACTTCATGGAGTCACTGACTCAAGAACAAGACAAGTTGGTGCAAATGGGTACCATCAAATTCACCTATGATAAGGCCCTTGGTGTAGAAGTTTCGAATCTAGAAAAAGGCAATAAGAAATATAGATATTCGAAGCAGCAAGAGAAGAAGGAGGATAAGCCCAAATCTTCAGATGGGGCTTCGAATCCTAGTAAGGACAAAGAGAAGAAGAGTAAAGACAACACAAAATGCACCTATTGTCACAAAGGTTGGAATCCAGAGAGTGCATGCATGAAGAAAACCATTGACATGATTGCACAACTCCTTGAGAAGAACAACATCCCACTACCAGAAGACGCAAGGAAGAAAGAGGGAGGTTCAAGATTAGAGAACAAGGAGAGATGCCATGCTTTGGTTGTTGGGTATTCAAGCTCTTCATCCTTCATCATAGATTAAAGTGCATCCAAGAACATGGATTCCATGCATGGTTCCTTCTTGGACCTACATCCTTACATTAGTCCATCCATCCTCGTGGGTGATGATTAATAAAGGGCCTAGATGGTATAGTGTCATATCCCTTGATCGTGGTACACTTCTGATCCAGGATTTATTTGAACACTTTCTTATAACAAGATTTGATAGCACCCTAAAATACAATGATGATATGTTTCAAATAAAATCTAATGAAACTAGATTGGTGGGCATTGTTTTGATGCTTAGCCCAATCAATCCTACCAAATTAAAATGTTGTTTTGTGAACTCCTGTGGATGATTTTAGTTGGTTATCATTTAGAATGGTTGATTTTATGGGTTTTGATTTATTTAAGGTGTTTAAGGGAGCTATTTCACAATTCCCTTCTTTTTGATTCACCAGATCTTATTGAATGCGAGGTGAAGAGCATACTCATATTGAAAGAGTCTTTAGGTCACTTAATGTGTGTAAGTGGGAAATCACATGTGATGTAAGAAAATAGTATTGTTTGCAATTAACTAAAGTTCTCAAAACAAAATTTGAATTGTAATTCAAGCTCTAAATATACTATTGATGCTTCAAAAAGGAAACAAATTCTAAGTGTGCAATGGATGTATTTCACAATTCACTCTCATTTATGATTCACCAATATCGTATGAAATGTGAGGTGAAGAGAATATTTCGAGAGAGGAGAGTCGTTAGGTCCTTACTTGTGTGCAAAAAGTGGATTTTACACTACTTTAACTAAATATGTTTTAAGTAAAGCAAAGAAGCATAAGATCTCATGAATACTAGTGACAACAATGAGGCCCTTTGGAAGTCTCTAAGTTGGTTACCTAAGTATCTTTTGAGGGATGGCCCATTTACTTCCTAATCTTAGTCTAGATGGGTAATTACTAAAGAAACACGTAACTATTGCAAGTTTACTTATTCCTAGTTCATTAGTGAGCAGCAATTCGGCTGCAAAATTGTTGTTGAAACAGGTAAAAACTAGGTAAATACAATAGTGTGGAAAAATAATTAATAGACGAATTGCAGCATTACCGAAAGACTCACTAGCTCTATGTCACATAATTACAATGTGAGAAGGTTGTGATGTTGTGAGAAAGAAATATGTGTGGGTGAGAGTCTTCTTATATGCACGGGCTGCATGATTGTTGAAGGGATATCTACACTGTCAACATGGTCGGGATGACAAGAGACATGCATATGATCAAATGACTAAAGTGACCTCTTGGAGGCCAAACTCCTAGGATGAAAGGGATGGTTTTCTTCATCTATAAAGCATAAAATACCAGAAATTATCCACTCCACAAATAATAACCTAATGAAAGAAAAATTAACCAAAACAAAGTGGAGTTACAATGAATATTGTTGTGGAAAAGAGTTCACAAGAGTGCTTTCTTTCCACTTGGTTAGGGGCAATGCCTTTTATGCTACAACAAGGACTCGGTATTAGGTTCACCTTATGGGTGTGGGTGAGTGCTCCAAGTGATTCTACAAGTGTTTGTTAGTGTAAATAAAACAAAATAAAACAAGATGCAATATTGGGTAAGAGTTGCAAACTCCAACAACCAATAGATGCCAAACCACTTCCTATATTGCCCAATGGTCAAGCATATACAACACCTTGGAGGTGTGAGATCCAAATGGATGAAAACAATCCTTCTAAAGGAAGTTTATTTAGTCCACACTAGATTTCAAGTGGCTTGAAGAACAAATAAGGAGAACACTTGCCCCTTTGAGGAAGGAGGCAAGAAAGATTGGTAAATGTTAAATAAGAGGGAAATAGCGAGCTATAAGGGAGCTCAAGAACAAATACAGTGGCATAGCCTTGCTCTAAAAATTATCTTACAATTAGAATGCCCATGTATTTATTTTATAGGCCAAGAGGTTTCTAAGAAATAACAAGATCCCAATGTGAACCCAATGATCCATGATGTGGCTCTAAAGTACACAAGAGAGGCCATTTAAGGAAACCAAGTTTGTGAAGAGCCAAAATTTGAATTCTTGGAGTAAATGGAGCTTTCATGAGCTTTTAATGTGCCATTGGTGGGTGAGATCCCATTATTTCTGTCAGTCACATAGATATCAAAGGAATATCCACGCTATCATGTGGGTGTTGCACCATTTCCATGCGCTACCGCTCACATAAACATGCTATTACTTATGCAGTGTGTATTTTGACTGCTTTGGGGCATTTTTGGACCGAGGCTTCTCTTTGGGTCTTATGAAGGTGTCTTTAGTTGCATGAATGTTGTATGTTGATGACACTTTACCATGCAAATTGTGAAAATGTCATATGTGTGTGATATTTCTGTGATAACAAGGTCCTCATAACTCCACATCTTGCGTTGACTTTCCCATATAGTTTGAATACAAATTATATATATATATATATATATATATATATATATGTAGTCAATTTGGTGTTTTTTTTTGTGAGAGAGGGAGTAATCTCTAAAATTTATCATATAAGAAAAGATATTGTGTCATCTCAAAATATGTAAATGAATTATCGTCTATGATGTATGACAATGATTTGTTATTTTAGTTGTAGATATGTGTTCATGTGCAATCTAAGATTTCTATCATTGAATATGTAGTAACAGGTCTGTGCAATACATGTTTGAAATTCATAAAGGGCATATATATTTTTCTTCATGCATATATTATTTCTACAAGGAATATACATCACGACTAATACATATCGCAGGGTTATTAACAACTATGGTAGCACTGACTAGGAAAATGGATGAGTAGAGCTCATCGAGATGATTTAACATAGATTTTATTTTGGATTCCCTCAATAATATGAATTGATATTGTCATTTTTACCTAATATTGTAGGGTCTTTTACAGGATAAAGTGCACATTCATTCGAAGGAAATAATATTCAAGCGTGTGTGATCCCTTGCTGATTTGTTGTGCACCGAAAGGGATCTCATGCTTTTGTTTTTATAACTACAATTTTTCTCATTTTAGCTAGGGTATGATAAGGAGGATGTTTGAAGCCTTGTTTTGAATGAATCAATTGTTGTAGGGCTCCCCATGATAATGAGAGTGCACTATTTTATTGATGATGATCCAAGATACAATGTGCCCTGGCTAAATTAGTATCAATACAATGTTGTGATGAAAAAAATTATATATGTATCTCCCAAAGGATAATATTAACAAAGTTATCGAGATCTGTGTATAGAACAATATGCAAATATAGGCTATGTAATGAACAAGGTGCATGATTAAAATAAAGTAAAGAATGATGGCTACAAGACTGAGATGTTGATTGAGAATGTTGATGGAATAGAATAAGATGTGAACAGAACTACATTGTGTAAAGGAGAAACTATAGGAACATGTGTCTTAGTGCAAATAAAAGAGAAGAAGATTGAAACAAAGTAAATACTGATATTGCTGAGGTATAGTAATTTGGTTGTTGTAGGAAGAAAGGAGAAAAAGGCATCTAAACTAATGATTAGTAAGGTAAGTGCAGGAACAATTGTGAACAACAATGTGAATCTTGAGGACAAAGGTTGAACTACAAAATTCATATTTTTTCTCTTTAGGGTGGTGATACAGGGGAATTGAGTTGCAGCTCAAGAGGATTAGTCTCCTCATCCAAATGATAGGTTGCATCATGTCTGCAAATTGGTGCTTTCCCAAATCAGTCAGTTGGATATGGTTGCTATTAATTGAAGTTTGTTTTGTAAGTGGAGATTGTAGTGAGGGCTGAATCCTTCACCGAATCAGTGAGTGAGTGCTCACTTTTAAACAGGTGTATATCCATATTTGTGCATGTTTTATCTTGCATCAAGGAAGGTTTTCCCTCTCAGGTCATAGCATGACATTTTAATGAACATATTACAAAGAAAATACCATTTACATCTTATGTATAGTGTATCCTTCATGTGATGATGATTTGCAATATAGGTGTTAATATTTAAATGTTGTGCTAAAGGTTAAAGTGGTTAAAATTATTTAGTATGGATTCACCCCCCCCCCTAGTACTATTGAGGGTTCCAAAAATTGGTATCATAGGGGGGTTACTTCATGCAACAACTTAACCACTAGAAAGGAAGTATCCCTTCAACATGAAGCACCCTGGTTTGATGGATCAAATTATTTTTCATGGAATGAAAAGATGAAAGCATGTTTTCAAACTCATGAGGATGATCTTTGGAATTGAGTGAAGAATCAGTACACCCCTCCAAATTCCAAGACAAAAAGGTGTAGCAGAAAAAAGATTATGGAAATGTCATGCAATAGCAAAAAATGATATTCTAAATAGCTTATCTAATGATGTGAAATCCAAAGTACAACTTTTATCATCATCCAAAAGGATTTGGGATAACGTTGAATGTATTTCATCAAAAGAAGTTCCCTCGTTGGATGAATATAATTCTAAGGAATTTGAAGATGAAGGGATTGTTGAAATTGATTGGGAAGGTGAGCTTACATATGCTCTAGCTGATTTGAGAAAAGAAAGGGGAACAAATAAGCAACTTAGGAATCAATTAAAGGAGCATCAAGAAGATGAATCAGAGGTTTCTATCCTAGTATCACAGTTATAAGGATCATCAAAAACTAATCAAACCCTGATGGACCAGCTATAGGAAAAAATATATATATGTGATGCACAAGAGGTTGAAACCATATCTCTAAAGGAAGAATTGTAGAAGATAAGTAAGGATGCTAAACAAAAAGAATAGTTGTCAAAATAAAACCAATCACTGAAAGGACAACTGCAGAAGACCCATGAGGAGGTTGAAGAAGCTGAAAAACTCATCATTAATCAAAAGACTCATCTATAGAAAATAGAAGAAGAGGTTGAAATATTAAGAGATGAGGTGGCTAATTTGAAAGAAGGAATGGAAATCTTGCAAACACATCAAAGAAAAAATTATAGATTCAGGAAGAGAATTGGGGTCTTGGATGACATCCTCAGCAAACAAAGATCACCGTTTGATTGGTATGTTATTGGGTTTAGTAGTTGTCAAGAAATTGAAAATAAGCAGAGGAAAACCTAGAAGCCATGAGTATGTTCCAAGAAACAAAAAACAAAAAGGTCATAACCAACAATAAGAAGAATTCAAAATCTCTACATCACAAAGAAGACCAGCGCCTAGGTATCAAAGTTTCTTCCTTGGTTATTGTTATTCTTGTCATGATTATGGACACAAGGCTAGAGACTATAGAGTGAATACAAGGAGATGTCATATATGCAATTACAATGAACATATTGCAAGACATTGTAACGAGGTAGTTTGTTTCAAATGCAACATTGTTGGTCATAAAGCTCAGGACTGTAGGATTAAGATAATGATTGCTTAACAAAATAAATTTGAGACTCACAAGAAAGGGCATACCAAATTTTGTAAAATAAAATTAAACACTAAAGAGAAAAGCACAAAATAATTTGAGAAATCTGCTCATGACTATGACAATCCTCCTCAACACAATGAAGATACAACTTCACAAAAGGAACAGAAGTTTCCTATGTATTGTAAAGATAATGGAGAAGAGGATTTTGAAGAGGTTGCTAAGAAACTACCAATCATAAAGGATGAGTCAAAGATGACGGAACATATTGTTGAAATGATACTATGTTCAAATCAGATTTGAAGAATTGTTTAAGAGTTGATCATTGAGGACAAAAGCAAGGCACCTTGAACACAGTTTAGAGATGCCAATAGAAAATGTTATGGATAGCCTAATGAAAAAAATTAAAGGCTACATATTGGATCATCTAAGGACTATGTTTGTAGGATTCCTCCCCTTCAAGAAAAGATCTAACAGCAAAATTAAAGAGCTCTGTGAAACATTGATATTGACATGATTCTCAGGAATTGGTGACCGCATTTGTGGACTGCTCAAAGATAGATTTTTAAAAAAATGTAGAATTTATGTGGGCAGAGTTTGTGAGGACTAGATTAGAGGATGCATATAAAAATAGACTAAGCATATTCTTGAAGGTAGAATACGTGTCATCCAAGAATAGCTTATGCACATGATGAAAGGAAATTATGAGTCTGGTTATAGATAGTGTTGGTGAGCATGTGTTGATATCAAGATGAGGTTATTGAATAAGCTTGTGGACATATTCATAAGTGTTTGAAGTGACTTGTGAGAAGATCTAAGAGGATATCAAGGACTGATTGGAGACCTATGAAGGTGACCCTGCATCTATGCTTAAAATATCTCCCTGAGCATTAGTTGTGGAAGTGAAGCAAAATCCTAAGGAGAAAATTTGATCCTTGGTTAGAGGAAAATTTGTGGACTAAATTGTGGCATGTTAATTCAGAATGGTTGGAGATAAAGAATTGCTTCATTATGCATCCCTATTACGGAGTTAATATAGTGAATTGATATTATTGAGAAAAGTTTCCAGCACATATTTGGAGTGGTGTTTGAATAGGAGTATTATGGATAATACCCCTATAATTTGATAGTGATTTGGAGCAACCTGATATCAACAGAAGTCTTGTAGCATCTCTCTGATTGGGAATAATTTGAAGTGTTGATTTGTAGCATTTGTTGGTAATATTTCTCATGGACAAAAGCAAATACATAAAGATAAAACTACAATAGAATTGAGGAGTAGACTTGTATTCAATTTTATCATAACTAGATGCAGAAGATGGAACTTGTTAAAAATGATTGTGGAAGGATCATGTGAGAAGAAGAGTGCAGGTGATCCAAAAGTTAAATGACTAAATTTGAAGATCATTAAGCACAGAAAATATGAAATCATTCTAGATCTTAGTCAATTGGTGTAAGCAAGCATGGAAGTAGTTTGTGAATTCTAAATCACTTATGCAAACACATCAAAATGTTTGGCTCGTTAGATCGTTGTTGATGACAAGGAGAATTCTAATGTTCACTTTCTAAAATACAATTTATGTGGTGAAAATACCTAGCTATAGGTTATTTATCTGAAATAAGAGAATATTATGTAATAGGAGAAGTTGGATAATACGTTGTTTAATTGTTGGAAGCATACCCTTGTACAATCCATAATCAAATGTTGTAGCTAAGAGGGTGATGTATTGTAGATAAATTTGGCTGATTATTGTAAGTGCGCTCTTGTGTAGAGACTCGTATATTTTGTAAACTTTAAATTGATTGAAACACATTATGCAATGATAAAAAAAAGGGACATGTACAACCATTAAATAAGCATTTGTAGCCATTGATCAGCTAAATGTTCCTTATGTGAATGAGGATCTAGTGATATGAATAAAAGGGACACATACAATAGTTTAATGAGTAACTGTAGCTATAGGTATTGCAAAAGAATTTTTAGACAGTGAAGATTGAGAAGACATAGATCGTGGAAACTAATGAACAAAGATAGTGCATAAACTAGCTGGGTCTAGATTATCAAAGTGGACCATTTATAAAGATAATATATATGTCATAGGGGGAGCATGAGAACATTTGGGATTAGAGCTTATTCCATGGAAAATCACATCTTGCAATCCCTTGTTGGCAATATCTTAGTAAGAACCCAGTTGAAATTCAGGGGGAGAAGATCTCTACAAGCAAGGATGTACCAAGAGAACATGGAATTTGTCCACAAGGTCTACTAATCACAAGTGTTATCACCCTGTAATTTTCCTATGGTTGTGGTGGGAAGTCACAGGGGTAACCATTTCAACCAATCTTTAGACTGTAGCCTAGCCTTACTATCATAGAAGGTTCTCTATTTGTCACGGGAGTCACCTACACATTTAGCTTTAAACAATCAGTCAAAAGGCATAGATTCTGATGGTAACAAGGTATTTGCAGGTTTAAAAATGGTGAAAAAGACAGACAAGAAATACCATTGGGAAATGGAGTCAAGGCCTGAAACATTCAATGGATTACAACAAATAATAACCAGCAATAACCTTCATAATATGAGGCAAAATAGGCACTAATGTTTAGCAAAATATCTTTAAAGAGATGGCAGGGGGGGATAAGAAGAAGCTTGGTGTAACAGGAGGTACCTATCTGGGGATGTATCTCCTGAACACACATTTAGCAGAATAAACAACAGAGGCTAGTACTTGCAATGGAGTATATAAGATGAATTCAAAAACATTTACCACAAACACATAAACAAATGCATAATATTATACAAAGAGCACTTGACAGAGAGTGAATTCCTCACATACAACTAGAAATGCATTAGCAAAAAACACACAGAAATGAAAATGAATATTACATAAGAAAAATAGACTGAACAGTGAATGCCATGATGAATCTCAGAAAACATAGAGCATACTTTTCATTAAATCTTCCAAGAAAATGACAGAGCTACAAAACCCAACCTCAAAACAGAGCCAAATATAGTTTACAAAGATTGGGGATCAAATCCGCGCGCATAAAATCCTTACAAATTCTGATCTGGAAAATTCGCCATGATCACAAAAATAAAAATAGGCAACCACGCTAGGGTGTACATGGTGGATCAAAATAGAAAACCCGACAATTAGAACCTGGATTCGCCTTGTGAAAATGACATTCTGCAACAGTCTTTTTCATCCCCGTATCTTCAATCAACATGATCAATCTCCACCATTGATCTTAGAAATATTTATTATCAATCATCGATCTAGGGTCTGCGGAAAACAAAATCCCGCTCCTTTTTATGACCAAAATCTCAAGTTTCCCAATTTTTGATCTCCTCCCTCCATGCCTTTTCACACCATTGATCTATGCAGGGGATTTTCTGATCGTTGGATTTGGCCGATTACAAAAAATGGTGATCGGGATTCTAACTTTCTAAATCAAACTTCTTTTTCCTTTCCTCTTTTTGATCTCCACCCGATATTATTTATTTCGGGTCATTGATCTCTGCGGACGCGCTTTGAGCCATCAATTTGGCAGAAAATGGAACCCAAAAATCAGGATTTGAACTTTCGGTGAAGTTTGATTTTGATATTTATGCTTCCTCCTTTCTGCCTCTACACTTTCCTGGAAAACAAAAATCAGAACTTTAACTTTTTGAGAAAGGAGAAACTGACTTTCTGCTTCCTCCTTTTTGTCTCCCTTTCCCTTCTGCATCATTGATCTGCGCAGGAATTTTCCTAACCATTGGATATGGAAAATCGCAGAAATCAAAACTTCAACTTTTAAAAGGTAAATTCTTAAGTTTCCTAATTTTCGATATCTACCCCTCTGCTCCTTCCCAAACCGTTGATCTGGGCAGAAGCTTTCTAGACCATCGGATCTTAGACTGTGGAAGGCAGAAGTTGGAACTCTACTTTTTATAATCAAATCTTTACCTCTTCCGCACTTTCGCTCCTGATTTTCCTTGGGTGAAAATGATTTTTGGCCCTTTGATATTATCTTTGATGCATTCAGTCCATCTATTCTGGTCCTCCTTTAACCTTGATCGAATTTTTCTTACTTGGTGTTGGAGGAGCTAGTCGACTTAGCCAACTAGACTTGTTAGTCGACTAATTGTAGATTAGGTTGACCTCATCAGTCATGTTGGTTGGGTGAACCAGCAGGTAGTTACCATAATTGTTTTGTAAATGTATAAATAGGCTGTTGAGCCAAATAAGAACTTGGTTCAGTTTATGTATGAACCCACATGTGTATTAAGTAATAAAAAATTTTATTCTATCCATTATTCTTGTCTCTTGTATATGTTATGATTATATGACTCTTTATGTGTATCACTGGTAACCTTGCAATCTGATTGATTACAACATTGGTTCTGTTGCACATTTCCAAGGTCGCGCTGGAGTTTTTTTTACTATTTTTACACTTTCAACTGGGGATGGATCCTTCAAAACCTGCTCAGCACTTGCTCAGGTTATATATTACAAAAAAAATTGACCCTACCCCTCATTTTTTTTACTGGTATAGACCTTTGTAGGGACATTAGAACAAATTCCTTTTGTAGAAACTTCAAAATTTAGCACAGGTGCTAACAACAACTCCAACACGGGGATGATATCCTCCCTGTGAGGTAGCAAAGAACCACATAGACCACGTGCCTTATCCTTTCAAATTCACCTGAAAAGGAAAACCAAGCGGCAACCCCTATTGGAGACCTTACCACCTTCACCTCAAGATTTAAGTCTAACAGGAGGGCTATCCAGACATGCAATGTTTAAAAAGTAAAAATGGTATATACAATGAAAATGGAGTTGAACTTTCTTTTACAGAAAATAATGTCTAGTACCCATTGATGGACAGGGGCTTCAACCTATATGGGTTTTAAAGGCAATGGAAATAGTTTCCTTCTCCCATCAAAGATATGGCATTTGTGACAGGCAGCAAATTTCTTGTGTGTATCGGAGAAGATGGTAGGCCAATAAAACCCTGCCCTCAAGTTTTTTTTACAGTTTCTTTCCAATAGTGATGGCCTCCACATTCTCCTGTATGGAATTTCTCAATGAGTATTTTTTCCTCCTGCTCATCTACACAGTTTAGCAGCAGTCCTCCTGGCTCCTTCCAATACAATTTTCCCTCTACGATGCAAAACCTAGATGATTTCTACTTGATAAATATAGACCTTGTCTTGTCCATACCCTATGGGGCCTACAAATTTTGTAACACAGAGATGATATCAACGTACCAAGGCGATGATAGAGAGTGATCACCTACTAGGGGACTTGGATGTCCCTGGGGGTTCTACTCTTATGCCAACAATTAAACAATCATGTGCAGGATGAGAGCATCAAATTTGGATTGGGCCATAAGCTTGGCTAGTCCCTAGCCTTTGATTAGTTATGTGAGCTTTATTTCCAGTTCATACACAAGCAGAATTTCTATCCACCTTCCCCTTCGTCCCTCGGGAGCAAGTTGGGTCAGGATATCCTTTACAATGATCGTGGGGACATGAGAAATGATATGGGAATGCAAGATGTACACTTTGAAATCCTTTAAGGGATGCACTAGTGTCGAAACCCCAAATTTTCACAAAAATTAAAAAAAAATATGTAACATAAATTGTTTATAGTCGCAGTTTGATAACTGCTAACAGTTAAAGGAAAGAATAAAACAGTTAACAAAAGTAACCATTAACTTAAACACATATTGATTAATACTATTTTAATTTCGATATGTGATGTAAATAATCTACATTCAGTTACTTTTAGTTGTACTGATGGTTTGATTTTTCAAGTAGGTGAGAAGTTACTTTCTAGATGGGGCTTACTTAGCGATTGCTAACTTACCTGGAATTATAAATCTTACAAGCTTGATAGGTAAATTTTGAACCAGTAAGAGTTAATCCAGATATACTTCTTTTAGCATAATATACTGCTAGAGTAAAGTTCGCTTAGTAGAAATCAAGGTACTACAAGGTAAAGTAATGTTTCTTTTATTTGTTTTACAGCTGTGATAGTACTTTATATATATGTCGTTATGATTAGTATCTTGTCCTACTGACTGTATTTTATTAGGATGTCTGCTATGTTAGATAAATCTTCTTTCCATCTTTACGCTAAATAAATTTCCAATTCTTCATAGAGCTTAAGATTTAGTATATCAATACTCTTGTTGGAACAAAAGTTTATTGTTGTTGCTATTTATGAAATGTACACCACTGCTTATAAGTATGGAAACAGACCTAAGACCTTTCAAGAAACAAGCTTATACAGAACTCGTTGCTTTATCCTTTATTAAGCTTCAGTAGAGAAAGTTTATCAGTTTATTAATGCATTGTATTTATAAATGATCATTTGCATAAATGTGGACAAGTTGTGATTTCAATATCCAAACTTCTTCATTACATAAGTAATGTAATGAAATTACCTTATCATATAAGTGATACTAGATTTACTTTTGAATAGTTTTACTATCCTTTTCTACCAAGTCTAATCAAATCTTGGTTTGATAGTTTTACTATCCTAGAATTTTATCTTACTCTTATAATAATAGACTACATTCAATAGTAAGAGTTATGCTAGGGTGTATTTGTTATTTACTTCCATAAAGTAATGATTTTTAACCAGCTTCTTAGGCTTTAGTGTTTGCATAACACTAGTTCTCACAGCATAGATATGCTTCGTTTATGGTTATAAAAAGAGATGGTCAAAAGTAGTATCATCCACTTATGTGCAACAACTTTTATTACACTATTGATCTCTTCATAATAAGTTTATTTAACAAGGATTATATGAAACAAAGTTATCGATTCATTAAGTGTCTTGGTTCTTTACCAAAGAAGATTTCAAGGTTTATATAATAATGTTTATCAACACTACAAAAACCTTGTTTATTAACATGGCTCGACTTCATAGTTTATCATTTGAAATGATGTGTTATTGACTTTGTATATTACCTTGTTATTATAGTCATTGTTTAAATCATTGTCAATGATTTGTTGTCTCGACAATGCAGTGGAAACTATATCATTCGACCCATTGTGGATGGAAATATTTGGTGGGCACGTGGAACGTTTATCACCATGCAATGCATATATTAAAAGCTCACGATGCAACCCTAGCTCTCATTCTTGTCAAGCATTTTTGGTCTTTGCTCTGATTGGTTCATTGTGGCCATGAGGGCTCCTTTGTCTTGCCTCCAGTTCCTTGTCTATGTAATGAGAAGTACTGTCACCCATTGTAAGAGTTGTGAATTTCACAGCTCACCTTTGACTTGATTCCTACAAACAAAATTTGTTGTGCGTGAGGGTAGTGTTACACAGTCAGTAGTTTTTAGTGTCAAATCGTGGTGTGGCCACTATCAATGCTTGATCCTGCTCCAGTCGTTGATGTAGTTAGTATTTTGAACCTAGTTTCCTCCTTCTCAAGTGAACACGAGGGTTGTATTGTTCGTTGTGTTGGTCTTCCTTCTTCGTGTCCTCAGTATTCAACACTTCCAGGTAACGATTTGTTTAAAAAAAAATGTTTGTAAGCTTTAAAAATACAATTACAATTATAAACTCAGTTTTTAAATCAAGATTTTGGTTTTCTCTTGCAGGTGAGGGTCCGCCCTTTTCATTTGGAAGAATCCTCTTCACGTTTGGATTTGCATCTAGTCTACGGGTAACCCCAGTTACAAAGTGGCACTCCCTGCTTGTATAGACTTAGGGAAATGATTTCAGCTAGAAGAAGTTACGGCCTCATCTTCCCTAGTCTTGGGATGTTTGGTCTTCAATTTTTAAGATTTGTTTTTATTTTAAACCCTTGCATATAGCAGAGTGGCTCCAGCGCGATGCCGTGATTTGTAATTGCTCTTTTCTTGACTTATAAATATTATACAGTAATGTAGGTTTTCATATAATGAATGTTAGTTTTGTTTTTCAAAACCCATGCCCCGATGCTGGGTACACCGGCCCTAAGCTAGGTATTGTAATCTGATTAAGTTTGTAGCCTTTTGGCCTATCAATACAATACATTGGGTTTTAAAAATTTTTGCTTCGAGCTCTATCTCATTTTTACAGTAATCTTGTATATTGTAACTCTGTGTATAATAGGGTTTGTCTTATCTGACTGTTAATGAAGAACATTTTGTCTAAATATCCTTTGTTCGTATACATTGTTATTAAAGGACTGTAACTTATTCGTAGTGTGTAATTTATAATATTAATTTTACTTGTTTGGAAAATTACAAGCTAGGTTTTTTCCTGAAGTGAAACCCTTGTTAAGTTCTTCGGTTAATTAATGAATAGGTTCTATTACTTGTTATTTTGGTTTAATTAATATTATAGATGTATTGTGTAAAAGTACTTTTGTTCCAGAAGGGACTGTGACAGTTTACAGTAGACTCATTGCTTATATATATTATTATCAAGTAAATGGTTTGCAACTTAGAAGTTTTACTTATAATAGATTAATAACTTAGTTAGGGTTTCGACCCTGAAGTTTATATTTACAGGTATAAGCCTGTCTAATATTTACAAATAGTTTTTACATAGATATTATTTAGTTTTATACTAGTTATTAATTATAATTTCATTGTTTTTTTTTATCCACTAAACTGACAGGTAGAAATTACTCAAAGTTCTTGAAAAGAATAAGCATAGACTCTGTAACTTAGTTACTCTTTATAATTTAAGTTATTTTAATATAACCCTATTTATTTTATAGTATTTATTAGTCTTAGATTAGTGGATATTGTTAGAAATAAACTATATGCTTAGTGGTTCGAATCTTTACTTGACTGTATGTAAACATTGTGATTCTACTGTGATTTTTCTGCTGCATTTCAGTCAATTACTAAGTGAAAGCAGAGAAATGTAAACATAACACAACACAGTTTAAACTCTATAATAATTTAACTTGAACAAAAATAATCTACTGCTTGTAAATACACAGTCTATCTACAAGGATATTTTCTTAACATATCAATCCTTCTACCTGTACTAGATTACTGCTATTTCTTTTCCAATATATTTACATAAATAAGCTGGTTAAAATAGTAACATAGATAACCAAATCATTATTCATTTTAATAATAACCTACATACTAAAACAAATTACTCTACTAACTACGAAATGCAGAACCATATCTATTCTATTCAGTCTCTTAACATATTCTTTCATCTACTGTAAATACTCTAGTTGTGTTGGAGTACGGCCTGGTCCTTCCAGGTGTGGAAAAACACAGACTAGAATTATTTTCCATTCTAACAATTTACAAACTAAATAATTAACATTCATTTAACAGTCAGATACAGATTTATCTATCTAACACAGTAAAACAAAATGATGTAGAACCTAATTAGGATAGACAACAACAGCATTAGGAGGCCGTTCCTCCCTACCAAACTCCTGGAGAGCACTCACACAACGCTTCCTCAGGACCCTCGAGCCTGTTCTTGGTCTTCTTTCCTGAGAACTAGTGGAGCATGCAAATAGTAGACTGATCCAATAACTCAGTAAAACACCCTACACTCAGTAGTAATATCTTTCAGCTCAAAAGATGCAATAGATCACTCAGCAGTTATCCCCTCAAACTATTTACACAATTCCCTTCCATTGAATTTCTCTAAAGTACATTCACCTAAATTATCACTTCTCAAGAATGAGCAGCCTTAGCTCTCTTCAATGGGAACTTTTATAAATCCTTCCTAGGTCTTTTGGGTCAGTTGTCATTAATTGAGTCACCTGCTCTGATTCCACTTTCTTGGGTAATCATGACCCCAAATGTAGGGAGGTTGCCACCTGCAACAGTTGGAAGTGGTTTGAGGATGCTACCACATGTCTATTTGCTCTCCACCCAGTCTCCTCCACCAATTTGACCAGTAAACACTCTTTTAACAGCTCTCCTAAGCTGTTGTCTCTTCCTTTATTTATTTATAATTAAAATATTTAGAATTACATTAAATATCCTTGACTCTATTGAGTCATCAATTACAACTTAGAATAAAATTTAACATATTGGTCCTCAAATAAAATCAAATAATATAACATTGATTTTGCAAAATTGGGGCATGTGACATACACACCCCCTTAGAGCATAATATCATCCTTGATGTTATTTATTCTTCGTCCCCTGGAACAGAATTGGATATGCATCTCGCATATTACTTTCCAATTCCCAGGTGGCTTCCTCTGGACTAAGGTGCTTCCATTGCACCTTCACCTAACCAATGGTGCAGTTTCAAAGTGTGATCTCCCTCTGCCTGAGGATACAGTCTGGTTCCACCAGAAAATCTCCTTTTGGTTCCACCTGTACATCATTCCAGTTAACAACATGAGTAGCATCATGAACATATTTCTTTAATACAGAAATGTGAAAAACATTATGTACTCTTAAATTGGTGGTAATGCTAATTGATAAGCTACTTGTCCAATCCTGGACAGTATTTCAAATGTACCATAGTAACAAGGTGCTAGTTTTGCACAACTTCCCAATCTCAGAAAGCTCTTTTTGGGCCTCACCTTGATGAACACATGTTCACCTACCTAAAACTCCTTTGGAGTTCTTTTAAGGTCGGCTTGACTTTTCTGTCGATCCTACACAACTTTCAGATTACCTTGTACCTGCTTTACAATTTCTTCCATTTCCTTTAATAGTTCAGGACCTAATACTAATCTATCCACCGGATTACTCCAAGAGATAGGATTATTACATTTTCTTCCATACAAGATTTCGAAAGGACTAAATATGGCTGATGCTTAATAATTATTATTATAAGAAAATTCTACCAAATGCAAATAATCCTCCCATTTACCTGGCTGGTCTTTCACGTACATCCTTAATAAATCTTCCAGTACTTGGTTTACTCTTTTAGTTTGTCCATCTGTTTGAGGATGGAACGAAGTACTGAAATTTAATGTAGTGTTTAATTTTTTAAACAAATATTTCCAAAGTTACCTGTAAATTTAGGATCTCTATCTGAGATTATGACTTTCGGTATTCCATGCAGTCAAAAAATCTGTTTTAGAAATATATTATCTATGTTTCCAGCTTTATACATAGTTTTAACATGTATAAAGTGAGTTGCTTTACTTAACTTATCAGCCACTACCATGATAGAATCATTTAAATTCTGATTTTTAGGCAGTCCAGTAACAAAATCGAGACTAATTATCTCCCATTTCCAACTAGGAATAGGCAATGGCTGAAGTAATCCAGCTGGGTGTTGATGTTCAGTTTTCACCTGCTGACATTCAAAACATCTAGCGATATACTCTGCTAATTCAGTCTTCATATTTGGCCAAAAATATTCGTTTCTTAACATAGCTATAGTCTTTTGATAGCCTGGATGACTTGAGTATGGCGTTTTATGGATTTCATCCAAAATTAACAACTTAACTTTAGGTACGTTAGGTACATACATTCTATCTTTATATAGTAAAAGTTCTTTTGCATTCAAACTGTACCCTTTACTTAAGCTTTCTGTTGGATTTTATTTCGTTTTAGCTTCTAAATTTTGGTAAATTTCATCTTGTTCTATCTCTGCATTAAGTTGTTCATCCATATCTGTTGTATAAGTGTTGATAACTGCTGTGAAGTTCATCCTTGCATTCCTACTTAATGCATCAGTAACTTTATTTTCTTTACCCTTTATGTGCTGAATTTCGAAGTCATACTCACTTAAGAAAGCTAGCCCTCTAGCTTGTCTAGCATTTAGATTAGGCTGATCTAACAGATACTTTATTCCTTTATTATCAGTCATTAAAATAAATTTTCTACCAATTAGGTGATGTCGCCACATCTTTAGAGCATGTATAACAGCAGCTAATTCCAGATCATAAGTTGCATAATTATTTTCATGAATTTTTAATTTCCTAGAGTCATAGGCAATAACATGCCCTTATTGAGTCAGAACACCTCCTAAACCATCATTACAGGTGTCAGTGCATACTACAAATTCTTTATTTGGATCAGCTAATCTTAAAATAGGTGCATTGGTTAATAAAATTTTTAATTTTTTAAAGCTTTCCTCGCATCTCTGGTTCCAATCAAATTTATTTCCTTTCTTCTACAAATAAGTTATCGGATTCACGGTCCTCAAAAAAAATTCAATTAACCTTCGGTAATAACTGGTAATTCCCATGAAGGATCGAACATCAGTGACATCCTTAGGAACCAGCCAATCTTCGATTTCCTTTATCTTTTCAAGATCCACTAAAATCCCTTCCTTAGTCACCACATGACCTAATTACTGAATCTTATCTTTGAAGAAATTGTATTTACTAAACTTTACAAAGAGTTGATGATCTCGTAACTCTTGCAAAACAATTTTTAAATGTTCTTTATGTTCTTCTTCAGTTTTTGAATAGATTAATATATCATCGATAAACACGACTACAAACTTATCTAGATACTTATGCATAACATTGTTCGTTAAAAACATAAAAACAGATGGGGCATTAGTAAGCCCGAATGGCATGACGAAAAACTCGTAATGGCCATATCGAGTTCTAAAAGTTGTTTTAAAGATGTCTTCATCTTTAATTCTAACTTGATGATATCCAGACCTTAAATCAATTTTTGAAAACACTGTGGCTCCATGTAGTTGATCAAATAGATCATCTATGTGGGGAAACGGGTATCTATTTTTGATAGTCATCTTATTCAACTGACGGTAATCTATGCAAAGTCGCATGGTTCCATTCTTTTTCTTAACGAAGATGACAGGTGCCCCCCAGGGAGACACACTAGGTCGAATATACTTTTTATCAATAAGTTCTTTTAATTGTGACTTTAATTCATTAAGTTCAAGTATTTTTATTTGATAAGGGGCCTTTGATATAGGTACTGCACCAGGTACCAGCTCAATGGTAAAATCCAGTTCCCTTTTCGGAGGTAGTACCGGAATTTCTTCCGAAAATACATCAACATATTCTCTTAAGACTGGTATGTCTTCCAATTTTAATTTATCTGTCTTATTTAGATTCTCTTCATCAGTTATTGTTACTGCGTAAGATTTACAACCCTTCCTAATATCTTTCTTAAGCTGCAGAGTAGAAATATTCCTTATGGTTGTTTTTCTAGGGATTCCCTTTACACTTATTGGTTTTCCATCATTGTTTACACACGTAAAGGTTTTATCATAACAATTTAAAATTACCCTATGTTGTTCTAACCAATCCATACTGATCAGTAAATCATAAGAACCAAGAGGTAATAAATTAAGCTTTACAACAATTTCAAATTGATCCATAACTACTGCACATTCTTTTACAAAACAAGTTACCTTCCTTTTAACACCAATGGCTAACTGAACCAACCAAGAATTTTCAAATTTTTCTACAGGAAACTTACATATTTCTACCATTTTAGGTGAAATATAACTGATTCTAGCTCCTAGATCAATTAAAATAGTTATAGGGGTTTGGTTTATCATACCTTCTACTTCCACCATGGAAGTTTGATATTCTGCTTGTCGATTCTCCAAGGCTGCATTGATTCTAGGCATAGTCCTTGCTAATTCTCCAATAGTCATCTCCTCCTATATGGTATGAATATTACTGACAGTCTTTTTCCGATTAGGACAAACTGAAGCATAATGTGGGCCATTACACTCCCAGCACTTTATAGGTTCTTTGTGTTCAAATTTCTTGGTGTAATTAACATGGTTATTAGTAAATTCTTTACCCTTGGAATTATTCTGATTGCTTGGTGAATTATTCTTATTTCCTTGGAAATTCTTGTTAGGAAAATTTATGTCCTTATTGTTTTTAGAATTTTTGTTGGGCACAAATTATTTCCTCTTTTCATCATAATGGTTATTATTCTTCTTGGCCTTCCAGTTGTCCATGCTTTCCTTCTTCCGATTCTATTCATAACAGAAGTTGGCTTTCCTCATAGCTTCTTCCAAAGTCTTTGGATTGTCATACTCAATCCTATCCTTAATATGATAAGGTAGATAGCTGAGGAATCGTTGTACCTTTGGTTTTTCATCTACAAGGTATGGCACATACCTAAGAATACATAAAAACTAGTTATTTATATCTTTCATAGTCATTGATCCTAATTTAAGCTCATAGAATTCTTTTGCTCTCTCTTCATAGTACTGTTCGGACAAAAATTTATTTTTAAAGTACCTCTTGAAGGTACTCCAACTTACATTCTTCTCTTTTATTCCCTTCACTCTCTTCAAGTCCTGCCACCAAATGTAATCCTTTCCTAAGAGATTGTAGATAGCCATTCTAGCCTTTAATTGGTTAGAATAGTTATATATTTGGAACTACTTCTTCATCCCAAATAACCAGGATTCCGCTTCCTCTCCCTTCTCAGTCTCTCCATTGAATGTTGGTGGTTTAATATTTTTAAACTCTCCAGAAATTTCCTCATAGGGTTTATATTTTCTCTGTTTAGTATGATGGTTGTCATCACTACTGTCACTAGTGGAGAGAAATTTACGTTGATCACCAAACACCTCTGAAGATGAACTGCTTTCATTTTTAGTCTGTTTCATCTTTTTAAATTTATGTTGATGACTCCTATCTTCTGATTCAGTTCTTTTACCCCTAACCTCAGTTTGAAACCTTTCTGTTAGGATCTGATTCAGCTCCTCCCGAGCCCTCAAAATCCTTTCATTCTCTCATTTAACTGATTCCATTTTAGATTTTAAATCTTTTACTATTTGTAACAATTCTGAGGAGTTGGTGGTTAGATATTCTTGTATTGGGTCTCTTGGTAAGTTTTTCGGTTCAGTAAATGGAGATTCCTCCTTCACGTATTCCTCTATCCTTTCCATACCTATGGTTAAACTTCAAAAATAATTTCTCTGTTGAATAACATTAAAAGAAAATACATCAGCAAAATAATTCAAAATCATTGTTTCATAAAATCTAGTTGGGCTTCATCAAGCCCTAGTGTTTGAACCTTGTGCTCTGATACCACATGTCAAAACCCCAAATTTTCACAAAAATTAAAAAAAATTGATGTAACATAAACTATTTATAGTCGCATTTTTATAACTACTAACAGTTAAAGGAAAGAATGAAACAGTTAACAAAAGTAACCATTAACTTAAACTCACATTGATTAATACTATTTTAATTTCGATATGTGATGTAAATAATCTACATTCAGTTATTTTTAGTTGTACTGATGGTTTGATTTGTCAAGTAGGTGAGAAGTTACTTTCTAGCTGGGGCTTACTTAGCGATTGTTAACTTACTTGGAATTCTAAATCTTACAGGCTTGACAGGTAAATTTTGAACCAGTAAGAGTTAATCCAAATATACTTCTTTTAGCATAATATAATGCTAGAGTAAAGTTTGCTTAGTAGAATTCAAAATACTACAAGGTAAAGTAACATTTCTTTTACTTGTTTTACAGCTGTGATAGTACTCTATATATATGTCGTTATGATTAGTATCTTGTCCTACTGACTGTCTTTTATCAGGATGTCTGCTATGTTAGATAAATATTCTTTCCATCTTTACGCTAAATAAATTTCCAATTCTTCACAGAGATTACGATTTAGTATATCAATACTCTTGTTGGAACAAAAGTTTATTGTTGTTGCTATTTATGAAATGTACACCACTGCTTATAAGTATGGAAACAGACCTAAGACCTTTCAAGAAACAAGCTTATACATAACACTTTGCTTTATCCTTTATTAAGCTTCAATAGAGGAAGTTTATTAGTTTATTAATGCATTGTATTTATAAATGATCATTTGCGTAAATGTTAACAAGTTGTGATTTCTATCTCCAAACTTCTTCATTACATAAGTAATGTAATGAAATTACCTTATCATATAAGTGATACTAGATTTACTTTTGAATAGTTTTACTATCCTTTTCTACCAAGTCTAATCAAATCTTAGTTTGATAGTTTTACTATCCTAGAATTTTATCTTACTCTTATAATAATAGACTACATTCAATAGTAAGAGTTATGCTAGGGTGTATTTGTTATTTACTTCCATAAAGTAATGATTTTTAACCAGCTTCTTAGGATTTAGTGTTTGTATAACACTAGTTCTCACAGCATAGATATGCCTCATTTATGGTTATAAAAAGAGATGGTCAAAAGTAGTATCATCCACTTATGTGCAACAACTTTTATTACACTATTGATCTCTTCATAATAAGTTTATTTAACAAGGATTATATGAAACAAAGTTATCGATGTAATAAGTGTCTTGGTTCTTTACCAAAGAAGATTTCAAGGTTTATATAATAATGTTTATCAACACTACAAAAACCTTGTTTATCAACATGGCGTGACTTCATAGTTTATCATTTGAAATGATGCGTTATTGACTTTGTATATTACCTTGTTATTATAGTCATTGTTTAAATCATTGTCAATGATTTTTTGTCCTGACAATGTAGTGGCAACTATATCATTCGACCCATTGTGGATGGAAATATTTGGTGGTCATGTGGAACGTTTATCACCATGCAATGCATATCTTAAAAGCTCACTATGCAACCCTAGCTCTCATTCTTATTGAGGGTTTTTAGTCTTTGATCTGACTGGTTCATTGTGGCCATGAGGGCTCCTTTGTCTAGCCTCCAGATCCTTTTCTATGTAATGATAAGTACTGTCACCCATTGTAAGAGTTGTGAAGTTCACAGCTCGCCTTTGACTTGATTCCTGCAAATAAAATTTATTGTGCGTGAGGGTAGTGTTACACAGTAAGTAGTTTTTAGTGTCAAATCATGGTGTGGCCACTATCAATGCTTGCTCCTGCTCCAGTCATTGATGTAGTTAGTATTTTGAACCCACCTGCCTCCTTCTCAGGTGAACACGAGGGTTGTAATGTTTGTTGTGTTGGTCTGCCCTCTTCATGGCATCGGTCTTCAACACTTCCAGGTAACGATTTGTTTTAAAAAAAATGTTTGTAAGCTTTAAAAATACAGTTACAATTATAAACTCAGTTTTTAAATCAAGATTTTGGTTTTCTCTTGCAGGTGATGGTTCACCCTTTTCGTTTGGAAGAATCCTCTTCATGTTTGGATTTGCATCTAGTCTATGGGTAAGCCCCAGTTACAAAGTGGCACTCCCTACTTGTACAGACTTAGGGAAATGATTTCAGCTGGAAGAAGTTACGGCCTCATTTTCCCCAATCTTGGGATGTTTGGTCTTCAGTTTTTAAGATTTGTTTTTTTTTTTAAACCCTTGCATATAGCAGGGTGGCTCCAGCTCAATGTCGTGATTTGTAATTGCTCTTTTCTTGACTTATAAATATTATACAGTAATGTAGGTTTTGATATAATGAATGTTAGTTTTGTTTTTCAAAACCCATGCCCTGATGCTGGGTACACTGGCCCTGAGCTGGGTATTGTAATCTGATTAAGTTTGTAGCCTTTTGGCCTGTCAATACAATACATTGGGTTTTAAAAAGGTTTTGCTTCGAGCTTTGTCTCTCTTTTACAGTAATCTTGTATATTGTAACTCTGTGTATAATAGGGTTTGTCCTATCCGACTGTTAATGAAGAACATTCTGTCTAAATATCCTTTGTTCATATACATTTTTATTAAAGGACTGTAACTTATTCGTAGTGTGCAATTTATAATATTAATTTTACTTGTTTGGAAAATTACAAGCTAGGGTTTTTCCTGAAGTGAAACCCTTGTTAAGTTCTTCAGTTAATTAATGAATAGATTCTTTTACTTGTTATTTTGGTTAAATTAATATTATAGATGTATTGTGTAAAAGTACTTTTGTTCCAAAAGGGACTGTGACAGTTTACAATAGACTCATTGCTTATATATATATTATTATCAAGTAAATGGTTTGCAACTTAGAAGTTTTACTTATAATAGATTAATAACTTAGTTAGGGTTTCAATCCTAAAGTTTATATTTACAGGTATAAGCCTGTTTAATATTTACAAATAGTTTTTACATAGATATTATTTAGTTTTATACTAGTTATTAATCATATTTTCATTGTTTTTTTTTATCCACTAAACTGACAGGTAGAAATTACTCAGAGTTCTTGAAAAGAATAAGCATAGACTCTGTAACTTAGTTACTCTTTAAAATTTAAGTTCTTTTAATATAACCCTATTTATTTTATAGTATTTATTAGTCTTAGATTAGTGGATAGTGTTAGAAATAAACTATATGATTAGTGGTTCGAATCTTTACTTGACTGTATGTAAACATTGTGATTCTACTGTAATTTTTCTGCTGCATTTCAGTCAATTACTAAGTGAAAGCAGAGAAATGTAACCATAACATTATACAGTTTAACCTCTATAATAATTTAACTTGAACAAAAATAATCTAGTGTCTGTAAATACACAGTCTATCTACAAGGATATTTTCTTAACATATTAATCCTTCTACCTGTACTAGATTATTGCTTTTTCTTTTTCAATATATTTACATATATAAGTTGGTTAAAACAGTAACATAGATAACCAAATCATTATTCCTTTTAATAATAACCTACATACTGAAACAAATTACTCTGCTAACTACGAAATGAAGAACCATATCTATTCTATTCAGTCTCTAAACATATTCTTTCATCTACTGTAAATACTTTATTTGTGCGAGAGTACGGCCTAGTCCGTCTAGGTGTGGAAAAACACAGACTGGAATTATTTTCCATTCTAACAATTTACAAACTGAATAATTAACATTCATTCAATAGACAGATTCATATTTATCTATCTAACAAAGTAAAACAAAATGATGTAGAACCTGATTAGGATAGACAACAACAACGTTAGGAGGCCGTTCCTCCCTACCAAACTCCTCGAGAGCGCTCAAACGACGCTTCCTCAAGACCCCCGAGCCTATTCCTGGTATTCTTTCCTGAGAACTGGTGGAGCATGCAAACAGTAGACTGATCCAATAACTCAGTAAAACACCCTACACTCAGTAGTAAGATCTTTTAGCTTAAAAGCTGCACTAGATCACTCGGCAGTTATCCCCTCAAACTCTTTCCACAATTCCCTTCCATTGAATTTATCTGAAGTACATTCACCTGAATTATCACTTCTCAAGAATGAGCAACCTTAGCTCTATTCAATGGGAAATTTTATAAAGATTGCCTAGGTATTTTGGGTCAGTTGTCATTAATTGAGCCACCTGCTCTGATTCCACTTTCTTGGGGAATCATGATCCCAAATGTAGGGAGGTTGCCACTTGCAATAGTTGGAAGTGGTTTGAGAATGCTTCCACATGTCTGTTTTCTCTCCACCCAGTCTCCTCCACCAATTTGACCAATAAACACTCTTTTAACAGCTCTCCTAAGCTGTTGTCTCTTCCTTTATTTATTTATAATTAAAATATTCAGAATTGCATTAAATATCCTTGACTCTGCTAAGTCATCAATTACAACTTAGCATAAAATTTAACATATTGTCCTCAAATAAAATCAAATAATATAGCGTTGTTTTTGCAAAATTGGGGCATGTGACAACTAGGGCATAAGCTTTCTTATCCAGGATATTATACTTTAGGGGAGCATTTCTCAGGCTCTTGCTGTAAAAAGCAATGAGCTTTTCATGTCCCTCATGATTCTTCTACAGCAATACTCCTGCCACAATGTTCTCTAAGGAAAATGAAAATATGAGGAAGTATTTAGAAAATTCAGGGCTTGCAAGTACAGGTGCTTTAGATATGGCCTTCTTTACGTATTCAAAGAATTTCCTAGCTTTGGGAGTCCACTTGATCTCTTTATCCTTTCCTAGCATATCAGTTATATACTTCACTATTTCGGAGAAAATGGCGATAAATCTTGTCAGAAAATTTACCCTCCCCAGAAAGGATTGAACCTCCACCTTATTTTGAGGGAGCTCGATTTTGCTAATCGCCTCAACCCTCTTCAGATTTATCCTAGTGCCTTCCTGAGAGATTATATGCCCCAGGATCTTCCCTTCTTTCATAGCAAAGAAGTACTTCTTCGGATTTATGGAGATGCCAAACTTCATGCATTTTCTAAACATTCTTAGAAGGTGAGCAACATGTTCTTCGTCATATTTGGAAAAGACGGTGATATCGTCCAGATAAATGACCAAGATTTTTTCTTTCTCATCAACAAAAGCTATGTACATGGCTCTCTGGAAGGTCTTCACTGCGTTCATAAGCCCAAATGTAATTTTAGCATACATGAAAGTTCCCTAAGGCGTGGTGAAGTATGTCTTCTCTTGATCCTCCAGGTGCACCACGATTTTATTATAGCCTGAGAAGCCATCTATGGTAGAGATCCTCTGTGAAAACACTACTCTCTGTAAGATATGTTCCATTTTAGGAAGTGGGTAATGGTCCTTCAGAGAAACTATGTTTAAGTTCCTAAAGTCAATGAATATTCTTATCTCCCCATTCTTCTTCCTAACAGGAACCATATTTTTCATCCAGCATGAAAATTTGAGGGCCATAATGATTTTGTCCTCAAATAACTTCTTGATTTCCTTTTCTATTAGAGGCAGCAGTTTGGGATTCATCCTTTTCAGGTTCTATTTGAAAGGCACTTTGTCCTTCTTGAGTGGTATTGTATGTTGGATTATGCTTGTATCATAATCCTTCAGGTCACTGTAGCTCCAAGAAAACACATCTAAATACTCTTTCATCAGTGAGATGTAATTTTGCTTGGATTCAAGTGAAAGGGTCCTTGCTATTTTGATTATATTAGGTTGATATTTTGTTTCAATATTTACATCTTCATAGCTTGGGACTAGTTGAGGTTCTCTAGCCACATCATTAGGATCAAAAAGTTTCTCTAGAGGAACTAGGCCCCTGGGGATGGAATTACCTTTCAGCTGCAGGATATATTTGCCACATATGTTGTTCACATATTCATGTTGCTCATCAGTCTCCTGCATATCTATTTCCCAAGCTTCTTCAGCTTCACCAGCATCAGCATATTCAACAGGAGCAATGTCCTCCTCTCGGGGCATTTCCTCAAGAACAACATTCTGGATTTGCAAAGGTTCTTGAGTAAGAGTATCCTTTTATAGAAGCTCATTTTCTTCATCAATACTCAATCCATCAAAATCCCCAGTGAGGGTGAGTAACCTTTGGATCTACTTATCATCTTCAAAAACTTGCCAGCTTTTGACATTATCAGGGATAAAGGGTATGTGCCTCACTTCAATTTCATATTTCCCAACAAGGTGCATAGGGAATTTGAAATTCATTGCAGAGGTGTCCAAGGAATCAGCTACATAATTTTGAACTCTAGGGATCAGATTATAATTGCATTCTTCAAAGCATTCAATGAGTTCTTAGGCAGCATTTCGGTAACTTCTCATTCGGGGATGTTGGACCCGATATTCACCAGTAATTTGTTTTATTATTAGCTTAGAATCCCCATGTAACACCACCCTCTTGACTTGGAGCTCCTTCAAGACCAGAAATGCTAATAGCATAGCCTCGTATTCTGCTTCATTGTCCATACAGTCAAAAGAAAGCTTGTAAGAATAATTGAAAGTCTCACTCCTGGGGGTCTCATCCACACTCTAGCTCCTACCCCTTATATGCATGTTGACCCATCAAAACTTCCCTCCCATACTCCATACAGCTCCTCCTGAGTGGGTACAAAGGCAGTGTTATGTGAACTACAACTGAGTGTGTCTCCTTCTGTGAAGAAAATAGATGATCCCATTTCAGTGTCTAATGCATAGATGTGGTGATTGTTTGGCCTTGCAGTAATGGTCACCATGTAGGTTATCCTTTTCTCCCTAAAAATCCTTCTTTGCGCTCCAAAAACAGTGATAGTAGCATAGGACATGTCCATTTGAAAAGTAACTTTAAGTTTGGTTGCCCGAGATCTTGATAACAACATCCCAAACTTTGGAGGGATGTTAGCTACAACCACATCCATGACCAGGTTCTTGGTAGGGATTTGGTCCAAAGAGATGACTATATATTTGATTACTCCTAGACACCTAAATTTGTTAGAATCAAAAGAGAAAAGGTCTTTGTATGTCTTGGTCACTTCCAATCCCAATTCCTCCATGACTACCCTGTCCATCAGATTGTGGGAGGCTCCTGAATCATACATGCCATTGTGTAAGATGGCATTGTGGATGTTTAAACTGATACAGAAAGGGGGGGTATCTTCATCAGAAAAATCTTCTACACAAGGTCCAAAAAGGAAGGTGGGGATATCATCTTGGAGATCTAGGGAGTCTAACATTTCAGAAATGTCTCCTAAAGGCTTCAACAATTTGGAAACTTTAGAATGATATTCAAAAAAATTTAACAACTCAGTGAGAGAGACAAAGATTTTTATCTTTGCAATTTTTGCCCCTACTCTAACCCTCTTGGATGATCTTCCTTTTTCTCCTTCCCTTAAGGCTCTACTACATTCGTGGTGGTGTCCACAAGGGGTGGGATGCTCTTTGATTTGCTTGTAGAGGATTTGTTTGCTGCCTCCTTATTTTTTACTATAGGACCATGTATGTTCCTTAAACCAATCTATCTCTATGCCTCCATGACAGCAAGTTGGTATCCACTATTGAATTCGTCTGTTTCTCTAGTAGGAATCTCCCCCCTTTCAATACAAGCCCTATCATGATCTTCCTTGGTCAGAAATATGGAGGATGGGTCAGTGTCCAGCTAATTGATTTCATTTTCTTCTTGATCTTCTCTAGCCAGCTCTACATAATTTTATTGACAGGGAGGCCTGATAGGTGGATCAAGAGGGTTTATCTAGTCCCTATTCCTATTTTGGGGAATTAGAGTCCTTCTGGCATATCTAGCCATCCTTGGAGGTACAACAGGGTTTACAGGAGGGGTTAATACTGGCGGAACAAAAGCTGGTAAGCTGTGAGGTACTGCAGAGCTAGAAGATGAATGTAGATTTTGTTTTGAAGCAGTTTGAGACAAAAATGTGGCAGAAAATTGCCTTGTGACAATGGAATTTAGTAGGGTTGAATCAGTAGTAAGTGTAGGGAACTCAGGGTCAATAAGGCATTGGAAATCCTCTCCTAGATGCTCTGTGGTCAGGGGTGACTAGGAAATGCGAGAAAAATCAAACGCAGAGGTATCAGAAACCAAGTCAGAGAGGCTGGACTCAGATTTATTTCTAGGGAAGGTTAGTCCAAACTCCTCATTACAATATTCAGATATATCACTAACAACAATAGCACCTCCAGTGGGGAAGGAAATATTTTAGACTAATGTTTGCAGCCTGTTGGCCCTCCAGATCAGACTTTTTGGATCACATATTTCTTGGAAGGATTCTGCGTCAGGATTTCTCCTCGTGTGGGTTCTTCAAGAGGCTGGTCTTTCCCAGTGGATTCACCTTCAAAAT
Source organism: Pseudotsuga menziesii (assembly GCA_001517045.1). NCBI lineage: Eukaryota > Viridiplantae > Streptophyta > Pinopsida > Pinales > Pinaceae > Pseudotsuga > Pseudotsuga menziesii. The sequence continues at coordinate 421,504 of LPNX010207742.1, forward strand.
TTGTGTGGAGTCGCCAGAGCATGTATAACCAGTATGTATCTATGACTAGCTACTCAACCAAGTCGTAGAGCTAAACAATGTCAGTTTTTCAAGGGATGATTTTCTCTTTCACTCCCCAGAAACGACGCCAAGATGTTATCACCCTGTAATTTTCCTATGGTTGTGGGAGGAAGTCACAGGGGTAACCATTTCAAGAAATATTTAGACTGTATTCTAGCCTTATAGTCAAAGAGGTCTCTCTCTTTGTCACGGAAATGAGTCACATACACATTTAGCTTAAACAAGCAGTCAAAAGGCATAGATTATGATGGTAACAGGATATTTGCACATTTAAAAATGGTGAAACAGACAAACAAGAAATACCATTGGGCAATGGAGTCAAGGCATGAAACTTCAAGGGCTTACAACAAATAATAACCAGCATAATCTGAGGCAAAATAGGAACCAATGTCAGCAAAATATATTTAAAGAGATGGCGGGGGGAATAAGAAGAAGCCCGATGTAATAGGAGTCACCTATATGGGGATGTATCTCCTAAACACACCTTTAGTAGAATAAAAACCAGAGGCTAGTAACTGCAATGGAGCATATAAGATGAATTCCAAAGCCTTTACTAGAAACACATAAACAAATGCATAATCTGATGCAAAGAGTGCTTGACAGAGAGTGAATTCCTCACATACAACTAGAAATGCATTAGCAAAAAATACACATACATGAAAATGAAGTTTACATAGAAAAAACAGACTAAACATTGAACGTCGTGATGAATATCACAAAAAAAGCATACTTTTCATTAAAGCTTCCAATAAAATGATAGAGATAGAAAACCCAAGAGCTGAGGCTTCTGAATGAAATATTTCAACCCTTTATTCCTCTTTTGAGGGCATATTTATAGTGCAAACAGGCTCCTGAGACCAACCTCAAAACAAAGCCAAATATAGTTTATAGATATTGGGGATCAAATCCTAACAACTTCTGATCTAGAGGATTTGCCATGATCACAAAAATCAAAATAGGAAACCATGCCGGGGTGCACATGGTGGATCAAAATATAAAAACTGACAACTAGAACCTAGATTCTCCTGCTGAAAATGATAGTCTGCAACGGTTTTCTTCATCACTATTTTTTAAATCAATAAGATCAATCTCCATCATTGATCTTAGCAATATTTATTATTGATCATCGATCAGGGGTCTACGGAAAAAAAAATCCCGCTCCTTTTAATGACCAAAATATTAAGTGTTCTAATTTTCGATCTCTGCCCCTCCGTGCCTTTCTGTACCGTTGATCTACATGGGGGCTTTCCTGACCGTTGGATCTGGCCGATCATAGAAAATGATGACCGGTATTCTAACTTTCCAAATTAAAATTCTTTGTCCTTTCTTCTTTCCAATCTCCACCCCTTGTTCTTTCTTTCGGATCGTTGATCCCTGTGGACGCACTTCGAACCGTCGATCGGGTAGAAAACGGAACCTAGAAATCAGGATTTGAACTGTATACGAAGTTTGATTTTGATCTTTTCTCTTCCTCCTTTATTCCCCCGCACTTTCCCAAAAAATGGAAATCGAAACTTTAACTTTTCAAGAAAGGAGAAACTAACTTTCTGCTTTTGCTTTTCTGCCTCCCTTTCCCTTCCGCGCCGTTGACCTGCACTAGAATTTTCATGACTGTTGGATCTAGAAAATCACGGAAATCAGAACTTCAAATTTTAAAAGGTAATTCTTAAGTTTCCTGATTTCCAATCTCCGCCCCTCTGCTCCTTCTTGGACCATTGATCTGGGCGGAAGTTTTTTGGACCGTCAGATCTTGGACTGCGGAAGGTGAAAGTTGGAACTCTACTTTTTATGATCAAATCTTTACCTCTTTCACACTTCATCTCCTTATTTTCCTTGGGTGGAAATTATTTTTGGCCCTTTGATATTATCTTTGATGCATTCGGTCTGTCCATTTTGGTCCTCCTTTAACCTTGATCGGATTTTTCTTACTTGGGCACATTTCCAAGGTCGTGCTGGAGGATTTTTTGACTATTTTGACACTTTCTACTAGGAATGGATCCTTCAGAACCTGCTCAACACTTTCTCAAGTTATATAATAAGAAAAAATTTGACCCTACCCCTCTTTTTTTTACTGTTCTAGACCGTTACAAGGGCATTAGAGGAGATTCCTTTTGTAGAAACTTCAAATTTTAGCAGAGGTGTTAAACCCAGGTTTAACATAATCAACAAGAATTGGCTCAATCATCAATATCTTCTCAAAATGATATAAACATCAGTATAATCATGACAAGAGTGGATCGCAACCCAATAATAGTTTGAGTAATAAGAACCTCTTGGTATACATCCAATAGATTGCTTTGATCCCTACATCATCTAAAAGACATTGTTTGAGGTGCATCATTGAAAGGTGTGAATGATCAATCATGAAAATAAGCATCATATTGTAGCAGAAGTTGAAACACCAAGATCAAATCCATTCTTAGTCCAAGGGGAAGAACAACTCAAAAGAATTCCTTGCATGGCCTTAGGGGGAGTAGCAAAAGGCTAAGAGACCCTTTCTCAGTAATTTCAAAGGGGGAGATAAATTTGAGTTGTCGTCGTCAATGCCAAAGGGGGATATTGTTGACATAAGTTGTCATTAATGTCAACAAGGTAAATATGTCTTCTAAGGATAATGATGTCAATGTAGTAGTGATGATTATGATGGTGCGGTAATGATGATGATGTGACATCAAAAGGCCTGAGGATAGGATTGTGTTCTAGTACCCAAGTCTTGTTTCAGTACCAGTTCTAGTACCAGGAAAACTACAAGTATGTCTGTTATAGCGGATTTCACCACACTAGGTGAATCACACATTGTATGGCCTTCCCTTGTCCCGCTGCAGACTCATTAGCCCCCTTGGACCACTTTATATCTTTTGATGTTACCTTGATCATCCCCAAAAAACATTATAATATTGATATACGCGGATTTTTCCCCGATAACAGCGTACATACGTGGATATTCCCTCGATAGTCGCGTACATCGGGATGTGTGCATAAATCCAAATCCTTTTGGACTGTTCCTTGACTTGGATCCAACTCATATGACTCCTGGCCTTCCATATGCCTTGAGATCGCACGGATTCGACCTTTCAGTATCCCTTTGAAAAGCTATATAAGGAACCCCTTGGTACATTGAAAGCATAAGAGAAAGTTGAGAGCATCGAAACTATAGTCCATTGTTGCCAGAACTTTATGCTTGAGTCTGCATCCCTTTGTCCCTTGGAGCACTGTTGTGTTCTTCCCAAGCTTGCCCATTGTTAGTAAGCTTTCTATCGAAGTGATGGAGGATTGAGGTGGTGGAGGCCCAAGTGGGGGATTCAGTTTCTCCGGTTCGCAGATGTGCCGTCAGAGGTTGTCACTTGTAATCTCTGATTCTAATTAATAGAAATATCTTTTCCTGTCCAATAATGTGTATTTGAATGAATATTGTTTCCATTGGAATATGTCAAATGCTTTTACATTATTGATTATATATGCTAGAATAGATCTAACACCATGAAATATAGTATGCTTGTATTGTTTACTTGTTGTTGAGGACGTGCTATAACAATTCAAGCTGAAGATTGGAAAGCTCAACGGGGATCTACTTCAACCGTCCGGAATAAGGTACGAGGTTCGATCCTTTAGTGTTAGATTGTTTATTTCTATTGCATATTGGAGAAGATTGATTTCTGGAGTCTAGCTGTTTGTTGTGGTACCCCAAGCCATAGGAATTTCTCTCCGTAACAATGTCAACCTAAAGAAAGGAAAATGTGGAGTATGATTGATGAGATAGCACTAAAAAATAAATAACAACTTGTTACATCATCACTCATGTTTACAAAGATTCATGTGCATGTGAGTATGGGTCCATGACTTTTACAAATGACCCATACAAATTTCAACATAGCCATAAAAATTTGATGTGGCATCATCACCATGAATTTGATTCAATCCACATATGATCCATGACAAGTTCACACATAAACTCTCAGCACACATTTAAAGATTCAAATTGGTTGTGCACTAAGTTTTGGTCAAAGATATGGTCTACACCAAGGTTTGAGAATGACCACAACTTTGATAAGTCTCTGCCCACATATGACCTGGTAGGTCCATACGTAAATAATAGACTCTTTCTCTCAAATGTGAGTGATCCCAAATAATATATTTCAAGTTAACTCATTGTTCTAGGTACCCTTATACGACAACCTGGTGTTTGGGTTCAAATTAGAAACTATTGAATGTTTATATGTATGTATGTATGTATGTATGTATGGAATTGGCTTAATGAGATTTGGGAATTGTCCTTAGCTATGCCTTGGAGGTAAAATTGTTTTGAACTAGAGAATCCTTTTCATTTCCACATTGAATTTACTATGGGCCCTCATAACTCCACATCTTGCATTGACTTGCCCATATAGTTTGAATATATATATATGGATTCTATTTGGTGTTTTGTTTTGTGAGAGAGGGAGTAATCTCTAAAATCGATCGTATAAGCAAAGATATTGGGTGAGCTTAGAATATGTGAATGAATTATCCTTTGTTATGTATGATGATGATCCATTATTTTAGTTGCAGATATGCGTTGGTGTGCGATCTGATATTTCTATCATTGAATATGTAGTAATAGGTATGTGCAAGACATGTTTAAAGTGCATAAAGGGAATATATCTTTGTCTTCATGTAGAGATTATTTCTGCAGGGCATATACATTGTGACTAATACAGATCGTAGGGTTATTGATAGCTATGGTAGCATTGATTGGGAAAATGAATGAGTATAGCTCACCAAGATGATTTAACACAGATTGAATTTTTTATTTCCTCAGTAATATGATCTGAGCTTGTCATTTTTATCTAATATTGCAAGGTCTTTGACAGTGATGAACATGTATTTTCATTGATGTCAAAGGATAAAATATTAAAGGATCAAATTTCAAATGATCAAAGGATCTAATGTCGAGAATCAAATGTCATCTAAAGACTTCCTCGCAATATATGCACAAATACCATTTGTGAAACTTATGAATGAAGGAAGACAAATTCGTGTGTAAAAGTCCCATAAGGAAAATAGTATGTGGCACGAATACTTGTAAATCCAAATATGAATTATGAACCTATGTGTGAAAATCCCACAAGGACGTTGGCATAAGTATCCCATGCACCACACAAAGACAAATTGCAATAAGTGGCACACTGACGCAGACCTTAACTTGTTGAAAACACAAACTAGTGGGGCGTTATCCAAGGATAAGGAACTTCACCAGGTGGAAACATATCTTGAGCTAAAAAGACTATAAATAAGCATGAGATGGATGTGGTGAAGTAAGATTGTGAAGAATGAAGATATGAGATAATTTTATTGGAAAAGCTTCAAAATTATTTGTGGTATCAATGGCTCATTATCGTAGTAAGCCTCTTTATGTAGCAAAGATGAAGTGCTCAAAGTAGCAAATGTTGAATACACAGAATTACACTAGATGAAGAGGATACATGTATTCTAGATGTCCAATGTTCTTGCATAGTATAATATGCAGACCACAAAACAACAAAAGTGACTGAGCTGGAAACTCTATTCAGCTATTTAGACACATAATGCAGATCCACAGAAAAGAGCAGATCACAGTAATTATCACACATCATGGTTTTGGAAACTATCTATTCAAAAGAAGATACTCAGACAAAGATCGAAGAAGTTATAGTGGTTGCATATTGTGAATACATTCATAAGAATAAGGTATTTTCTATTTGCAGTTTTTCAATATAATCTTATTTCATATCAGAGAGGTTGGATGGGTCAACTAGCATGGAGTTGTAGCCTCCTTCTAGTCGATGTTAGATAATATAATCAGGGTGTTTCAGCATCATTTTTGTTGGTGAAAATAAAACATGTTGGGACAAGAAAGAGATAAAGGAAGAAACCGAAGCATAGGCTCATAGAGGAAAAGTAGGCGCGTGATGGAGTAAAAGTAGATAAAGGACGGAAAGGAAGCACAGAACAAAGAAAGATGCGACAAGGAATGGTGCGACGAAGGAATAGTGGACCTTGATTCGGTGGAATATTGGAAGGTAGAAGAGTAAAGGCTAGGAAGTAGCAGGTTAGAATACCATAGGAGTTTGAGTCGGCAAAAGACTAAAGGACATTTTTTGCGACTAGTTATGACCTGTACAGGCAGACTGAAAGAATTTTCTGTGGCTAGTTATGGCCTACAATTAATGTAATGAAGAAAGTTTTTGCGGCCAGTATGGCCTTTCATTAATGTAATAGAAGATATTTTGTGGCTATTTATGACTATTATAACTAAGTTGTACTCATTCAACCCTGCACAGTCTTGTAAATTATATAAATAAGAGGAACCGGTTTTGTGTAAGGGTTAGCTTCAAGAGTTAGCTTCAAAAACATTGTAGTTTTGTTGCTTCAGTTGGTAATAGTAGAAGTGTTTTGAGGATATCATAGCGGAGTATGATAGTTGAACGTTGTTGAGCCATGGATCTGCTACTGTGTGCGTAGACCATTTTGTATAGTCATTCTACAGTTGAGTGCGCAGATAGTAGAGTATAAGAGTCGATCCATGTTGTGTACGTATCAATGGGAGTAGATAGAAGAAAAGCATAAAAAAAGAGAGCATGAGAGCAAGAAGATTTTGAGCTAAATAGACATATCTCAAAACATTCTGCAAGTCGCAGACTACAAGGTTCCATATATTTCTCATGCCATATGAAGAGCACCTTGGTGGTTTTTCCCATATGGGTTTCCACATTATTTCCTATGTCGATGAATGTTGAATGTTGAATGTATAACGATTAATGTTGAATATTTTAATATCTTGCATTGTTTATGATTATTTATTGAATGAATGTTGCACTATTGATAAAAGCAGTGAATAAATGAATGATTAAAGCATTGTCGAGCACTTGGTATTATTTCATGTCAAAATATTGTTAAGGTTGTAATACAATCACCACACTATCATTTACATTTAAGGAATCAGCGGTGTCACATAGTTGCACCATTTGTTAAGTTGACAAGGACAAGGTTGTGTTGCACTCCGGATGTGTTGCACTATTGTGCCACTGTCGAGTAGTAAAATACTACATCCTTTCGACTCTGTCAAGCACCTTAGCCATGCACCAAGGGACTGTAATCCCTCACTGACTACGGAAACATGGTTCTAGAAGTTACACATTAAGATATCTCGAGTTAGACTACGCCTGCCTGACGGGTGTTGCCGATTGAGCTTGCTCTGTCGGGTCGATGTCTTCAGGTGTTTTGTTGGTATTGTGTTGTTGTTGAACCTAGGTCACGAGAGTAAGGAAAAGTAGGCCAACAAATGGTTATGTTGTCGGGACCCTTAATCATTTAAGTCGAGGTAAATGTTGTGGCATATGATAAAGAAGGAAATAGAGGATTCGTTGGAGTCTAAGACGTTATCATTTGCGCAAGAAGAGAGCACAGGATGAAGGTTGAGCACAAAAAATTGGATAGACCGATACATATATTCTAATATTCACGAGATCTTCTTTGCATAGTTTCCTATTGTGCTACATGGGTGGTTGTCAAGATTGGAAACTCGACAGACAAATTTCCATATAAGAGAAACAGTCGAGTGGAGTGCTCAGTTGATTCACAAGATAACCAGTGTAAGTAGCCCCATCTCTAGAGCTGTTGATTTTTGGGTCGACAGTATTTTGCAAGGATATATTACAAAGTTTGTGGTTGAGACGATAACCTCATATAGTGAGGCCAAGAGAAATTTTTTCCAAGGACCGCGAAGAACGTACTTATTCTTTATAAGTACATGGATAAAGATGCTCATCTATGAGAAGGGTATTTTCCAGTTGAGTAGTTGATATGCATATCTAGAGGAGGGGATATGTTGCACACGACCTGTAGGGAAAATGGGAAATGGTGAGCTGAAATGTTCCCAGGAAGTACAGAACCTGAACTAGAAGCTAGATTCCTAAGGAGTGGAAGGATATCCAGTTAGGAAAAAGAAGAAAGACAGTAGGAGGTAGACAGACTCCTAATCTATTCGAATAAAGTTAGTATGAAGTTGAGTCGCAGCTAGATGAAGGCTCTTGCGACGAAGAGGATTTCATCACATCAGTTTCAGGAGAGGCCTTGAAGAACTAGCAGAACATCTTGCATGAAGTATCTATGTAGAGATGTGCCAGGATTACCAGGTATGTGCGATGAGTGGAGAATCACTCGAGGGAGATACCGACATATGAGGGCTTACCTAATCTTGCAACCTTCCTAAGTGAGTTTGAAGGACTGGTAACAGAACCGCAGTGCTTGTCTACGTTAGACTATGTATTGAAGGCTACGCACGCTAGATGGTGGGGTACACATAATAAATTCATATCAAAATGGACATAGTGCATAATATTTTTGGAAGTTATATTCGGTAAAGAAGTCACCATCGTGAGTCAAAAGTACACAGGGCTGTTAAAACCTATCGAGCACATTAATTAGTGTCACATAGCATCTTTAGAATACCCACAATAGGAATGGGTCCATCATTTCATTCATACCTTGGCAATGACACCCAGAAGATGGTACACATCCATGGATTTGCAACAAGGAATTTGGGATTGGGACAATATGGTTACATCGTTCACGCACACCTTTGTATTTGTTGATGAGTAGCCGATAGTTGATGTTGCACTTCAAGTGATTAAGGAAAAGATATTTTTTGAAATCCTTGTTGAAGTGATGAGTTCCCAGCTGTGTAGCACGACCATATAGCAATGGATGGCTTGTTACAATCTGGCTAGAGAACCACATGATGATCCAACTAACATAAGCATACCAGAGTCGGAGGGCACATGCAAAGTCGAAGGAAGTGGTATTTCAAGCAACCAGTTCCTCAAGCTGTTGAAAATCAAGAAAGTTAACATTGGATCACCGAAAAACCCAAAGTTTGACAATATAGGAGACTATTGGGATGATGAGACGGTATCAAAGATCAAAGAACTACTGCATGAGTTTCAAGACCTATTCCCTACCAATTTCTCAGATATGAAGGGAATAGTTGGTGATCTGGGAGAGATGAAAATACCTCTGAAACCAGATGTCAAACCAGTCAAATAGTGACCTTATATGTTGAATCCAAGGTATACAGAGAAGTTAAAATCAAAATTGGATCGCATGCTCGATGCAGGAATCATTGAACATGTTGAGGAATCAAATTGGATCATCCCTATAGTGATCCAGGATAATAAGACAACAGGAAAAGTTAGGATCTGTGTCAACCTAAGGAAGTTGAACAATGCATGCCTGCATGATCCATTCCCAACACCATTCACAAATAAAGTACTAGAAAGCGTAGGAGGAAAAGAGATGTATTCATTTACAGATGGCTTCTTTCACTATCACCAAGTCAGAATCGTGAAGGAAGATCGACACAAAACAACTTTCGTCATAGAATGGGGATTCTACCAGTATACTATAATGCAGGCTTTGGACTCAAGAATGCACCTGCTATTTTTTTTAGAATAATAGTTTCTGCTTTTAAAGATTTCATACATAAATCTCTTGAGGTCTACTTTGATGATTGGACTGTGTTTGGTCTAGTAAGAGACCATATTGAGAGTCAATGCATGATGTTGGGCCATTGTCAGCAGTATCAAATCACGCTTAATTTGAGGAAATCTATTTTTTGCGCACCATTTGGTGTGCTATTAGGACATTTCATGTGTCGCGATGGAATTTTGGTAGACCCAGCAAAATCTGTGGTTATCCTTGACTTGCCACCACCTACATCAGTCATGCAACTTAGATCAGTGCTAGGACACATAGGCTACTACAATAAATTCATCAGAGGGTATGCATAGATAATTGTACCTATGGAGAAATTGTTGAAGAAAGACGTGAAGTTCTAGTGGATGGAAGCTTGTCAGGAAAGCTTAGAGACATTAAAGAGCAAGATGGCCACCACGACAATACTAGTATTTCCCGACTGGAAGAAGTAGTTCCATGTCCATGTCAATGCGTCCTTTGTTGTGCTTGGCATAGTCTTGACACAACCAGGTGAGGGTGTGCTTGACCACCCTATTTCTTTTGCTAGAAAAAAAATGTCAACAACAAAGAAACATTATACTATGACAAAAAGAGAAGGCCTTGCCATTGTCTATGTCCTGTGGACATTTCAAAATGTACACTGATCATTCGACATTAAAATACCTGGTCAACAAGCCAGTGTTGGGGGTGAAGATCTCTCGATGGCTCCTACTATTTCAAGAATTTGACTTTGAAGTCATTGTTAAACCTATTCGACTGAATGTGGGACCTAATCACCTGTTGAGGATAGAAATTAATGAAGAACCAACCAGTTTGGAGGATAACTTGCCTGACATGAAACTGTTTGCAGTCACCATGATGAATTGTCAGAATAAGATGTTTAACGCTATCATCCACTTCCTGAGCACAAGTTATGCACCTAAAGGATTCACCACTGTATAGAAGAAAAGTTTGGTCGTCAAGGCCACCAATTATGCGTTGATTGCGGGACACCTATACAAGATGGGCCTTGATGAAATATTGAGGTGATGTGTTTTTTACCATGAACGAGAGTGGATAATGAGCGAAGCACATGCCAATGTCGTAGGAGGAGACTACACTAGAAAGGAAACAGTACGCAAGATATTGCAAGCTCAATTAGGGTGGCCAACCATGCATATGGACACTAAGATATTTTGTTAGCACTGCGATGTTTTCTAGAGGACAATAAAACCATCGAGACACGACATGATGTTGCTTGCACCATAGATAACCCTTCAAGCATTTGATAAATGGGCCGATGATATTTTGGGTCCTATCAGTCTGCCAGCGAAAAGGACTGGCACGCGCTACATTATCACTGCAACGAACTACCTAACAAGATGGGTTGAAGCCGTGCCTGTTAAATATTGCACTGCTGTGACTATGGCGAATTTTTTATTTGAAAATGTGGTGACTAGATTCAGTTTCCCGAAAATTCTGCTAAGCGACCAAGGTACCCATTTTGTTAACAAAATAATTGATGAGCTTACTACAGAACTCCAGATTCAACATAGAAAGATGACACCCTATCATCCTCATGTGAATGGAATGGTTGAAGCATTCAATAAGATCCTGGAGAATGTGTTAGCTCTCCTACTAAATTTTGAAGAAGCATCGACGATAATGGGCTGTCAAGATGAGGTGTAGACAAAACCTTTCTGAGCTTGACGTCTTCGAGGAAAAATAAAGTACCATAGCTTAAGCCTGAGCAAAGAATCTAGTGACCCCTTGGTACCAAGCTGAATCAAGTGTAGCCAGTCATCACGAGGAACAGGAAGCACATACCAGCGGAAGTGGAGGATTTTGCAAAGGAGGAGGCACACCATGAACTAAGCTATGAAGTTGTGTGAAATATGTGGCTTGCATACCTTCCCAACGGTCATAATCAGTTGCCGACCAGATTCACGACAAGTGCATGCCCTCATGACAGGAAGTGTGGGGACTATAAGATTTTGTCGAGGTCTCAAACTCCCAGAAGGCCCACCTAGATCAGACAATCGAGATATCCCATAGTGAAAATATAAAAGGCGAGGGACCTTCGTGCTACCCCAACTCACACGATGGATAAGGCAAGAGTTAACCGTGAAATGGAGGAAGGTCTCACATGTCTGGATGGTGGCGATCGAAGGAGGGGCCGATCAACGGCCACGATGGAAATCATCGTGAGAAGATGTGTGATGGATAGTGGAAGGGGAAAATGCAAAACCAAGTAGGACCTACCACCTCCAACGATGAGGATTCAGCGAGATGGGTAATCAAAGGCTGCGATCCATGTTGTGATAGGGACATGCGTGGGGGGTTAATCAATGGGTGCATCGTGAAGTGTGATAGGGACCATGTCACATCCCCAACCATCCGACCGGCAAAGAGGACGTGACCATGGCATTAACCATCCGGGAAACCAGCCCCATGAGCATGTGAATTCATAAATTGCTAAAATGCTGAAATAAAATGCTTTGAACTAGACATGCATACATGATCATTTATCATACACAGATGCAATTGTTTATCATGCACAGCGGAAACCACATACATTCATACAAGCATTCATTCAACATGTTCATCACATTCATTAATGAAAAATATGGTTGCAGAAGTAAAATGAGCAAGATCACTTATCTTATGAAGAACTCAATCCGCAACCAGCTATGTCACTGCAACGTTCCACCCAACCATAGGCCAGCGTGCTCCTTAATCTCTCAGCAACGCTGCCACCCCCGAGATGGGAATGATTCTCCAAGGAATAAGGGAACAAGAAAGCTTACACATAGCCAAGGATACACAAAACACAGCCAAGCCAACACAGTTGGGTTTATCAGGCCATCAAGTAGTTGGGAAAGGCTAAATGCTAAGCTGGTGAGCTCATTGCAGAGATAGGAACACCTACACCAGAACTAGCCTGACTTCTAAGATATCCACACACACCCAACACAAGGAATCATTCCCTTCTCTGCTACATAATCCCTCAGGCCCTGCATTCCCTTCTAGTGCTCTTCAGGGGTTGTGGAGAAGAAAGCCAGCCCTCTAGCTCCGTCTGTGTGGTTTCCAGCCACCAGTTTTATCAAGCAAACCAAGCCCCCATCCCTGCTCCCTACACAGTCTAAATACCAACCATTGCACGTACACAATCAATCAGCAGTTATAGCTTAATAGGGGAAATGATTCCTGAGTCGTTCTTGGCCCTCTCATGGCCAAAATGACTCCAAACAATCTGCAGCAGCCCCAAATCGTAACAGCAAACACAATCACAGGGGAAAATACTCCCAAGCGAATATACAGTCCCAAATGAAATCAGTGAGCACCGCTCACAACATGGGGAAAATGACTACAAATAGTTTGTGCATGAGGGAAGCTTGCACCAGACCCCAAATGTAAATAAGACCACAACAATCACCACGCAAGGGAGACCATAGTAACACAGCAAAGCTCAGAGAGAATGGTGGCAACCATAACTCACGGGAAGAACAACGATTCCAATCCCAACACCGAAATGATAGAAAATTACACAGTCATACCAGTCTGTCAGGAGGTCATATAGCCGAAAACGTGAATGGTCCCTTCACAGCAAATCGTGGATGAGAGAGCACAGCTCCCAGCTTGTTGTGTGAGTCCAAAACCAGGAAATCCTATGCGTGAGAACAGCGAACAGACAATGGTGAGAATGCCCCATAGCCAGCAGTGCGTGAACGTTTTAGGACTGTCATGGAAGAGAGTAGAAATCTGTGGGAGTGATGGCAGTGGTTTATTTTGCCATTATGAAGTCAACCACGAGTGGAGTGTGCATGTGGGCAAGGACTGATAGTCCTGCCACACCCACTCCCAAACAATAACTACCTCAACCACTCAGCTGAACATTTAAGGTGGTAGTTGGATAAAAACAAGGGAAGGTGACACATGGCTTTTTCCCCCATTGGACAAGGTTTGACATTCCCCCACCCTTATCCTTGTGAAAATCATGCCCCTTCTCAATTTAGTTGCTGTGATCGTAGATGGTCAGGTTATTTAATTAAATATGCATATTGACATGATGAAAAACTCAATATGTATGTCGCATGCCCCGATATACCATCGGTGACAAATTTTCAACCTGAAACATAGCATAACTAATCAATGGTGGGGCCTTGGCCTTTAACTCCGCACCATGATTATTACAATAAATACATCATGTACATTTAATGCAACGGGGTCAAAATCAGGGTGTGACATTCCCCTCCCCCTTCAATAGCACTGCCCTCAGTGCTTTACAGAATTAACAAAATGCTACACTGGTATCGCCTTAGTGTTCTGCAAAATAGAACAAAAATGGATGTGCCAATCGCATGGCATCCTCTAGCTCCCATGTAGCCTCTTCAGGTTCGTAGTGCTCCCATTGCACCTTTACCTGACCTATGGCTCGGTTTCAGAGCATTGTGACCTTCCTGTCGAGGATGCGCATTGGCTCGATTCGGAACTCTCCCTCGGGTTCCACCTGAATCACATCCCAATTTATCACATGGTTAGGATCATGTACATATCTCTTAAGAAAAGAAACATGAAAAACATTATGAACTCTAGTGCTAGCAGGCAATGCAAGTCTATATGCAACTGGCCCTATTCTTTCAAGCACTTCAAACAGCCCACAATATCTTGGTGACAACTTGGTACAACTTCCAAGCTTCAAGGAACTCTTCCTTGCCCTCACTCTGAGGTAAACATTATCCCCAACACTGAAGTCCCTGTTCACCCTATGCTTATCTGCATAGCTTTTATGTCTGTCCTGTGCTGCTTTCAGATTCTGCCTGATCTTTACAACCTCTTGCTCCATTTCCTTGAGCAATTCTGGTCCAAGCACAATCCTATTCACTGGGTTATCCCAAGTCACTGGTGTCCTACACCTTCTTCCATACAAAGCTTCATATGGACTCATCCCCAAGGATGCCTGCTGTTTATTGTTATAAGCAAACTCCACCAAATGTAAGTAATCTTCCCACTTGGTCGGTTTGTCCATCACATACATGCGAAGCATGTCTTCAAGCACCTGATTAACTCTTTCTGTCTGACCATCTGTCTGAGGATGGTATGCAGTGCTGAAGTTTAGCTTTGTACCCAAATATGCAAACAACCCCTTCCAAAAATTGGAAGTGAACTTGATATCTCTGTCAAAGACTATTGCCTTCGGCAATCCATGCAATTTGAATATCTCCTTCATGAAGATCTTTGCAATGTCATCAGTCTTATGCGTAGACTTAACCGATATAAAATGCGCTGCCTTTGTCAACTTGTCCACCACAACCATGATGGAATCATGTTGTCTCCAAGTCATCGGCAATCCTGTAATGAAATCCATGGAAATAACTTCCCATTTCCATTCTGGAACTGGCAAAGGCTGCAACAAACCTGCTAGATGTTGACGCTCAACCTTTACCTGTTGACATTTCATACACCTTGAAATATATTCAGCCAAGTCCTTTTTCATTCCTAGCCAAAATTACTGCTTTCTAGCTGTAGCAATTGTCTTCTGATATCCTGGGTGACCAGAATACGGAGCTTGATGGATCTCATCCATAACAACTCTCCTCAAATCTGCTACATCTAGAATATAAATTCTGCCTCTATAAGTGAGAATTCCATCTTCTTCCAATTTATATCCTTCATATCTCTTCTCAAGACTTTGCTGCTCTAATTTGTCTTGTACCTGCTCATACAATTCATCTTTAGCAGCATGACTAACAATCTGCTGCCTCAAATCTGATTGGAAAATACTAAGAGATGCCACATGCATTTCCTGCACCTTCCGGCTGAGTGCATCAGCTACCTTATTCTCTTTTCCCTTTATGTTCTTGATTTCAAAATCAAACTCACATAAAAACTCCAGCCATCTTGCTTTCCTAGCATTCAAAGTAGGCTGATCAAACAAATACTTCAATCCACGGTGATCTGTTCTAACCTCAAATTTCCTACCCATCAAGTAATGCCTCCACATCTTCAGAGCATGTACTATGGCTACAAGCTCAAGATCATGAGTGGCATAGTTCTTCTCATGCTTCTTCAGCTTTCTTAACTCATAACATATCACATGGTTGTCCTACATAAGGACTCCTCCAAGCCCTTGTCCGCATGCATCGGTACACACCACAAAATCTTTCCCCGGATCTGCAACCTTCAATACTGGTGCACTGGTGAGAAGACTTTTCAACTGCTGGAAGCTTTCTTCACACCTCGATTTCCATTCGAACTTCATCCCCTTCTTTTGCAAAGAAGTGATGGCATGTGCAACTTTGGAGAATCCCTTAATGAATCTCCTGTAGTATCTTGCAAGTCCCATGAAATATCTTACATCTGTCACATTTCTCAAAGTAGGCCAATTCATAATGGCTTCAATCTTTTCAGGGTCCATAGATATACCCTCCTCTGAGATAATGTGACCCAAATACTAAATTCTATCTCTATAAAAGTCACACTTGCTCAGTTTCGCATACAACTGATGCTCCCTGAGCAATTTCAATGTCAGCCTCAAATGCTCTTCATGCTCTTCCTCATTCTTAGAATAAACAAGAATGTCATCAAGGAAAACAAGAACAAATTTGTCCAAATACCTGCTAAAGACGCTATTCATAAGGCACATAAATGTAGCCGGTGCATTTGTGAGACCAAATGGTACCACTACAAACTCATAATGCCCATACCTTGTTCTGAAGGTTGTCTTATGAATGTCTTCATCCTTGATTCTCACCTGATGGTAACTAGACCTCAAGTCAATCTTGGAAAATACCTTTGCTCCTCTCATTTGATCAAAGAGGTCATCAATCCTAGGAAAAGGATATTTATTCTTCACAGTAACCTTGTTCAATTGTCTATAATCGATACATAACCTAAGTGTACCATCTTTTTTCTTTACAAACAGAACTGGTGCTCCCCAAGGAGACACACCTGGTCGGATATACTTCTTTTCCAACAAGTCTTGCATTTGCATCTTCAACTCTAGCATTTCCGGTATACTCATCCTATAGGGTGCCTTGGACACTGGTGCTGCTCCTAGCACGAGTTCAATAGTGAATTCAATGTCCCTCTTGGGAGGAAGCCCTGGAATCTCATCAGGAAACACATCCCTGAATTCCTGTAACACATGATAGTCTTCCAACCTAGGATTTTTATCTCCCATTTCCTCCAAAATATGAGCTGCATACAACTGGAAACCCTTCCTACAGAACTTCTTTAACTGCATTGCTGAAACCTGCCATACTGAAATCACCTTTGGAATGCCTTTCACAACTACTAGGTTACCATCTGCATTCATGCATTCGAAAGTCTTATGGTAATAGTTAAGCTTCACCCGGTGAGCTTCTAACCAATCCATTCCAATGAGAACATCATAGGAACCAAGAGGTAGAACATTCAGATCTACACAAGTGACCAATCCATCCATTACCAATGGAAATTTCTCTACCATTTCACTGGCCTTTTTCTTAGTTCCATTGGCTAGCTGGACTAACCAAGACTTCCTATGATTTACTTTCTTAAAAGCACAAATCTCCACTACTCTAGGAGTAATGTAACTATGCGTAGAACTAGGGTCAATCAAAATAGAAATAGATTGCTCAACAATCTTACCTGCTACTTCAACCACAGTTGATTGGTGATCTGCCTGGCAGTCCTCCAATGCTGCATAAATCCTAGGAATTGCCCTTGCTACTTGACCCATTGTTTCTACTTCTTGAACATTATAAGCTGGCCTTGCACTCTCATTCTCAAGTGGACAATTTCGGCGCATGTGGGGTCCCCCACATTTCCAACATTGAAGTGGCCCTCTATCCTGTTGTGGATCTTTAGGCTTTTCTCCTATCACTCAAACTGGCTTACTCGCAGCTTAGGATGGTTGCTTCTGCTGATTCCTGAAAATTAGAAGGCTTGAAACCTTTCTTTCTTTGGTCAAACTTCTCATTCTTCTTGTCCTTCCATGCCTTATGGTAATCAGGTTTACCTTTGCTTTGCTCATAGCAATACTTAGCCTTCCTTATTGCTTCTTCAAGAGTTCTAGGTTCATAAAACTCAATTCTATCTTTGTAAGACTGAGGTAATCCACTCAAAAAACGTTGGACCTTCACTTTTTCATCTCTGATGTACCAGACATACCTTAATAGCTCCAAAAACTTATTTGCATATTCTTCCATGGTCGATTGTCCTAATCTCAGCTCATGGAACTCCTTAATCTTGCCATCATAATACCTATCAGAGAGGTATTTATGCTTGAAATACTTCTTGAACTGTTTCCACTTAAGTCTCCTTTCACTGATCCTCTTTACTTGCTTGAAGTGTTCCCACCAAATGGATTCTCTTCCATTTAGATTAAATATGGCAACTCTTGCCTTAATGTTTCCTGAATAGTCATGCACTTGAAAGTACTTCTTTATCCCAAGAAACCAAGCTTCAACCTCTTGTCCAGTTTTTACCTCACCATTAAATGTAGGAGGTTTAGCTTTCTTAAATTCATCCTGAGAGTGATCTCTATGGTGTCTCTTTATTTTTCTTTTATGAGAAGAAGAACTTGAATCCCCGCTGGATTCTTCAGAATCATATGATCCACTAGAAGTCCTTCTCCTTCTCCTAGTACTGCTCTTACTGCCTTCTGGTCTTGCTGTACCTCGTCCAGAGTCTATATTTCTATGCAAGTCTATCAAACTCTGCAACATAGCAGCATTCAACTGATGCTGCTCTTCCTGGGCTTTGATCAGGCTTCTCATAGTGGCTACAACATCTGACGGTGTCTCTTGGAATCTCCTTCCATTAGACTCAATGTCATCATTTCTATTACAGACATTTTCTCCCATGGCATCTCGCGCATGCTCATAAGAATCCCAAGCATCATATCCGTCATGGGTTCTCATAACTGAACCACCACTTATTTATCGAAATGCACTACCTGGAATATTGCCCTTGAAGGTGACTATGACTCTACAAATGTGTTAGTAACACAACTGTTAGTTTCATAACATTGATATAAACCAGCATTGCTTACCTTCTCTTGGAAAAATCATAATACAAATTTTTTTTTTCCGAGACATAGAATTTTTTTTTTTTTGTAAATCTATGTTTTTGCACAATCTAGCACATGAAATCCCTGCCTCTTTCTCATTTTCAGCTCTGAAAATCCACTGAAAAACAGCTGAAAATCCCACTGAAAAACAGTCAAAATCTGCTGGGGAGATCCCACGGAAAACTCAAATTTTCCTTATGCAGAATCGGCTCTCATTTCCACTATTGATCCGACGTTTTGGCAGTCACAACAACTAACTTCTCCACTGTTCATCAGCTATCGAAACAACTAGCTTCTTTCGCTGTATCGGTGGTCGAAACAACTAAATTTTTCCGACATTCGGGTCGATCCTCCTCTGGCTTCCGACGTATCGGCGGAATGATCCTCTAATTTTCTCCGACATGTTGGCGGTCCAATCCTCTAAAGTTTTCCGACATTTCTATACTTAGAAAATCTTCAAAAATCTTTCTTCTTCCTTCTGTCGCCGCATCGGCAACCTCATCTTCTATTTTCCTCCGGTACTTGCCGCCGCTTGATCTTCTTTTCGTCAGTGAAATAGTTCCATCAGCAATTGCAACGGTGGAACACGATCATCGATCTTCTTTCAATTGGTGAACTTATTTTGACCGGCATCGGTAGTCTTTTCTTGTTGAAATTCTAGTGCTCTAGACTTCCACAACGGCGGGCGTGCGAACCACTATCCTCTTCCGATAGCCAATGATTTCTATACTTAGAAAAAAAAAATGAACTTTCTTCATGGCGTCGGTGGTCGGAGGCCTTACCCGTCGGACGTGTAGTTGTTTAGCCATCCGCAACGGCGGGCGCTCGATCAGCTATTTTCCTCCAACAGACGTCAAATCACTTAGAAAATTTTCCACGATTTTCTTTCCAACTGTGCCCTGTCGGGCATGCTTCTGCCTAGCTCTTCCGCTACATCGGAAGTCTTTCCCACTAACTCTTCTGCTACATCATAAGTTTTTCCCACTAACTCTTCTGCTACATCGAAAGTCTTTCCCACTAACTCCTCCGCTACATCGGAATTCTTTCCCACTAACTCTTCCGCTACATCGGAAGTCTTTCCCACTAACTCTTCCGATGATCCGACAGTTCAAACACATACGAATTTTTTTGTCATCAACTTTTGATCTCGGTTGGGCAGAAAGAAATCCTGCCTCTGTCACTGCATCCTTCATGGATCATTCAGGCCCATGCTCCAACATGAGCTCTGATACCACACTATCACGTCCCCAACCCTCCAATCGGTGAAGAGGATGAGACCATGGCGTTAACCATCCGGGAAACCAACCCCATGAGCATGTGAATTCATAAATTGCTAAAATGCTGAAATAAAATGCTTTGAACTAGACATGCATACATGATCATTTATCATACATAGATGCAATTGTTTATCATGCACAGCGGAAACCACATACATTCATACAAGCATTCATTCAACATGTTCATCACATTCATTAACGGAAAATATGGTTGCAGAAGTAAAGTGAGCAAGATCACTTATCTTATGAAGAACTCAATCTGCAACCAGCTACGTCGCTACAATGTTCCACCCCCAACGATAGGCCAGCGTGCTCCTTAATCTCTCAGCAACGCTGCCACCCCCGAGCTGGGCATGATTCTCCAAGGAATAAGGGAACAAGCAGGCTTACACATAGCCAAGGATACACAAAACATAGCCAAGCCAACATAGTTGGGTTTATCATGCCATCAAGGAGTTGGGAAAGGCTAAATGCTAAGCTAATGAGCTCATTGCAGAGCTAGGAACACCTACACCAGAACTAGCCTGACTTCTAAGACACCCACACACACCCAACACAAGGAATCAGTCCCTTCTCTGCTACATAGTCCCTCAGGCCCTGCATTCCCTTCCAGTACTATTCAAGGGTTGTGGAGAAGAAATACAGCCCTCTAGCTCCGTCTATGTGGTTTCCAGCCACCAGGTTTATCAAGCAAACCAAGCCCCCATCCCTGCTCCCTACACAGTCCTAAGACCAACCATTGCACGTACGCAATCAATCAGCGGTTATAGCTTAACAGGGGAAACGATTCCTGAGTCGTTCTTGGCCCTCTCATGGCCAAAATGACTCCAAAGAATCTACAGCAGCCCCAAAGCGTAACAGCAAACACAATCACAGGGGAAAATACTCCCAAGTGAATTATACAGTCCCAAACAAAATCAGTGAGCACCGCTCACAACATGGGGAAAACGACTACAAATAGTCTGTGCATGAGGGAAGCTTGCACCAGACCCCAAATGTAAAGAAGACCGCAACAATCACCACGTAAGGGAGACCACAGTATATATAAAAGCTCGTAGAGAATGGTGGCAACCATAACTCATGGGAAGAACAACGGTTCCAATCTCAACACCGAAATGACAGAAAATTACACAGTCATACCAGTCTATGAGGAGGTCATATAGCCAAAAACATGAATGGTCCCTTCACAGCAAATCATGGATGAGAGAGCACAGATCCCAGCTCATTATGTGAGTCCAAAACCAGGAAATCCTATGCATGAGAACAGCAAACAGACAATGGCGAGAATGCCTCGTAGCCAGCAGTGCATGAACATTTTAGCACTGTCATGGAAGAGAGTAGAAATCTGCGGGAGTGATGGCAGTGGTTTCTTTTTCCATTGTGAAGTCAACCATGGGTGGAGTGTGCGTGTGGGAAAGGACTGACAGTCCTGTCACACCCACTCCCAAACAATAACTGCCTCAACCACTCAGCTGAACATTTAAGGTGGTAGTTGGATAAAAACAAGGGAAGGTGACACATGGCTTTTTCCCCCATTGGACAAGGTTTGACATTCCCCCACCCTTATCCTTGTGAAAATCATGCCCCTTCTCAATTTAGTTTCCGCGATCATAGATAGTCGGGTTATTTAATTAAAGATGCATATTTAGATGATGACAAACTCAATATGTATGCCGCATGCCCTGATATACCATCGGTGACAAATTTTCAACCTGAAACATAGCATAACCAATCAATGGTGGGGCCTTGGCCTTTAGCTCCGCACCATGATTATTACAATAAATACATCATGTAGAATCAGAAGCAAGGGAAAGGTGCCCCCAAACTGCAGAACCAAGGGCACAGCCAAGGCATGGTGAATCAAGAAAACTTTCCAAAGCCGCAAGAAAAGAGCAACACTACAAAGTTGAAGAAGGAAGAAGGAAAGTGGTGCGAGTTCCATAAGAGCCCCACTCACAACACAAGTGAGTGTCAGGCTAAGTAGTCACTGGTGGCTGAGATAAAGGCTTCTGAATCAGATGCATACTCTAACACTGAATCTAAACCTGAGAACGGGAATGACATAGGGAAGAAGATTATTGATGTAGAGCCCGACGCCACTGTTGCAACCATGAATATCCAAAAGGAAGAACCGGAAGATTCAGAGGAGGAGGAGCATCTTTTCCACTCCCAGATGTGGGTAAAGAGTTCCTTTCTACAGTTCATCGTTGACAGTGGGAGCCAAAAGAACCTGATTTCAGCAAAGGTCGTGAAGCGGTTGGGTTTACCGACCATAGCACACCCACAGCCATACACCATCGGATGGCTTCACCAAGGACGAGATCTTTGCATAAGCCAGCAGTGTCACCTTCCCTACAGCATCAAGCCCTTCATCGATGAGGTATTATGTGATATTGCTCCTATTGATGTTTGTGATGTATTATTAGGTCAACCATACTTATGGAAGTGACATGCTGTGGATGAGTCCTGGCCTCGCACTATTATTATTACATTCGGAAATAATTTGTACAGGATACCAGAGGTACCACCCCCTACCACACTCTCTTTGGTTACTGCAAAACAATGCAGTAAGCTCATTTCCAAAACCAAGAAGTTTGTTTTCTTGATGATTCGCCCTCAGGGAAAGAAGAAGATCATGGCCACAACCTCTAGACAGCGCCCCTCTGCATGACAACAACAAATGGACAAGGTTGTGGAGGAGTACAGAGACATATTCACCTCACCCACCAGGGTGCCTCTCCACTGTTAGGTCAAGCACCCCATCGATCTGACCCCAGGTGCGTCGTTGTCCAATGGACCGATCTATCATCATTTTGTTCTGGAGAATGATGAAATCAAGAGGCAAATTCAGGAGCTGCTGCAGAAGGGTCACATCCATCCAAGTTCATCACCCTGTGGGAGCTCGATCGTGTTGGTACAGAAAAAGGATGGGACTTGGAGACTCTTTATTGACTATCGGGCGCTGAACAAGATCACTATCTGGAATAGGTACCCAATCCCACGGATTGATGACCTCCTAGACCAGCTTAAAGGGGAAAAATATTTTAGCAAGATCGACTTAAATTCTGGGTATCACCAGGTACCAATCGAGCCGACCGATGTGTGGAAGACTGCCTTCAAAGCCAAGGACGGCCTTTTCAAATGGTTGGTCATTCCTTTCGGGCTGACGAATGCTCCTGCAACCTTGATGATACTGATGGACAACATCTTGCAGCCATTCACCAACTCATTTGTAGTAGTGTACTTGGATTACATCCTAATCTTCAGCCAGACTTGGGAAGAGCACCTCCACCACATCCAACAGGTCCTCCAAACATTGCGGTAGAACAAATTGTGTACCAATTTGGACAATTGCACTTTTGGCATGCCCCAGGTTCAGTATCTAGGATACATTATTGATGAATTTGGGGTACATGTGGATCCAACCAAGATCTTATTCATTCGGGATTGGCCAGCCCCAACTACTCTAACAGAGCTAGCAGCTTTTGGGGCCTTGCTAATTTCTACCACAGGTTCATGTTGGGATTCTTTCATATCACTTGGCCCTTGAGTCAAGTCACCAAGGGAGAAGCGAAAGCAAAATTATTTTGGTCAGAAACTCAGCAAAAGGCATTTGCAGAATTGAAACATCGCCTCTGTTGTGCCCCAGTGCTCACATTACCAGACTTGCAACAACCATTTGAGATCGAGACAGATGCCTCTGACTATGCTATTGGGGCAGTCCTTACTCAACAAGGGCATCCAATGGCATATCATAGTGATACATTGTCAGACACAGTTCGCAAATATCCCACTTATGACAAAGAGATGTATTCCATTGTATAGGCTTGCCAACAATGGAAGCATTACATTTTGGGGAAGGAAACGTTCATCCACACAGACCACTGACCCCTGTAGTTCATGCAGACACAAGGGAAGTTACAAAGCGATCGCCATCATAAGTGGTCCACATATCTACAACAGTTTCATTTGAACATCAAGTACAAGAAGGGAAGCACTAATAATGTTGCATATTACCTCAGCTGCCCACCAATCATGGCAATAACGACCATGCTCAACTCTTGTCAGCATGAAACTTTTGATTGGCTGCTTCTTTACAAGAGCAATCCAGAATTCAGCCACACATACCAGACACTCTTGGAGGGAAACCAAGTTCCAAAATTTCACCTCCAGGATGTACTACTATGTCACATGGGACACCTTTGTGTTCCTTAAAGTGAGCATGCCAAGATTATTTGGGAAGCGCACTACAGTCGGGTCACCGGGCATTTCAAGGTCGATAAAATAGTGGCAGTACTGCAGAAGTATTTCTATTGGCCGAACCTTCGACAGGACATCGAGAAGTACATCTGATCCTGCATTGCCTGTGCCATTGCCAAACCATCCATCAAGAAGCAAGGCCTCTATACTTCGTTTCCTAACCCTATTCAACCTTGGGAATCCATCTCCATGGATTACATATCAGGCCTTCCTTATAATAAGCACAGCAACGACTGTGTGTTTGTGGTCATTGACAGATTCTCAAAGATGGCCATAATGGCAGCCTATAAGAAGAATATCACAGCAGAAGCCACTGCTAAAGTTTTCTTTGAACGAGTGTGGGTACACTTTGGTATCCCACAGTCTATAATCTCAGACTGGGACAGCAGGTTCCTTAGTACATTTTGGTCTAGCCTATGGTCAATTCTAGACACCAAGCTCACAAAGTCCACAGCTTTCCATCCCCAGAATGATGGCCAAACAGAGGTCATCGGGATGATCGTACACATTTTGCGCATGTACAACTCAAAGAATCCACGCACATGGGGTGATAGCCTCCCCTATGTACAATACAGCTATAACCAGGCCCTCCACAGCTCAATCAACCACAACCCATTTCAAGTGGGCTTGGGATTCCAGCCACTATGTCCCATTGATGTAGCCATGCCATTTGCAGCTACTCAGGCTGATTCAGTTCATATCCATTCTGAAGTGTCCAAGGCAAACAGCTTCATTGAGCGCATTCAGCACATTCTCCAATAGGTTCATGACATATTGGATAGATCTAATGCTAAGTACAAGTAGCGACATGATCAGCATCGGGTGCAACACAACTTCTAGGTGGGCAATAAAGTGTGGCTACATTTATAGAAGGAGTGCCTCACTGGACCCCACCGCAAGATTCACCCACTCCGATATGGGCCATACACCATTACCAAGGCTATCGGGGACAATGCCTTCAAGCTCAGTATTCCACCATTCCTTGGTCTACACCCAGTGTTCAATGTGGACCGCCTTCGGCCCTACTTTTCACCTCTACTGGACACATCAGACGTGGAAGAACAACTCACACCAACAGAGTTAAACCCCGACTATGTGTTACAAGCCACAACTGATTAGATTATGGACACACAAATCAATAACACCTGCCAGCAGAAGATCCAGATATATCGAGTTGTTAAAGCAAGCCAACTCCTTCACCAGGGAAAGTGGCTCACCGGGGACCAAGTTCAATAGAAGTTTCCTCATCTCATGGAGGAACTCCATGTAATGAGGACCATTGCTTCCTAAGGGGAGAGGAACAATCCAAGAGGATATTGGTGGCCACCCACCTATTCCTCTTGGACCCCCACCACTATTTCTTTCAGTTTTCTAGTTTCCTTAATTGTAGCACAATTTACTATTTTTGGCAGTTTTCGGGTCCTAAACTTCTGGAGCCGTTTTGAGGCCCTAAGCAACATTTTTTATCATGTAGTCCTTAAACATATCTTTCTAACGATGTATCATGCACGTCAAATGGAGGTAGTATGCTAAAGTTACGACCCTGGGAAATTGATGTGCCAAGTTACCCAACGGGGCCCACATTAAGGCGTTTCACCTCCCAGCGTTAGGTTTTTGGATGTGTAGGGTTTCCATTATTTCTCAATAATATATAGGTGAGTCAAGCCTCATTGTAACACAGAGTTCAGAGGCATGTAGCCACCACATATCTTCTTAGAGATAAGCTACCAGCACTCTAGCTAGTTTATTTCCATTCTGTATGTAAACAAGTTTCAGCTATTGATTAATGAAATGAAGTGTTATTTCCACTGCATATTTGTTTCTATGGTTATTTTTGTATTCTGTTGCGTTCCTGCATAAATCCAGATCAGATTAGGTATAAATGCAAAATTCATGTGAAATGACCAAAAACCATCCTATATGAGCGAAAAAGCAACTTTAAACGACCATAGACCTGTCACATTAAAGAAAAAGATATGGCATTAGTTTGATTTTATATAAAAAATATGAACTATAGGGAAAAAACCCACTTTGAAAATAATATTTCTATAAATAGTTCAAAATATAAATCAAAACTCACCGTTTCATTTTTTTACCCAAAATAGACAAGTTTTACCTCTACTTTTGATTGCTCGGTGTGGACGACTCGGTGGACAATTCTCGAAACCGCAAGTGCCAGGTAAAACTACACTCCATGCTCTTTCATTTGATCCAAGAAAATTTCAATTTTTGGCCCAATTTTTATGTTTTTCAATGTCCTCAAAGCATGAACGATGTGTACGCAGGTATGGTATATCAGCAGTAGCATACACGCATTCTATACGCGGGTTGTTCGAAGGCAAGTTGCCGTGTACACTGCGCAAGGTAGAAAAAGGTTATGTAGGGCCAAAAAAACAAATTTTTATATGAATTTAATGGTTTATAAATGGCTTGTTTATCATATTGAAATATGGTGCTTGAGTGGAGGGAGAGGGAACATGAAGACATGGACCAAGAAGCTCTACAAGATGGCCCCGCAGTAAATGCTTTGCGGCAAAGTGGGTTGTTGAAATTCTTCTGTACCTCACCTATGCGATCAAATGTCCGCCTACTAGAGTTTTTGATAAACTATTGGGATCATGATCTCGGTATGTTTGACCTTCAAGGTGATTTTCTAGAGGTTACTTCGGAAGATGTCTATTTTATCTCCGGTTTATCATGATGGGGAGCTCAGGTGAACTTGGAAGGTACCAGTAGAGGTGGTGACCTTCTAAGAGTAAGAACTACATAGATATATACTGTGAGCCTGGCACTCAAACTAGGGGTAGCTACATCCCTATTGTGCATATTCACAGCTTTCCCTTACAGGTATCGGTGAGTACTATAGTGAGGGTTGCAGGGTCATCATCACTTCACCTTGCAACTCGGAACCAAATGAAACTTGCAGTGGACTGTCTACAGGGAGCTCTATATGACTGGTGTTTAGGAGTAATCCCAATAATGAGGAAGCAGCTCTCTGACTACAAAAGAGGCAGGCAAAAAAAATTTGGTTATTCCAGCATATTGGTATCCTTTTTCTTTGAGAGGGTGCCCGGTTTGAGTCCTGTAGTACCATTACCAGTTCGTTCTCCCAGTTAGCCTAGACTGAGTAGGTGGGGAGAGATATTCCTCCGCTAGGGAGGCGGTGGATTGGTTCAGAGTGTATACGACGATGACTTATACTTTTGGTGGGAGTGACAGTTACCAACCTTGGAGCAGTTTCCATATGCTCGACTAGATTTCTGAGGTGACACCAACCTTGTCCTCCCTCCTGGAGGAGCATGGGGAGAGTCAGGTATTTTTGTTTTCAAATTTTAAAAAAATTTTGAATTTTAATTATAAATATATATACATATGTATAAGAGTTTTTAATCCCTTTTTTTTAAAAAGTCAAAATGTAGATATTGGACCAGTCTGCCCTGCTGGGCATCCACGCATGTATGTGCGTCCTGTGGTGGGTGAGGACCAGGGTTTGATTAGGGTTCTTGAGGAAAAGTTGGCCAAGCTTACCCAGAGAGTACCTACATTACGCATTGAGCATATCCCTACTATCATGCAGGAGCTAGTGGTTGGTATACCACCTGTCTAGATATGCCTTATGAGGCAAGTAGCAAGAGCAGTACTTGTGTATATTGATGTCGTTGAGGCTGTTGCAGTTGAGGAGGTTGAAGAAGCCTGAGAGCAAGGTGATCAGGGTGATCAGGGGGACCAGGGTGGTCAAGCTTAGACTTAGGAGCATTTTATGGACTTTGATCCATGTTTTGTATATTTTTTGTATATT
>LPNX010207742.1:449475-469156 GCA_001517045.1 Pseudotsuga menziesii
TCGATTGAGCTGGGAAACCACCAGTTGAGAGTCAAGTTGAACTTTCAGCTAAGTGATACTAGGTGAAAAAGCATCCCATAAAAGCTCAATGATAGCCCTGTATTCGGCCACATTATTGGTAGCAGGACCTAAGCAAGCACCTCTAGAGGCGACTAGCTGTCCTAAGGGCAAGTAAATGACCCATGCGGTTGAAGCCAGATTACAAGTGTGGCGAAGGGAGCCATCAGCGAAACCTACAAACCACTCGGAAGACACTTGTAACAACTAGCAGATGGTATAAAAACACAAACCGACGAACTATTGTACATAAAAATACAGGAAAAAGCGCTAAGCCTAAGCATAGTACTTTTTCATGTAGAGCCCATTTCTAGGCTCAGGCATCTTATTCCCTTTGAAATATGTCAATTCATATGCACCCTTCTTTAACACCTTTCACACGACATAAGGTCCTAACCACATAGACCTGAACTTTCCTGCCCCTAGGGGTTATTTGTCCTGATCCCAGAGCAAGACAAGCTCCCCTTCAGAAAAAATCCGAGGCTAGACCGATTTATCGTATTGGATTTTTACCCTATTTTTATGAGCTTCCTTTGCTATCAGTGCATCTCTACGCTGCTCATCTAGATGTTCTAAATGTAATAAACGTTCTTACAGCTCAGTCGTATCAAGTAACACATGAATAGCAATCTTTAAGGATGGGATTTCACATTCGAACAAGGTGACTGCTTCGACTCTGTGAATGAGTTGGAAAGGAGAAAACACTATAGCAGTTTTCACATTGGTCCGATATGTCCAAAGTGCAGGATACAACATGATGTGCCAATTGGAACGGGATGCATTAATAGTACGTTTGAGAATAGTCTTCAAAGTTTTATTTATAGCCTCGACTTGACCGCTTGCTTGAGGATAGAACAAAGATGAATGTTCTTGTCTAAACCCTAGCATAGTGGTCAATTTAGTCATCATACTATTTTGGAAGTGACTAACATGGTTCGTGACAATCTCTTTAGGGATACCGAATCGTGCGATAATTTGGTTGAAAACAAAAAAAGCTGTAGTTTCCCCATCAGCTTTAAAGGTGGGCATTGCCTCTGCCCACTTCATGAAATAATCTACAGCGACAATGATATGTTTGTGCCCCCCAACCGAGACTGGGTTGCATGTCACATAATCTATCCCCCACTTCATGACGGGGCCCACTGAGATGATGAGAAATAACAGAGCAGGATGTGACCACATCTTTCTGGTGTAAAGCTGACAAGGATGACAGCGCTTCACGGCTTCCACATAATCTTTAAAGATCTTGGGCCAGAAATAACCGGGACGTAAGATCTTCTAGGCTGTTGCTAACCCAAATAAATGACCCCCACATGCTCCACTATGGGCATCATTTAGGACAGACTCTGCTTCTTCGTGGGTAAGACATCAACGCAAAAAGGAATATATCCCCCTACGATATAAAGTATCTCCAATAATGAGATAGTTCTTGGCATGTACGTGTAGTTTACGCTGTTCTTCCCGCGAGAAGGTTGCAGGGTACTTCAAATTCTAGAGATAGATAAGTATATCTCTGTACCAGGGGTCAGAGGTGGAAATCAAAAAGATATGCTCATCTGGGAATGAGTCTTCTTCAATGGCTACATCTTCCTTTACTAGAAATTCTATAATGAGCTCAGCAAAAACTAAGGATTTCTTGGGTTTGGCAGATTGGAAATATAAGGAAAACTCCTAAAGAATGACTATCCATTTGTTGAATTTGCCTCCAACTATCTATTAAGACAAAACATATTAGAAAGGATTAGCATCTGCCACTATCATCATGGTCCTCAGTAAGATGTAGTGACGCAACCTCTGAACAGCATACACAGCTGCCAAGGCCAACTTCTCGACGTGGGAATACCTAAGTTCAGGGTCAGCTAAAGCATGGCTAAGATAGTAGATGACATGCTCTTGGAGCTTATCATCCTCCTGGACTAATACTAACCCTATGGTCGACTCAGATGCGGCTAGATACAATATAAAATCCTAAGAGTAATCTGGTGGGTGCAATAATGGTGCCAATAACAAATATTTTTTTAATGCCTCGAATGCAAGTTGTGCAATTTCATCCCATACAAATGGGGTGTCCTGCTTCAACAGGAACATGAAACCTTTAGTAATCTTCGCATAATTTACAATAAAATGTCGAAGGAAGTTGGACTTCCCCTGCAAGCTTTGAAGCTGCTTGATAGAATGAGGAGGAGGCATATTTACGATGGCCTCAACTTTCAAAGGATCCACTTGAATGCCTTTTTTGGAAACAATGAATCTGAGCAGTCTCCCTGACTCGACACAGAAAATGCACTTGTGGGGATTCAAGCGAATTTTGTAGTATCTGCATCATTCAAAAATTAGACACAAGTGATTTGGGTGATCGATCCTCTTATGAGAATGTGCTGGCAGATCATCAAGGTAGGGTTCGACAATGGCTTTAATGTCGTGAGAGGAAAAATTCATTGCCTGCTGAAAGGTTTCCCCTGCATTTTCAATCCAAAGGGCATTTTCTTGTACGTGAAGGTACCCCAAGGACAAATAAAATTTGTTTTATGTTGGTCTTCCGGTTTAGTTTGGATTTGATTATACCTGAAGAAACCATCCATAAATGAAAAGACTTCACTTCCCACACATGCATCAATAATTTAATCTATAAATGGCATGGAGTAGTTGTCCTTGGGACAGGCTTTGTTTAGATCTCGAAATTCAGTACAAACGTGTATAGTCCCTTACTTTTTCTCAATAGGAACAGGGTTGGATACCCATTCTATCAAAGCTATGGGGTAAATGAAACCAGCTTTCAACAATTTCTCAACTTCAGCCTTAATCGCTGCCACTTTACGCGGGTTGACAGGTCTTAACTTTTGTCAAACATGTCTAGCATCAGGGTAAGTTTGTATTTCATGCTCGACTATTGATGGATCAATTCCTGGAATCTCCTCATATGACCAGGAAAATACATCGCAGAACTCCTTAAACAAGGTTGTATAGATCGCAATCTCCTCCTGAGAGCAGTTTGCGTTGATGTGTACATTTTCTACAACGTTTGGTTTTACAGAGATGTTGATAAGAATCGTAGAGAAAATGTTTTCCATATTCCCCTCAACAAATATTCCTTCCCTTGGTAAGCGATTAATAGGTGTATCAACCTCACCTTCCAGTCTCATATGGAACTCCTGGTTCTCGATCCTACTTAACTCTGGAAGAAAATAGGATCAATGGTGAAGATCTTCACATATCTTATCTTGTCTACACATGGCTTCTGGAATGGGTTCATCCGAAGGTAAAACCATATCTAAGCAAACTCTAGAATGCAAAGAGTTCGCTTCCCAAGAAGGAAGATAGGCTTCTTCCGGCTCCTCTGAGACTGTGAGAGGGACTGAAATGGGATCAACAATAGTATGAAAGATAGCTTGATAAGCTACTTCCACTGCTGATAAGGGCACTTCAGGTTCATGGTGGGAAGGAAGAATCCAAGGATCTGTTCTATCAACAACTATTGCTATAGACTTCCCTACACTAGTAGAACCTAGATAATTAATCACAGCTGGAATATCAAATGTGCCCATCAATTATGCATACATTCCAGCCCCTAAGCTCTCTGAAGTGGGTCTAACCTGATCAACCAATGGTACAGTGGACTCTTTAGTTTCCATGTGGCCTTTTCGAGTAAAATTGAGTTGGTCTACAGTAACCAACTTCTCTTCATGTGGAAACACTACTACCCGAAATACAGCCGATGTAATAGCTGACATGGCGTAAGTCCAACTTCTTCCTAAGAGCAAGTTATAATCCAAAGGTGCATCAATCACCTCTACCTCAACAGACACTGCTTTCCCTGCCAACTTAATTTCAAAAGCCGGTAAGATACCATGTGGATGAAATGACCTTCCGTCGAAAGCAATAAGTAGGGTGTTCGATGGAACTAGCTCTAGAGATCCAAGATCTTTCCAACAAGACAGGGACATGACGCATGTAGAAGCACCCTCATCGACAACTACCCTTCCAATGGTATTTCCACCATGGATGACATCTATCGATAAGGCTACATGATATGGCAGGTGAATTTTGACATCAGACAAATTAAATTTTTCCATGAGGCTCGATGAGTCCATACTACCTAAGGCTGCTAAGAGTGCGTCTCGCTGGGCAGGACAACTCTGTAATTCCTCTAAAGCCGACATCACACAAGGATTCTGGGCTAAGTCTTCAACTACAGAGTAGTTTGCTACAGCCCTAGAATTAGGATTGTGCAAGGTTTTCCTAAAGACACCTTTCGGTATCTTGGGCATAGGTTCAGCAGGCTTCTCAATCATGAGAGGGTTGGAAGTTTCACCTATTGACTTACCCTTCTTCGAAGCAGGATTTTTCATAGCTCTTGTTCCTGGTGTGTAGTAAAGTCTTGGATCGAACCATGTTGATATAATTGGGGTCAAGAGCATTTGGGGTGCCCCCTACTGCATTTGAAGCTAAAGCAAAATTCTGTCCTTGAGGAAAAGGATCCTTCAGGACAGTCAGTTGTTGACCTTTTAACAGCTTCTGAGCTTGTTCCATAAGGGGACATAGATGGGTCAGGTGATCTTCATGGCACAACTTACATGGGAATTTCACCTTCTTCTTTTCTTTTTTTCCTCCATCAGCATTGTTTGTGGGTTTTTTATTGTTTTGTTTTCCCTTGCCCTTTTTTCCTTTCTTCTTTTTCCCACCGAGCTACTAATTTCCCTTCTTAAAGGATTGTGCAAAAACATTTGCATTTTGGGATGAGGAAGCAGCCTTTGCTGCCTCCTCCATAGAATGTTTGACAGATAGTTGATGGAGATTTTTAGCCAAAGATTCTACAGTGGGAGAATTCATAGAACCAACCACACCATCAGCATGGGGTCTAGGCTTAGGTTTCTCTATATTGTGCTTTGGCCTCGGTGCTTCAGGGATAATCTCATATAAAATCCCATACTGAAAATATATCAAATCTAGTTGATGGGCCCTGAGGATAGCTTCTTCCTCATTGGTCACTCCTGAAGTAGATACATCCTTAGATATAAATGGAAACAAGGATTTAAGGAACCATTCTAATAAGAACTCGAGAGGAATAGTGGCTTTGATAAGGCTCTTCCGTCTCCTCCACTCTTGGATGTGATCCAAAATATGAGTGGACTTGTCCTACCAAAAGGTAGACAACAAGTCTGTCCCGAAATCATATTGAACAGGAAGTTGGAAGTGACTAATGAATACATTAGCCAAGTCCCAAAAACTATTAAACGCAGCAGAAGGCAATTCAATATACCATTTTGTTGCAGTACTGGTTAAATTTCTTTGGAACAGCCTCAACCGAACTGAATCCTCATTCAATGAGTTGGAAGAGCACCACAAATGGAAAGTGGTGACATGAGCTCCTGGATCATCACCAACTTTGCCTTCGAATTTTGGGATATCCGAGGGCAACTTGGTAGGAATGGGTGGCCAGGAGGAGTTATGTCTCATCGGGTCATTCATTAGTTTCAACAAATCTGGAAAATTTAACCAGAGCACTAAAAGTACCAGTTTGGGGATTAGAGGGACTTGCCCCTATATTTCCATATGTGAAGGTGGGGTTTCCCCCTACTGCCAGTTGTGAAGTGGTTGGGCTGCTTTGGAAAGGATTCCATCCATAAGCTAGTGGATTTTTTATGTGTAGTGCAATATATGAGGTTCTAGCTGCCCCACTCGAAGCTGGGGTTTGGAATATAGGAGCAGGTATCCCTCCGCTGAAAAGAGAAAAAGGAGAGCTCTTGAAAGGAGCTGAAACCTGAGTTTGAAAACCTTAACCATAAGGATTAGGGTTTTCGAACTGCACCCCTACATATGTGGGTGTTGGGCCTACGTATGGAGTGGATGGGGGAATGTGCCCCCCATTCCAAGGAAAACCCTAGACAAAAGCCAAGGATCATGTGGGACCACTCTGAGTAGTGTGTGTGAAGGAAGTAGGAACTATAGGTACACTAGGAATCCCAGCGACCATACCACCAGAAGCACCTGCTAAACTTGTGGGAGCCGGTAGTTGAACGACCCGGCTAGCTGGAGTTAACGGTGTAGTAGGTATACTTGTTCTAGGGGCACCTACTGGGGGAGGTGGAACCCCTTCAGCCGGAGCACCTGAGGTGGAAGTAGAAGAACTTTCTCCTACAGTAGACATTATTCTGCCCAAAGGGACACCAATCACGAGTGGATTGAAATGACGAACCTGAACGATTACTGGATCATTTAAGTTAGTTAGAGGTAAATTAAAGTTCCTTGAAAACTCGTTAGCCTACAAGTCTTCTATCTCAACTGTGTTTAAATTAAAATGGTTTTCCCTAAGTTCTGGTTCACCCAAAACTTCACTAACTCCTATCGGTTCGAAAGAAACGTCCGTGTCCAATCTCCGCCTTTAAGGGGGAGGTGGAGGTTCCAATGTGACAAGCAGAGGAAGGTTTTACAACCTTCATGACCTTCTGCCATATTGGTCCGCCACGATTGTAAATTTGACTCTTCACACCCTAAGGTCGGCTAAAAACACAAACAAACCACAGAGTAATCACTACAAAATTTCCTAAAGTCTCAACAATCACAAGGGGTATAAGATATGCTTTCCTGAAGAAATATGAGAGATAGTTTCTTGGCATCCTTGAAGAGGTTCTTAGGCACAAGCAGAGGAATCACCCATCGCCCTCCTACACTTTCAACAAGGGTTACCTTCCAAGCCCATCCAAGGTGAACCAGAAATAGCCTTACGGTTTACCTATGTATAAACCCTAGATGTCCAAGAGACTAGAGGCTACCTTAACTATATCAATAGTCTAGGGGGATAGTCGCAAGCCTGATTCGTATGCATGGGCAAGGTAGAAAATCCCAAAAATCTGTCTAGGACAGAATCCCTAGATGCATAAAAACCTTGGTCTACGTTTTGACAAGGAATCGGAGGGTTATCGCCTTAGTCCAAGCCTCCACACGGCCTCGTGCTTAACTCCCGTTTGAGAGGAGCTTCCTTGATACTATCAACACAGAGAAGGATTTACCTATCTATTGGCCAACTATGTCTGAATTTAAGTACTTATGGGGAGTTTACACTTCCTATCCCACAAGGCTAGCCTAAGCTAGTAGGTGTATGACCCTATAAAACAAAACTTACTAATAAATTTTAAATTATAGTGTTCATTTTAAGGGTTGTTCTTAGTCAGAGGGTAAGTGGCATGAATGACTATGATATTATAGACTCGATAAGAAAAGTAAAAAGGTGTATAAAATGAAGTCCAAAGCAAATTATAACTACTTAAATCAAGCTTCTTTTTCTTTTTCTTTTTCTTTTTCTTTTTTTGTAAATATGAACTAATGAAATTACAACTAGGTAAGAGAAAGCTAAGACTTATTTTTTGTAATTTTTGAGATTTTATTCAAAAACTGAAAATAAAACTACAATATGCAATTCAAATTCAAATGTTTCCAATGCTTTCTTTACACTTTTCAAACTCTTCAAAAATTACTATGCACCTAAATGCAACAATTCTTGAGTATGCTTGAATAATCATACTATAAAGCAAGCAAAATGAAGTATAGCAGACTTATAAGAACCAAAAATCAAACACCTAGCTTGGGAAGAAACAATGAATGAAATCCACTGAAATCATTAAAAGGCAAGTGACAAATTGAAACTACTTGGAAATAGTACGGGGTACAAGGTATCTAAAACCCTGATCGCTGATTCAGATACACGGCACTGAACCTATCACCCAAACAAGATAATCCACCTCAAATTGCTAAAAGAAAGAAGATTCAAACAACAAAAAATCAAGGGCTTACTGAAAAGCACAAAGTATGGTGCATAGGGCTTTCAAACCTACAGTGAAGTGCCAGTACTAGAAGACCCCAAAGCAAGGAAAAATCCAAATAAGACAGGTACAAGCAACGCTACCCAAAATTTTGCTACTAAGGTATGTACGTGACTGTCTAATAGAGTAACCCATGTACTGTATGCGACTGTTCAGTATAGAAACCCACGTATACAAGCTTCTGTATGCGACTGTGTAGCATAGCAACCTGCGTACATGTCAAAAAAATTTCAAAAAAGAAAAAAATATGAAGGTCTCTAAAAAAACACTGCAAGTCCAAACCAAGATATAAAACCACACACTGAATCAGAGCAAAGACTGGGCAAGGATCTACAGGACTAACCCACAGCAGGCTAGACTCCCCAGTGGAGTCACTAGTTTTGTTATTCAGGATTAAGCACCCTTGTAACCTAGGTTCTGAGGTTACCAACTTACTACTAACCTTGCAGACAATTAGCTTTAACAGAGAACAAAAAGGAAATAGGAATAAAATATTGACTTACGTGATTACCGATGGTTGATCCAAGCTTGATCTTCTTACATTCCTCTTCTCTCCAAAGCTTCCAAGGATTCACCTCTTTCACCTGTAAAGAGCAAATTCTCCAAGTACTATCTCATGCATATATATATAAGAGGTTAGATAAACAATATGTCCAATACATAATCAAATATATTCATTAACCACGATACATGAAAGAGACTCAACACAATGTTGGAAGAAGAATTGTCTTTATTAACAATCAGTGAATGAGATAAGAATACAACCCAACTTTTGAGACAAGGACTCCTCTGCAACCAAAGGACTCTGAGTTCTGCTGCTCCAAGACTTCTGAAGATATACCACTAGCATAACTTTGCTCTCCAATCTTGATTGATTAATGGCCTCCCCGAGGCCTCTATTTATACTTCGGGAAATAGAGTGGTTTCGAAGGTTGGGGTGGTTGGGATGGTTGAAACAGTTGGGATAGTTAATGATTCAGACCCAAATAATATCCATTAATCATGTTTTATATTTTTTAAGGTTGAATCAAGATGTGCGTGACTATTGATATAGGCAACCCGCGTATGGCACGAGAGTTACTTAAAGGAAACCCGCATATGTTGATGTACACAAGTTGCAATGTATATAGTCGCATACAGTATGCAAGTTGCAATGGAGATAGTCATGTACGTATGTGAGTTGCAATGGATATAGTCGCGTACGCAACACAACACTTAGAAAAATTATATGGAAAGTTGGTTCAAGGGTAAATGCATCCCAAGTCATGCCCATCTATAGTGTTTTGGAAAACTTCAATCCTAAAATGTCCTTTTGTGTACCAACATAAGGAATGTCGGCACTAGGATAGAGAAGTGCCATTTGGGTTGATAACACCTAGGCTCAACCAACCCCTTTAGAAGAGTTCATAGCGCCCTGGATCGACTCAGATCTAGCCCTAGATGCATAGTGGGTAGACATTGGTTGGCCCTTCATAGAAAATTTAAGGAACCCTACACATTAGTAGGAATTCCCAAAATAACCCCTATCACAAAGCCCAGAAGGCTTCATATCATCATTCCTCCAACTTTCAAACCAACGAGGTCTGACAGCCCCAACAGAGGAAGCCTTAGATCTAAGAAGGATAGAACACACCCACAACCCACCAGAGGCTCCAACTAAGAAGTGAAAGAAGAGCAAGATTTTGAAGAACAAAAAAGAGCCTCTAAACTTGATCTGCGGAAAAAATGCCTCAGTCAAACAAACCCTAGAAATGACCGAAACAGTAGTAGTAGGACAGGTTAGAGGTAAGTGCCCAAATAGGGATATTTTGGAAAAATGGGAAAAATCAAATTGGTGGGGGATTTTGAACTACTTATCAGAAACCCTAGTTCTCTCCTGGGGTTAATTCATCTTCAAGATCCAAAAGAAGGAGGACATGGGAAAAATTCTTCAAAAACCATGGAGTTTCGGCCCCACACCCATACTCTTCAAAACCTGGAGTTCAAAGTTTGATGCGGACATAGAGAATATTGATGAAATCCCAATATGGGTCTGCCATGGGAATTTTGGAATTGGGACTCCTTCAGGGATATATGAAACGCCCTAGGAGCTTTCATTGATGCATACATGACTTTTGTGTGGACAGGGAGAATGTATGTTGCAAGAATTTTGGTCTGACTAAACATCAAAATCGGTTTGAGGTAGGAACTAAATTTTATCTGGGAATAGATGAATAGAAGGAAAAAAATGGATTATGAAGGCATGCCCTTTCAATGCCATAGATATCACCAGTATGGACACATAGAAAATCATTTCCAACGCACTTTTAAAAAAATATTTGAAAGGTTGAGAAAGCGCTCGGTCGAACCGGAAGGAAAATACCATTGCAAAGGGAACTCTCCAAAAGGAACGGGAAAAATGCCAAACTTAGACGCTACTCAAGTTGAACCCGTGAAGCAAATCCAGAGATCAGATCCTCTTCAAAGAATAGAAAAAACCAAAAAGGAAGGCACGAAGCAAATTGCATAAGTAGTAGAGGTCTCTCACTCTCCGGGTAAGAATCATGACACCCTCCCTCCTATTTTAGATTTGGAAGCATCCGTTATTGCTCTATAAGTTGGTTTTCAAATTCAACTTAGCCCATGGTTTCACCAAACAGGGACCCCCTGGAACACCTCCCCTTGTCATCCTGTGGAGTGTTTAATCCCCTCACCACCTTCCATGCTCCCACTTTTCCCCCTCCAATCCCAAAACCCCACAATGGAAGAGAAGGGCCCCTCCTCTTTGAAATCACCCTCCCTCCACTTCCACCTTAGATCTAGAGACATCCCAGTCCCCATTACACAGAGCCACGTCCTAGAAAAAAATTTGAAAACATCCAAAAGAGGAAGGGTAAGGGCAGGCCTTCCCACCTATCCTTGGCATAGAACAAAGCTATCAAAGATGTAGCATATGGGAAACAAAAATCCATAATAGGGGCGCTTAAAGCAGCGAAATCCTCAGGAAGAGGTTCATAATGAAGCTACTCTCCTTCAATAGTAGGGGTTTGGTAAGTAAGCCCAAAAAACTTTCCATAAAACGGTTGCTAAGCCTTTAGTAGCCTAACATCATACTACTCCAAGAAACAATGGGATTAGAATAGGAAATCTCCCACCATCTGAAAGAATCCCTCCCCCTTTTTGACTTTCATGCAATGAGTGTAAGTGGGAACTCGAGGGGACTTGCTCTTGGCTGGAACCTATTGGGTAAAATATATGCTATCTAATTCAACACTTAATTGTCAACCTGGGAAGGTAGCTTGTGAGATGCAAACACTATATGTGCAGAACTGAAGGCTTAAACTACCCTATACTAATTGCAATAAAAACAACTTCCTAACGGAAGGAAAAAAAACCACTTTAAGCAAACTATGAATCTATTCTATGAATTGGAGATCTATTTTATTTGTGTAGAATGAAAGATATATCTAAGAATTCAATTGTAGCTTACTAATAAGGATATAAGCTATGTAACTTGTAAACTAAT
Source organism: Pseudotsuga menziesii (assembly GCA_001517045.1). Taxonomy (NCBI): domain Eukaryota; kingdom Viridiplantae; phylum Streptophyta; class Pinopsida; order Pinales; family Pinaceae; genus Pseudotsuga; species Pseudotsuga menziesii. The sequence continues at coordinate 460,858 of LPNX010207742.1, forward strand.
TACTTGGAATCATAAAACTATGTTATATCTATGCAAGCAAACTAACTACGTTGATTTGTGTAATTTAATCTGATTAATTAACTACGAATTCACAAGAGCAAAGCAAAAACACTATTCTAAAGACCAAGCGTAAATAAATGAATTGCAAAAGAATACACTAATCAAAGCAAACTAAACTTGGAGTTTAAGAAGGCCTAAGTAAACCTAAGCATATTCAAATGGCTGGAAATGAACTTGGTTTGTCAACAAAACAAAAACAGAATATTTGTTAATCTACCTCAAAAGGAAATCAAACTATGAACTAAATCATTCTAGGTAATTACGAGAAAGCAATATAATTAAACTATTCTTCAAAAAGCAAGTCTACACTGGATTAAAGATGGAATCAACAAGTTTTAGAATAGTAACAAACTATGAAATCAGATATAAAGTATTAACTACAAATCAAAGTACAACTAGAAAGGAAAACTAAGACAAGCTAAAAGATGAGGAATAACTAAAAAATGAATATGAAGCTTAAGCAAAATATTGTGCCATTCAAAACAAGGTTCTAACTACATATACGAATTTTGGTTAATTACAGGATATAACACAATTCAAAAGCTAAGAAAACTGAACTTTAAACAAGTATAAAACAGAACGAGAAATATTAAAGGTTGAATGAAAGTCTGAATGATAGTATGAATAAACGATCCAAATGGCAGTCCGGATGGAGAAAAACAGTGCAAATTAAGGAAACGAGCAGACTAAATGATCTTGATGCCAGCTGGTTGATACATATGACCCTACAGTGCAAGAAAAGCAGTAAATGGACTGTTAAAAAGCTGAAATAACAAAAAGCCATCTATACTAATCATTATCTAAGGAAATGAACTATGTCTATTGCATGACAAGACAAGGCTGACATGTAAATGAAACTAATCTACAGCTACAGGAAAAATTAACATAACTAATTATGATTACAAACTAAACTTGAAATACTTAACTAATTAAATTCTATTTAATTGCAATGGAAAAGAAAAAAAGAAAGCTGAAAGAAATTATGCATGATCGGTCATTTAAATTCTGGAAATGTAAATTACATATAAACAGCAGAAATTGCAGTTTATGAACAATTAACCATTACCTACATGAAAACAAAATTATACACCCTAGAAATCACAATTACTCATCTACAAATGAAGAAAAATAACAAAATATACACAATGAAAAACCTCTGATTATTGAGGGTCCCTTCTCATCAATCAAGGGTTGTGTCTAACTCAGATCAGTCACCAATAGAGCTCTGAAATACTCATCAATAGCTGAAATAGAGACTTTTTATTAAACTGAAGCAAAGTTTACAAATAATTTTTCTACCTCCTTCTTCAAAACCATGGAGGTATTTATATAATGATTACAAGGGAGAGTAGGTCGACCATCCATATCCAAAAATAGAGGGTCTTCAATGTTGAGAAACCACTCCATTAAAACAGGAACAAACTCAAAAAAATGGCCAACCACGTTTTGACATTTTCTAGGCAAATCCGTTTCAAGGAACCACATATTGCTCCCAAATGGAATTGAATTTTCACAAAATTCCTCACGAAGACCTAAATGGGCCTATTCTGCACAAAACTCATGTGCCATAATTTTCAGTTTCGCCTCTGTTTGCTTGCAAATCTAGCCCGAAATTCCACTTTCTGTTAAAAACACATCGTCCGAATGGGCGTCTGAATGACCTGTAACGAAAATTGGTTCACAAATCATGATTCTGAGCGAAATTTTTGCTGGTTTGTTGGCCACATTGACAATTGGATGCTTGAGTTCTATTGGTTGAATCATCATCCATTTATGAGTTTGTTCCTTATATTGATCCATTCTTTGTTAAGTGTTCTCTCTTTCAATCTTTATGTGATCTACGTTGCATGATATCACCGTCGTGGTCTGTTTTAAAATAAGGCACCTGCATACAATTAAAACATTCATAAATATTAAAACTTAAGATGTGAGGGATTTCCACCATATGGTTCGTGAATGTTAAAAGACTTATACTTATATAAAATGGTAATTTATTTAAGAATTAAGAATCCATTTTTATTCAACATGTTTGTATAAAAGTTTTGTTTAAATATATTATTTTATGATTTAACTTTTATTTATAAATAATAATTGTAATAATGCTTTTAGTTATAATTATTCATTTGGATAATACAAAAGCTTATTATCAACCTTATGATTTTAATTTGTGTATGCATGTATGATAGGTTTTAGTGAGGACAAATGAGCAAAGATAGATTAATTTGCTAACAAAGTAAGTCAAGCTATTTAGACCAATAAGAAACATATTATCAAACCCAATGCAGAACTCGAGCTTGGAAGAAGGGATGAATGAAGGTCAGATTTGTGTTTAATACATTAAAAATAACATACTTATGCTCACTTTACATTTATGAGATTTAATTAATAAAACAAAGTAAAAGATAGCCTTATTGAACATAGATGTATTAAATTATGGTAGATAGGATGAGAAATTAATGTAAATAACATCATTATAGAAGACAATCCCGGAGCCCAACACTCCCTAGACCAAAGGTATGGCACATCTCATGCCTTGAATGAATCAGAAATGGTCTTTCATTTATTCAAAAACAATGTTTGATCATCAATAGTTTATAGAAAATCTTTAGTAAAATTAAGCCAACTTTATTACTGCATGAAAACTAGAACTTAGAAAAAAAATGCTATGTTATGAGATGACCAAAACAACTTCATATTATTTAAGATTTCTTAATACATAGAATTCTGCCAACTAGTTATAATTCATGCTTATGAAGACCATATAAACTGAGACTCTCTCTCCCCCAAACCGAAGGTTAAGTACATCCTCGTGTCATGAAAGAATTAAGACTAGGTTAAAATATAGATAATGTTTAAAGCCTATAAGAAACTAGTCATCCCTGCTACTTTTAAAATGTTTATTATCATTCAAGTAATTATGGACAGAGTTTGCATTTCAAGTTCATTAGACTCCTAAGTTTATGGGTCACACCTCTAGGATAGTGATATCCTAGGTATAGTATGAATTAGACAACATGTTCTTAAGTGCTACTTGCAAACATTCTCAAATGGTAGATTGATGGAGTTAATTTTATTTATATCAACCATGCATACCTTCCTTCAGTAGACCCACAACAACCTTTATTATCACAAAGCCATTTTCATATTTTTTCTCTCTTTTTTTCTTTTTCTTTTTCTTTTTAGACTCTTTTTCTCTCTCTTTTTTAACTAGATGTCCTCCCCAGGCAGATTCTCCTCTTTCAGTCGGGTCTATTCAGTACCCCGTCGGGTTTACCTAGGCATACCACAGGTCGGTACCCACTACCAGTGAGCCTGTTCAGTACCCCGGCGGGTCAACCTCTTAAACTTGTTTTCTATCAGAGGCTCTTGTCCCAATGTTTCCACTCCCTATAGATATTCGGTAAATAATTTTGCCTATGGAGTGGTGGGGGAGAAGCTCTAAAAACCATGCTACAGGGTGGGATGGTATATGGGTTGGAGGACAACTAGTCTTCTCTTTTTTATTATCATGGAACCAAAATAAAGGCTGCAAGAGGAATCTACTGAATCAAGGATACACACAGTTGATGGATTTAGTGTAAAGTGGATGAAGCCATAAGATAATGAGTGAAAGGTGTCTCTAGTCCCAAAATTTGTCTCTTTCATATAGATTTATAATAGTGTTCCCCACAAACTAGGAATTTCATTCACTCTTATGCTACCCTGTAGTAAATATTCTTAAATAACAGACTCTGATAATGAAGCTAGGATGTACGAGTGACCTCCAGGTTTTAGATAGACTTCTAACTTATGGTAAATCCCCGTGGTATTTAAAATTGGTCTTGAGTGATTATTATAGTTAGAAATATGCATGTATGAAAATAATTAATGATGTAAAATTGTTTTGGTTAGTTATTAATATTATCTTCTTCCTAGTTCTTTTATTGAAAAATAAAACAAAAAAATGAAGTTGCATAAATATTTAAGCTAAACATGCAACATTTTATTTATATACATATTTTCCTATCCTAAATAAAGAAAGAAAACATTTTTATTCACGTATAGGAGCTTTTCCAATGAAACCAAGTGCAAAGAGAAATGAGAATTGTACATTTATCAACATATGAAAATATTGTTGCAGTGATTCCCTGAATGTGGAATTTCAACCAACTTACTTTTCTTTGCATCAACAGGTGTCGAATGAAGGAATGGTATTGCAGTCAAGTTACCTCCTGAAACCATATTTCGATGTAGTCTTGGTACTCGCCTTCCTTCACTATGTCATACTGACCCTCTTCTTCTAGTTGAGCGGTTGTTTGAGCACATGATGGATCTGTTGTCATGTATATCAAGAACTCTTCGATTTTTTGCTACTCTCCTTCGGATGTAATCCCCAATATGTCAGTTTCTTCTACAGTCTTGCAAGGAAAATCATTTTGTAGTTCTTGGGATTGTGTTTCATATTCTATTCCATGAGAGATTTATAAGCTCTCAACTACTATCGAGATATTTTCTTCTTGAGAGTTCGATATCCCAGCTGTTGCTAGGATTTGAGAAAGTTCTCTCATGTTAATGAGCACCTTTGAATCCATTTTGTCGATTGATAGGTCTTGCTTCACAGAACGATTAGTCTTTGGGGTTCTTACAACACCCAAAAAATTTATGTGTTTTTAAGAAACTATCTACTGCTAAAAAAAAATTTGATTTAAACACAACACACTAAAACATCTACATGAAATTAACTTGCGGAAAGTAAACACACCCCAATTTTGTTGGAAGAATAACACACTTGCATAGGAGTAAATTCCGGGAAAGTAAACTACCTAGATTTGCAAGGCACACGTACATGAAATTGAACTATAGAAAATTAAACTATCTACGTTTGTGGAAATAAAAGTACACCTAACTATGAGAAAGTAAACTAACTATGCTTACAAAAAGTACACTTAAGAGAAGTAAATCAAACTTTGCATGAAGTAAACACACTTGTGTGAAAAAGGAACAACAAGGCTTTGGGGTGACCCACTAAAGTGGATGCGTCAGGCTGTCACACTATGGAAATTCCATAGTGAAGTCATCTTTGCATCTTATTGTTCCTCCACCCCCCCCCCACCCCCACCCCCCCCGTTTTTTGCGTAATGTAAAGGAAACCTATCTACCCTTGTCTACCTAAACTCCAATCCCTTTAGCACCTCCCCGGCAATGGCACCAAAATGTTGGGTAAAATATATGCTATCTAATTCAACACTTAATTGTCAACCCAGGAAGGTAGCTTGTGAGAACTGAAGGCTTAAACTACCGTATCCTAATTGCAATAAAAGAAACTACTATTCTATGAAAGCAATGCTTGGCCTAAAAACAACTAACTAATGGAAGGAAAAAAAACACTTTAAGCAAACTATGAATCTATTCTATGAATTGGAGATCTATTTTATTTGTGCATAATGAAAGATCTATCTAAGAATTCAATTGTAGCTGACTATTAAGGATCTAAGCTATGTAACTTGTAAACTAATTACTTGGAATCATGAAACTATGCTATTTCTATGCAAGCAAACTAACTACTTTGATTTATGTAATTTAATCTGATTAATTAAATACGAATTCACAAGAGCAAAGCAAAAACACTATTCTAAAGTCCAAGTGTAAATAAATGTGTTGCAAAACAATAGACTAATCAAAGAACTAAACTTGGAGTTTAAGAAGGCCTAAGTAAACCTAAGCATATTTAAATGCCTGGAAATGAACTTGGTTTGTAAACAAAACAAAAACAGAATATTTGTTAATCTACCTCAAAAGGAAATCAAACTATGAACTAAATCATTCTAGATAATTATGAGAAAGCAATATAATTAAACTATTCTTCAAAAAGCAAGTCTACACTGGATTAGATATGGAATCAACAAGTTTTAGAACAGTAACAAACTATGATATAAGATATAAAGTATTAACTACATATCAAAGTACAACTAGAAAGGAAAACTAAGGCAAGCTCAAAGATGAGGAATAACTAAAAAATGAATATGAAGCTTAGGCAAAACATTATGCCATTCAAAACAAGGTTCTAAATACATATACGAGTGTTGGTTAGTTACAAGACATAACACAATTCAAAATCTAAGAAAACTGAACTTTAAACAATTATAAAAAAAAATGGAAAATATTAAAGGTTGAATGAAGGTTTGAATGACAGTATGAACAGACAGTCCAGATGGAGAAAAATAGTGCAAATTAAGGAAACGAGCAGACTAAATGATCTTGACGTCAGCTGGTTGATGCATATGACCCTACAGTGCAAGAAAAGCAGTAAATGGACTGTTAAAAAGCTGAAATAATAAAAAGCCATCTATACTAATCATTATCTAAGGAAATGAACTATGTCTATTGCATGATAAGACAAGGCTGAAATGTAAATGAAACTAATCTACAGCTACAGGAAAATTTAACAGAACTAATTCTGATTACAAACTTAACTTGAAATACTGAACTAATTAAATTCTATTTAATTGCAATGGAAAAGAAAAAAGGAAAGCTGAAAGAAATTATTCATGACCAGTAATTTAAATTCTTGACATGTAAATTACATATAAACAGCAGAAATTACAGTTTATGAATAATTAACCATCACCTACATGAAAACAAAATTATACACACTGGAAATCACAATTACTCATCGACAAATGAAGAAAAATAATGAAATATACATAATAAAAAACCGTTGGTGACTGATCCGAGTACCGAAATACTACTCATAGTACCGAAATACTCATCAACGGCTGCAACAGAGACTTTTTATTAAACTCAAGCAAAGTTTACAAAGAGTTTTTGTACCTCCTTCAAAACCAAAGAGGTATTTATATAATGATTACAAGGGGGAGTAGGTCGACCACCCCTCTCTAAAAATAGAGGGTCTTCAATGCTGAAAAATGAATCCATTAAAATAGGAACAAACTCAGAAAAACGGCCAACCATGTTTTGACATTTTCTGAGCAAATATGTTTCAAGGAACCACACATTGCTCCCAAATAGCTTTGAATTTTCACAAAATTCATCGCGCAGACCTAAATGGGCCTATTCTGCACAAAACCCATGTGCCATAATTTTTAGATTCACCTTTATTTACCCACAAATCTAGCCAAAATTCGGTTGTCTGTTAAAAACATGTCATCCGAATGGGCATCCGGATGAGCATCCGAATGACCTGTAATGGAAATTAGTTCACAAATCCTGATTCTGAGCGGAATTTATGTTGGTTTGTTGGCCACATTAATGGATGGGTGTGTAGCAGGGATTTCTCCCTTGCTATAGGGTAGGAATGGCTACCTTTCATCTATAGGACGAAAGGATAGGTTCTTGGATGGAAAATGCAGAAAATGAACAGACAGAAAGAAAAGCAAAACAGAAAGAAGAGAAATGGAATGGCTGGAAACCCCTCTGCAAACACTGTTAGGGTTAGCACCAGCAACCTGCAAACAACTATTAGAAACAAAATACCTGCAAAAACATGTTAGAAACAAACCTGCAAACAAAAATGGATTAGGAAAAACTACACAATACTAAAGCAAATGCAAGAAACAAAATTGGTATACCTTCTCTTTGATGGAATTGGGCCACCATGCCCTCGCTTGGAGAAGCACCTCTCTTGGATGGGGGAGCTATGGCTCAATGGAGAATGGAGGAGAGGAAATGTGGGTGGCTTGAGAGACAAAGGGTCTCAAGGCATCCATGAGTAGCCTAATAGTATGCAAGGGAGAAGTGATTTGAGAGTGACCCCCACCCCTCTATTTATAGCTTTTTGGGGGCTTTTTAGGGTTTTAAGCCCCTGGTTGGGGATTTAGCCCCTTTTTTGGGATTTTAGCCCCTTTCACCCTATCTTTAGCTCCTTTTGGGGTTTTTATATCCTTTGAGGGGTTTTGGCCCCTTTTTGGAGGCTTTAGCCCCTAAGAGAGCTATTTAGGCTCTTTTTAGGGATTTTTTATCCCTTTTGCTCATTCTGAAGCCTTTTTGAGTTGTGGGGGTCCAATGGGGTGAAATGAGGGTCGTGCATGGGTGTACTTGGGTGGTGTGGAGTGAGGGATTTTTCGGGTTAACAGATTCCCCCCTTATGTGTGAGGGCAGGAGCTCATATTATGGCCGACGGACATCATAGGATTTTCTGCAGAGAGGTGGTGCTTCCTGGGCTGGGGCATGGTGGCTTTTGGTTTTTGTATTAATATGGTTCCCATCAATGGGTGAGATAAAAATAATGTGTGACATGTAT
>LPNX010207742.1:469514-522120 GCA_001517045.1 Pseudotsuga menziesii
GGGCAGACCAAGCAGCCCATGAAACTAATTCATGGGAATGGGATCATAGCTGTAATACCCGGAATGTCACTGCAGATGGGAAATACTTGGGGAAGGTAGACACTTTTGATATTGATGGGATCCAAGGAAAACACATTGCAGAGTACTCTGAACAAAGGTGACCCAAAGTGGGAATGCTGCCAAACTATTTTCTATGGGGTGGTGTCTAGAGACACCATTATGGTACGATCTCGTGGATTTTTGGTGAGCCCGAGAAAGTAAATGCTCGATGGTGCTTTCAATTTTAGAGAGTCTGAAAACACGAAGAAGACTCTAGTGGGGGCTCTTTTTAGTTGGTAGTCTCCTGTGCCCAAAAAGGGATAAAAGTATACATAGGAGAGCTCGCCCATCTAGTAGGGGATGAGAGACTTCTCTACCGTTTGTAGTCCAATCAGGCTGGAAAAGGTTAAACCTATACTGACTGGACGGTCATTCAGATACTTTTACGAGCATGAACGAAACCAAGTTTGCTCGGAAATATTTTCTTGGTGAGAAGGCTGGAAAAGAGCTTAACGACAACCTATGGTGAGCTTTTTCGTAAAGTGCGGCCTCTCTGCCCAAGAAAGCATAAAAGTATGCAGAGGGGAATGGTCTTGGCTTGAATAAGCCAAGGTGGTCCTTTTCATTTGATGGTCTACATAGTCTACAAAAGGAGGTAAACAAGATGATGTAGACACCCTCTCCTATCCTTTAACGAGCGAGAAAGGAAGCAGCTGCGCTCGGTAATCTTTTCATTCTTTTAGGAATCAGAAAAGAGCTTAAAGTAAACTCTAGTATGGTCAACCAATCGCGGTGGCACAAGTGGTGCCCCATGTCAGGACGGTGGATAATGGTAAAAATGTCATCCATGCAGTATGGACAGAGTAGATGGCTCTGAAACATACCAATACATGCATGGGATAGATCGCGACAGAGGCATGCAAACCAAGGTGGCTCTCAGATAGAGGTCAGGAGAGCTGTGTGTGAGCTACGGTGGATAGACTTGAATACATGTGATGTGAGTGCAAGTCTGGGGGCAATTATATGCTAAATACATGCAAGAGAAATAATTCATTTTCTGGACAATGGTCCATAAATCCACATAAGGTGCGGTGGATGAAGTAAACAAATATATGTTACAAAAAATAAAAATGACGTTCCTTGACGGGCGGTGGCCCGATAATGCACATGAGTAGCGATAGGCAAGTGTGATGCAAGTACAGGTCCACAAACGCTTGCATCACCATGCTATGGCTTGTAAATCGAGGTAACTTTTAGGAAGCGGTCCTAAAATTTGTTTGTTAAACATGAGACAATGGTCTCATAAGGAGATAGAAATTTGGGCCCGAAGGTGTGAGGGGTGTCTCGAGGGGTGTCTCGAATAGGTTCCAGGTGACTTTGAATTAGCAGTTGATGGTGCTGTCCCTGACTTGTGCTAAAAAACATTAAAAAACAAGAAAGGGAAAAAACTACACTATAAGGGACTCATAGTGGTTATATCAGGAATAGACTCTCTTGAGGTGGAGCCTGTTGCGCGGCTTCTTCAAGAGTCGATCGTCTGAGTTAGCGAAGAGGTATGCCCCCTTGTTGAGATAAAGGTCATTGGCAAGGCAGGATGACGAAATCTGGTCTTTTATGGGAAGAACCGATTCCACACTATGGTTTAAAGGGAATGGGGTAAAACTGAAGGCAGTCTTACATATATCTTCGTCATCGCGTAAGTGGTGCTGAGATAGATCAGGTGGATCTTCCATATCTGACAAGGAAAAATAAAAACTGGTGCTAGATATCATGAAAATGGTATTGGTAGTGGCTTTGGTTTCCTTGCCCCTGGTCTCTGTTGGAGGAAGAGGGGCAGGCCTGGATATGGGAGGAGTCTTTGATGGACTTGGAGGTAGGTGCAACATCATCTCAATTGGTTGGACATGAGTCAACACATCTTGGGGCCTCAGAGGTATGATAGGTGGTTCAAGGTACCACATAGGATCTCCCATTGTGAAATCCTATAGATTGTGGATTTCCAAGATAGACTTACTCATGGTCCTGGATGGTAGGAAAAGAAAAAGGAAAAGGATTGTGTTGATCGGGAATGAACCCCACTATTTCCCTGGTAACTGAGGTTGAGGTTGCAACTGAGGTTGCTATTGCAGATGGAGCTGCGATTGTGGAAACAATGAAAGAGACAGGTCTGATGGACCGTTGGTGATGGTGGAGACAAGAGGGTCTATAGAACTAGACATCATGTAAATGGACATGGTGTCTGAAGAAGGAGGTGGGGGGTGAACTTCTTCGATCAGGGTGATCTCAGATTCAAGGGAATGTTGATGGAGGTCGGCTAAATCCATTCAAAACTCGAGCAAGTCTTGACAGTGGTGAGAATAGTGTCCATATAGTCTGCAAAGGGCGCAAGCATGGTTTGTTCCACGTTTGTTCTCAATTACTTGTTTCTCACTGTTGGCGCGCTTGGAAGCTCAACCACGGGGAGGTTTTCATTTGTATCCATGGCATCCAAATGCGTGCGGATCATTGGGATCTCAGGGCATATTTGAGTTGGATGGACTTGTTTCTCATAGACAGTGCAAGGTAGGATCTACCAAGGTTCTACAGTAGCTTTCTCATTCTTTCCCCTGGCCCTTTTCGGGTGGGGCGGTGTGGGTGCGGGTGTGGTGGTTGGTTTTTGCAAGCTGTGTGGAGGATGAGACTCGATCGCAATGGGTTGCATGAGGGTTAAGACTACCTGGGGAATTGATGGTTGAGCTGGTGGATCAAGATACCACACGTGAATTCCCAATGTAAATTTGGGTAGGTTTAGGGTGGCCATTACTGGCTTACTCATAACACCAGGCGGGGGAAAGAGGAAAGGAATTGTATGGACTGGAGAGGAGCCCAGATAACTCCCTGATGGTTATATGTGGGGATGAGGTTGTGGTTGCGGCTACGTATAATGTTGTGGCTGCGGATGATGTTGTGGTTGTTGTTGATGTTGCGGCTGCAAACGGTGTTGTGGTTGCGGTTGGGGCTACGGCTGCAGTTGTTGTTTGGGTGCAACGGTGCTATATGAGAGCATGCACAAGTCTACAGTCTCGTTTGGTGTCGGTGGTGGTGACACTAAGGGGAAAGGAGTCATCATGGTGGTATCGGAAAACAACCCAGGGCCCACATTCAATAATGGGGAGGCTAGTATGTTATCCACCATGGTGTTGATTGCAGGGACAACATTGGCATGTGTGGTCATCCCTTGCGGATAAATGGTGTTGATCGTAGGGATAACGTTGGCGGGTGCTGTTAGCCCTTGCGGATCATGATAAGTCAGTTGATCAATTGTCATGATCTTCCCTCATGGGGTAACATCATGAGACGGAAGACAGTTTATGCGACAACTCTCATGGCATACATATAACTTCTTCCGAGGAGAAGGTTATAGTCCAATTGAGCATTGACAACCTCTATGTCTATCAGAACTGTCTTCCCAACTAATGTGATGGGGACATGGGGGAGGATTCCTTGGGCTTTATTAGGATGGCCATCATAAGCCTGTAGAGTTGTGGAGAATGGTTGCAGGATTGGGGATCCAAGTTTCTACCAGACTAGGGTAGACATAATGCACGTAGATTCCCCCTCATCCATTATTCATCGGTGCACAACCAAATTTTAGATAGACACTGAGATCTGAAAGGAAATGGTTGATGGCATGCACGGTTCTCCATTCTCCGTGTCGAATGTGATCAAATTGGAGTCAGAGGAGTCTACGGCCCCAAGGGCAGCTAGTAAGGATTTCCGCTATGTTGGGCACATTTTGAGTACCTCAAGGGCAGACATGGCGGTAGGTGTTTGGGCCAGATCATCCACGATGTTGTAGTTGACGGCAGCTCTAGCCATGGTGTTATTGGCAACCCGGCGTATGGGGGGCGCAGGAACGGGGGTAACTGAAGAGGTGCATTGATTGTTTTAGATGTTGATGTCGTTGATGTGTTAGCAGGTTTGGTGTTGGTTCTGTACTGATTCTATCTGGTTTGTATATTGACCTCTTCAGTGGTCATAGCTAGCAGGTGGTGGACACATGTTTCTATCATGGGAGGTGCCCCTAGAGTGTTGGGATTGGGTTGGGGAGGGGGTGCGGTTTCCACCAATCCTTGGACGGGTAACAAGTTTTGAAGCACCATAGGAGGAGGTCCTTGTGGTGACAGGTTGGGTTGGGCTTGGTCCGTTGTGTTTGTGGCATGTTGAACCTCGTTCCGGATGGCCTGCTTAGCGCGACCCATGAAGGGACACTCGAATGTGTAGTGCCCGTAGACATCACAGAGTGTGCATGGTTGGTTTGTATGCAACGGGGCGTTGTGTCTCGGTGCATTTGGTCATGGAGGATTTTGGGTTGGTTGGTTTACCGTAGCATTGTTGGGAGGTTTTGGCTGTTAACCGCCTCCCTATGGTTGATTATTGGCTTGGTTCTGGGGTCGCTTGTTTGTGGCTTACCCTTGTTGGTTATTGGGGGCTGGCTGGTTGGGACGGTTCTATTGTGCAAGCACCCATCCCAATGGAGCAGGTGGAGCAGGGGCGGGGGCTTGAACCGCTTGCACTGGTGGTGCATAATAGATTTGGGTGGGTGGTGGTGCCACAAATGTGGGCATTTTCCCCGTGTATTGCTGTGTTGGCCAAGACAAGGCCTGAGCCTACAGCGGTGGCACAGGTTGTGCGTAAGAAGTTGTGGCTCCGAACTGGGACATCATTCTTGCATAGTCTAGAGTTTGGTTTTAGTAGGCAACACTAGCAATGTTGCTTGGTTGTGGTGGTATTGCAGGTGGTGTCAGACGGTGCTATGGTTGGTGGGAGACCGAGACTATGATGCCATTTGCAGCATGGGATGCCCCCGGTGCATCACGGTAGGTGGTACCCGCGCAGGGAGCATCTAGAATGACAGTGTAAAGGTACCCAGACTATGCATAAATCAAATCGAACTGCTAGGCTTTCAAGATGGATTCTTCTTAGGATTGGGGATGTTCGGATGCGACGTCCTTTGCTATAGGTGGGAGCAAGGTTTTGAGGAACTAATCCAGGAAGATCCTGTCATCAAGTTGGATCTTACACAGACTATGGCATCGCCGCCACTCATGTATGTGGTCAATTATATGGGTCGCAGTATTTTGGCGGCAAGACAACAAGATCTCCACCCCTTCGTCATATCTGAGGGGGAGTTGGAAATATTGCAGGAACATGAAAGCCAGGGAGTTGAAATCTGGGTACTTGGCTTGTGGTAGCTCAATGTACCATTTGGTTGCAGCACCTGTGAGGGTGCGTTGGAATAGCCTTAGCCTAATCGAATCATCTACAATGTTGTTTGATGAGCACCATAGATGAAACGTCATGATGTGGTTTTGGGGGCACTCCCCTACCTTCCCTTCAAACTTGGGAATATCTGAGGGAAGTTTGGTTGGCATGGGAGGCCAAAAAGCTTGATGGCGGATAGGGTCATTTGTTAACCGAGCCAAGTCAGGCAAGTTGAGATGTGCCATGAAGGGAGGTTTGACCCTAAGTTTATGTGAGATGGGGCAGCCTTGGTGGTGGGGTTTGCAGGTGCATAATGCACCTGCATTGCTGGGGGTGCTTGTGGCACCATTAGGGATGGGCCAGTACCCCCAAGTGTGGTGGGAGGGATAGTGTAGGTGGAAGAGCCATTGTCCCCAAGTGTGGTGGGGGAGACAGTGTGGATGGAAGGGCCATTACCCCCATGTGTTGTAGATGGGACGGCTTGACTGGTCAATATGGGTGGTGGCAACTAACTTATCACGGTTTGCATAACTGTGATGGGGCCACCTGCAAGGTTGTTGGTAATAGTTTGTGGTGTGGACATGGGTCCACTAGCAATTGGTATGCCAAAAAATGGATCCGGGTTTGCACCAGCCATGGGGCTTGATGGTGCAGTGTGCAAGTCTGGTTCAGACTAATATGGGTATGAATCTAAATCAGAGGTTATGTGGCCTTCTAATGGTGTGGGAGGTTGTCGAGAATGGTCTCGACAATGTTAGTTTAATGACCCGAACTGAGGTGGTTCACCTCTAAGGAATGAGGAAGAGCATGAGGGATCAATTGTGTTAAACTTGAATGTCAAACTGGTGGTAATGATTATTGGACCCCGGTTTCAATGGATTCCTATTGGTTGTAGGTGGTCACTCGGCCACCAAGACTGCCGAAAGAGAGTGCTTTGTTTTTTTCCTTACGGGTGTTCTACTCAATTGGTGGGGGTCGTTGCCTGTTTCACTTAGCAATTCCTCTCAGCGGCCAACTACTTTGGGGTTCCCGTGGTACTCCTCACAATGCGTTTCTGGGCTGAGCCCAAGTACTTCCCACATTTAAGGCAGTCTGAGACTTATGTCCTCAAAGACTGCAGATTTTTAACTTAGTGTAAATTTTAGTGGCTCTCTCAGCATCATGAACTGAGTTGGGTTGATTTACATGGTATGGTGTGTATGTCTTTTTGTTTTTCTGTTATCTAGTGGCTGCAAATGGTTTATGAATATTCTACAGAGTTTATATCATTGTGGATGGAAGCAGTAAATAAACATAAATTTTGTAGACATATACCATTGTTTATCTTGAATTGTGATAGCCTGACTAGGTGCCTATCTTACACCTATATTCTTCTTCAACCAGGAGAAGGTGTTGGGCTCTCAACACAATGGGACTAATCCCATCCATAGATCCATAGGTCACCTCCTGAATGCAAGGTTGGTCAACAGGGAGGAAGCTGAGCGCCATGAGAAGCCCTCCTTCTCTACCCCCTATACCTTCCAAGTCACTCGTTTTTAGTGGTTTTGAACAATATTGGGTGAAGTGCCTATTACTATACGAGCTATGCCCTTCTTCTTATCCCAGAATACCTCGAAGGGTGATGACTGGGTAGAGGAGGAACGGTTAAGCAAGATTGTTGATTTTAAGTGAATTTTAGTCAAACTATATTCATTAACCCATTGAGTATTTAATTTACACTTTGTTATGTAAATGAAATTGCAATAAAATGAAGCAGAAACAGAAATGAAATGGCTCAGATGGAGAGAGGCAGCTGAGCCACACTCACAGTCCCAATAAAAGCAAACAGTGAAGCCCAAAAATGCGTCACGCACCTATAAAGCTCCTATTTTTGCGAAGTGTATTATGATCAAACCGTGAGGAATTACCTCAAACGGTTGAAAACCCACTTCGGAAACAGGACCTTTTACCCTTAATCACAAGAAGATTCATAAATGGCTCAACTTTTTAGGTATAAAATGAGCCCAAACACAAGTGAATTTTCAGAAATTCGGTTCGGTCGTTTTTGCACAGTTGAGTGATTTGCAAATCACAGAATGGCCAACAGTAACTCGTATTGTGGCCAAATGGGCTTGGATTGGCCTTGAGGAGGCTCAAAAATAACTGAAAATGTAAATAAATAGTAATCTAAGCTAAATTTAATAGAAAAATTAACCTAGGGAAAAAAACTGAACAAGAAACTAAAACTTTGAAAACTAACCCAGTGATCCTGTGGGATCGACCTGGTATGGTCATCAGTTCTGTAACAGGGATTTCTCCCTTGCTATAGGGCAGGAATGGCTACCTTCCATCTATAGGATAGAAGGGTAGGTTCCTGTAGGTGAAATGCAAGAAAAACTGACATAAAGCAAAGCAAAACAGAAAGAAGAGAAATGGAATGGCTGGAAACCCCTCTGCAAACACTGTTGGGGTTAGCTCCAGCAACCTACAAACAACTATTAGAAACAAAATACCTGCAAAAACATGTTAGAAACAAACCTGCAAACAAAAATGGGTTAGGAAAAACTACAAAATACTAAAGCAAATTCAAGAAACAAAATTGGTATACCTTCTCTTTGATGGAATTGGGCCACCATGCCCTGGCTTGGAGAAGCACCTCTCTTGGATGGGGGAGCTATGGCTCAATGGATAATGGAGGACAGGGAATGTGGGTGGCTTAAGAGACAAAGGGTCTCAAGGCATCCATGGGTAGCCTTACAGTATGTAAGGGAGAAGTGATTTGAGAGTGACCCCCACCCCTCTATTTATAGCTTTTTGGGGGCTTTTTAGGGTTTTAAGCCCCTGGTTGGGGCTTTAGCCCCTTTTGCCCTATCTTTAGCTCCTTTTGGGGTTTTGATCTCCTTTGAGGGGTTTTAGCCCCTTTTTGGAGGCTTTAGACCCTAGGAGAGCTATTTAGGCTCTATTTAGGGGTTTTTAAGCCCTTTTGCTCATTCTTAAGCCTTTTTTAGGGTGTGGAGGTCCAATGGGGTGAAATGAGGGTCATGCATGGGTGTCCTTGGGTGGTGTAGGCCATGTAGAGCTAAGTGAGGGATTTTCCAAGTTAACAGGGTGCTTGAGTTCTATTGGCTGAATCACCATCCATTTATGAGTTGGTTTCTTATATTGATTCATTCTTTGTTAAACGTTCTCTCCTTCAATATTTATGCGATCTACCTTGCATGATATCACGGCCATGTAGTATGTTTTAAAATAAGGCACCTGCATACAATTAAAACATTCATATATATTAAAACTTAAGATGTGAGCGCTTTCCACCATATGGTTCGTGAATGTTAAAAGACTTATACTTATATAAAATGGTAATTTATTTAAGAATTAAGAATCCATTTTTATTCAGCATGTTTGTATAAAAGTTTTGTTTAAAAATATTATTTTGTGATTTAACTTTTATTTATAAATAATAATTGCAGTAATGCTTTTAGTTATAATTATTCATTTGGATAATACAAAAGCTTATTATCAACCTTATGATTTTAATTTGTGTATGTATGTATGACAGGTTTTAGTGAGGACAAAGGAGCAAAGATAGATTAATTTGCTAACAAAGTAAGTCAAGCTATTTAGACCAATAAGAAACATATTATCAAACCCAATGCAGAACTTGAGACTTGAAGAATGGCTGAATGAAAGGTCAGATTTACATTTAATACATTAAAAATAAAATACTTAGGCTCCCTTTACATTTATGAGATTTAATTAATAAAAAAGTAAAATATAGCCTTATCGAACATAGATGTATTAAATTATGGTATATAGGATGGTAAATTAATGTAAATAACATCATTAT
Source organism: Pseudotsuga menziesii (assembly GCA_001517045.1). Lineage (NCBI taxonomy): Eukaryota > Viridiplantae > Streptophyta > Pinopsida > Pinales > Pinaceae > Pseudotsuga > Pseudotsuga menziesii. The sequence goes on from LPNX010207742.1 coordinate 478,624, forward strand.
AGAAGACAATCCCGGAGCCCAACAGAACCCGAAGGAAGTAAAACTTTTTAACATCTGGGGTTTCAACTCGGGAATCGGGGTTGACTTTTTCCATGCAGGTCTAAACTTCTCCTTCATAATAGTAAATATCTACAGACCTTATAGCAAGAGTGCAGCCTACTAGAATAGGATAAAGATGAAACCCTTTCTCAGAAATGAAAATCTAATCCTAGGAAGAGACCTAAACTTCGCTTTGGGAAATCTTGAAAACTGGGGCCCTAGCTCGAGAAGTGACTCACTGTCATCTTTTTTTGAAAATCTCCTAAGAGATCTCCACCTGGTTGATAGTCTTCCTGCCAAAGTAAAGTACACCTGGAAAAATAGAAGAACTGGTGAGGGAAGAGTCGTGAAATGTTTAGATCACTTCTTGGTCAATGAGGATTTACTTGAGAAAAACCTAATTCTCAGGAAATGAGCGGATTCTAGAGGTGATTTTGATCACCTCCCAATTTTCCTGGAAATATCAAGAGCTTCAACAAAGCCCCCCAGCTCATTCAAAATTTGTGTTTCCTAGATAAAGGAGGATGAAATATCTGACATTATAAAAACAACATGGGTCCCATTCCACCCAGAAGAAGGATAATATGCAACACCTCACCTCGTTAAAAACCTCTCATAGCTAAAAAGGAAAATCGAGGATTGGGATTTCAAAAAAAGGAAAGAGATGAATAACAATTGATCCAAACAGAAAAGGAGATTTCCCTTCTCTAGGACTCGGAAGGAGGAGGCTACTCGACTCTAGGATCCAAGATTCAACTAGACCTTCTGGAAACTAAAAAGAGAAAATAGATAATGGAGCAAGAAGAGGTCTGAAACCTTGAGAGTCGGGCTATCGGGCTCGAAAGCGAAGACAAGAACACTAAATTCTTCAAATCCTATAAAAAGGGGAGGAAATATTAAAACATTATCTAGAGTATAAGGAATGAAGAAAATGAGGACATCACCTTTTTCGAGTGTCTAGACTCTCTGGGTACTGTTGACCTGTCCGGATGGATGGCCCTCCACAACTTCCAGAAGGAAAAAATCCCTGGTCTGGATGGCTGGCCCATTGAGTTCTTCTTAGCACACTTTGAAACTATAGGGCCATACCTCATTGAAGAATCTAGGAGATGAGGGATAATGAATCCCACTTTAAATGCCACTTTCATTGCATTGATTCCAAAATCAGACAACCCCTCCTCTATACATGATTACAGAATGATCCCACTATGCAATGTAACCTACAAGGTGGTGGCCAAATTAATCGCAAGAAGACTAAAAAAGATCATATCAAAAGCTATCTATCAGGAGAAATTTGGATTCATGGAAGGAAGGAAGATCCATGAATCCATCGAAGTGACCCAAGAAGGCCTTCACACAAAAAATTGCAAAAAACAAAGGAGTTATCCTCAAAATTGATCTTTCAAAATATTTTGATAGGGTGAACTGGCTATACTTAAGAATGTTGCTAACACATTTAGGGTTTGACTACAGCTTCATAAAGTGTATTATTATCTGCATCACCACAACATCTTTTGTGGTCCTCATCAATCGCTCTGCCTCTCCTTTCTTTGGGGAAGAGAGAGGGTTGCGTCAGGGATGCCCTGTCTCCCCTCTCCTCTTTCTTCTAGTGGCAAAAGGGTTAAGTTGATCCTAGCCCATGAAAAATGACAAGGAGCTTTTAAGGGAATGGCCATCTCTCATAACCTAAGGCTCTCCCACCTGCTTTTTGTAGACGATATCCTAATATTATGTGATGGATCAAGAAGAGATGCAGAAACTCTGGAGAAGAAACTAAAGGTCTTCAAAAAGGAAACAAGCATGGTAATAAACAATCAAAAATCAACATTCGTGACCAACCTTTTGGCTGACGAGGAAGAACACTAGTATGTAGACATATTTCCCTTTGAGCTCAAATCGTTTGATGTTGGGATCAAGTACCTTGGGTTTCAGCTAAAACCTAATGGCTACAAGAAAAACGATTGGGGATGGCTCTTAGCAAAACTTGAAAAAAGACTTAAAATCTGGATCCACCCCTGCCTATCCAGAGCAAAAAGGTTGGTCCTCATAAAATAAGTTCTAGAATCAATTCTAGTTTACTAGATGTCCTTGTCCCGAATCCCCAAAGGAATCTTGGAACAAACAAGAAAACTCTGCTACATCTTTCTATGGTCAAGAACCTCCACCTCTTTTGTCTCACCCTGGGTCAGTTGGGAAAGCCTAGCAAATCCAAAATCCCAAGGACGATGGGGTCTCAAACATGTTCACCTCTTTTCCAGATGCCTGGCTACAAAACTGAGCTGGATACTAGTGTCCACAGAAAATATCTACACAAAAGTGGTAAGCCAAAAATATATCCTCCTAGACACTATAACAAAATGGCTTAGGAATCTGGTAAAAAACATAAGAGGGGTCTTGACAATATGGAAGGTGGTTCTCCTCTCACTCCCTGTTATTGAAAGAGGCTTAGCCTGGAAAGTAGGCTAGGGAACTCAAGTTCACATTGGAGATGATCCCTGGTTGGGAAGTCAAAATAGGAACACTCTCTCCCTCCTCTTATCTAGGCTCTAAACGAATAGGTTTTCTTCCACCTAAATCAAGTGGTGGATCAAGCATCTACCATAATCTGGAACCAGGGTTGGAAATCAAATGTAGAATTCGGCCTTAACAATGAGTTAGGGCCCCTCTAGAACAACTACACCCATGCACTTCAAAGTTCCCATCTCTGAATCTCCGACTGGCAAGACGAGCTCATTTGGTCCCATGCACCAAATGGCATATACTGTCCAAAATTGGGATATAAATAACTCACAACAACAGTTAGGTTAGCTGATGGAAAATGGTGGTGGAAAAAAGTTTGGAAAATGCACTTCCCACTGGAATCTAGGATTTTCATGTGGTGTGTCCTCTAAGGAAAACTCCCTACTTGGGACCGAATGAAAAGGGGGGAAGTTGAATGGTTGGGGCGGTGCCCACTCTGCATGAAAAATGAAGAAACCATCCAGCATTTATTTCTTGATTTCCCGTTCCTAAAAAAATATTGGTCTGAGATCACTCACCTCACCAACCTCCAGTTGAACTAGATAGGTGACACAGTTGAAAATTCATGGAAAACTTGGCTCAGCTCTTCCCAAATAGAGATTCACCGAGATCTCTCTCTTCTGATTATTTAGGGAACTTGGGTTTCCTGGAACAGAGCAATTTTTCAGGACAAGGTCTCCAACCCAGATTGTACAGCCCGAACCAGTCTAGATATCCTTTCTCACATTCCCCAAGAAAACATCATCCAAATCCCAGAACCTTCAGGGAGGAAATAATAAACTAATTTCAGCCATGGGCCTACTTTGATGAAGCCTCAAAGATGATCTTTGTGGGGGAGGAGCAATCCCCTTCCTAACTGAAACCCACTTCTTTCAAATTCAGTTGGGTCTGGGTCAACGCACAAACAACTACGCGGAAATTTTCACCTTGCAACTCCTACTCACTTTTGCAAGAAAGGGAATGCACACACATACAAATATTTAGTGACTCAATGCTAGTTATAAAATGGATAAATAATGTTCAAATTTTCCACAATGCATTTATCAATAATTTGCTTGAAGACACACAGTGGATTCTAGATGGTTTTGACTCATTCCAGTGCCATCATGTCTATAGGGAACGAAATATAACAACAGATCAGCTCTCCAAAAAGACACTAAACCTAGCGCATAGCTAGTGGAAGATCATTGAATACGACAATGACTCCTTTCACGATTTCTACCACATGCCCTTCATTGAAGGACCACAACCAAACTAAGAAGCAACACTTTATTTGATTTCTACTTAGTTTCTTTTTTAGCGGATAACAGGACATGACCTTGTGTCTATCTCTGATTTTTTCAAAAACACTTTTTTAAAGATTTTTAATTTTAAAGGGCTCTCAGAGCACAACAACATCATTGCTTATATATTTCTGATCCAGGTCAAACATAGATCTTATAATTTTTTGTCAGCACTCTTTTGACAGAATGGTCACCAAGCCATTTCCGGAAAGGGTGAGTAAAATCCTTTTTGCATCATGTAATTTGATTAATGATTAATTAAATTACACTTTTTTCTTTGAAAAAAATGATTGCCTGAGGGATGTATTATTCATGGCATTGATCCAAGATGGAAACTCAACAAGAGGAAACTATTCAACTAAATGAGATCCATCCAGTGCTTCAAATATGACAAATAAATGGACCTACAATAGTATACACCTTTCCTCTCCAAAGTTTGAAGAAAAGAAGAAATCAAACGGCACAAAAGAATCATTCAAGTTGCAGAATATTGTTGAAAATAAACACCCCTCTTATGAAATCAAAGTGTAATTGTCAAAGTATAAAGTCAGGTAAGAGTTCAATTGCACTATAGAAATTTAAAAGTCTAAACATGACAAGAATATTGATGTGAACTGGGAAGGTCAACCGATTAGCACACTAGAAGATTTGAAGAAAGCTAGAAAAGGAAATGAGGTGCTAAAGGAACAACTAGAAAGGATGGAAGAACAGCTCAAGCAGATTAAGGATATGCATGAAACATCAGAGAAGCAACTAAAGGTTAGAGAATATGAATTATTTTGTGCAAACTAAAGAATCAAGGAACTGGAAGAAAACAAGTGTGCACTTGAAAAAATTTGGAAGGACTCTGAAACAATAAATGAGATACTGCTGAAACAAATTGCGCTAAACTAATAAGAAGTCTCACACTTGAAATATGAAATGGTTTGTGCCATTCAAGGAAAATATTAAGCAAGCATTGATGCAGATACACAAATCAAGTTTATTAACAACTCAACAATCCTAGATAAAATCCCAAGATACCAAAGATCCTCAAAATATAAAACTGGCATTGGGTATATAAAGGCTAGTGATGGCATGTGCGACAAAGGAGAACTTGGTTCTAACCAACATGCTGCATTTAACAAAAGATATGAACAAAATACAAGAAATGTAGTGAAATACTATCACACCATAAGATGTTATGTGTGTGATAAATATGGGCAAAATCCCTCCTAATGTTTCAAAAAAATAGAACAGTGAAGGAATCATGTTTGGCACAAGTTTGTGAAAGAGATTCCACCCCGAGAGCAGAGGTTGGTTATGCGCTAGAAGACATGGATGAGAAATGTGTCTCAGGAGTAAGTTAGAAATGCATACAGTGTTAATACAGTTCATATTTTCAAAAACATGTGGGTAAGGAAAATATCTCAGGAGTTCACAAAATATGGAAATAACAACTGCACGGTACCAGTAAAAAGCGATTGATGCATACATTGTGTTAGCACTCAGAATGTACCCAGGTTGTAAAAGGTAAACTCCAAGGTAACAGCAAAACCACTTTAGAAAGAAACTAGTATTTTCTTCCAGAGAGGGATCTCTCAATACAGATTTAACAGGACCAGATATAAAACAACATTTAAAGATTTGTATGTATGGCTGAAACAATCACATAACCATTGGGCATGGAGTCACATACGTATAAAGATATCACAAAGACATATACACGAGATTCATCAAAGGCAAGATAATCACATCATCACAGTCATTCAATTTAATCCAGGTGAAACAGAAGAGACAAGGAAACAGTCCATTAATACAGAGCATCAAAGATGAATTCCATATCAACTTTAGCAGAAAATGTATAAAATATCTGAAATGATGACTAGAGCATAAACATATGAATTCTAATCACCCAACGTTGTATTTCAGATACAAATAAGAGACAAAATGAAGTGTTACACTGGAGAAATATGATCACATAAAGAAAGAAGCACAGACTGTAATATCAATGACACAGGAATCTCTAATAAATATTCATGCATTCACTTTGTTATTCAAAAATAGATATGTTCTCCAAAAACATTCCACAACATGATGGGTTCCAACCCCCATCTCATAAAAAAGATGGCAATATATACAAAAAATAAAAGATCTTCCAAGAAGATTCACAACTGAATGATCGGCTTAATTTAGAGTCTTGTAACTAAATCCCTAACTTCTAGGAATAAATTAATGCTCCAATCCTAACAGATCATAAAGTAAAAATCAGCTTGGTAAAACGTCTTCATCCAGTCAGCTCCTTGTCTTCATACAGTCAGCTCCTTGTTGTATAACACCTGTCTCTATGCATGCAAGATGTAAGTGGTCTTTCCGAATCTCTCCACAGCTTTCCACTGTTCTGCGGTCGGGGTATCACATTCCATCATTTCCCGAATTGACACTTCAAGTTCCATATAAGCTTCGTATGACACCTTGGGCAATCTGCTTCTGATAATTGCGAACTTCTGTAAAATTTTGAAATCCTCTCTTAATTTATCCACAATAGTTTTTCCTGTTAGGCTCTTTTCCAAGTCATTAAATTTAGAGTGGTCCATGCGATTCTGAACTAGCAAGCTGTGATAATGCTCCTGAGAGAACATTTGTCCCTCCTCGTCCCAAAAAGAAGGTAGGCCGTCCTCAAATAGCTCCTTGAAATCCTGCTTGAATTTATTGACTTATGTAACCATTTCATCAGTTCTGTCCTGGACCATTTTCATTAAGTGATGTTTGTGGATAAATTTCTTAGCAGACAACACTATGGATATCCTATATTTTATCCCCAGATCATGTAATTTCTTATATGTCAATGAGTTTAAAAAGTTCAGCGCATTTTGAGCTGTGGTGAGAGGTCCTTTTCCCATGTGTTCATTCACTAGCTTTAATCTTTGGTGGGACAAATTGATCAAAATATTCTGATCATCAATGAAATTCAGATAATGCCTGAATTTGGTAATTTCTATAGATAACGTGTCCCAAATAATGTGTTTTTCTCCTTGCAGGGGACCTTTACCTATGTTTTTCTCCTTCAATTCATTGAACTTCTTTTGCAATTGGTTTCTATCTTGTAGTATTTTGTTTTTACTTTCATTCATTTTGGCCAGTACAGACTTGATCTTTGCATTCTCTGTCTTTAGCTCTTTGATTTCTTCATCTTTTAAACTAAATTGGGACATAGGCACCAACAGATCATCCGCAGAAAAATCATCCAATGGCTTCTCGATATTCACAATGGACAAGTCTTCGCCTGTGGGAGTCTGACTCATTAACTCCTCCATAATCTCTTTCTCATCAATTTGATCTTTTTTCATCAAGGAAATTTGAGATAACAGTTCATTTCATTCGGCCTCCCACTAGTCCTTTTCTTCCTGTAACTCAACAGCTCTCCCCTTATATTCCATCATCTCTTGATGGATCTTGTCTTTTTCTTCTTGCAAATCCAAAAGCTCAGAGGACTGAACATACTCAGAACCTAGGATTTTCAATTTTTTCTTCAACACTTGGAGAGCATTATATTTTTCTTCTAGCATTCTCCTAACTGCCTGGGTGTTATCTGAACTGACAATATCTATTTGAAGCTTCTTGATCTGGATGGCATTTTCCTTATTTTCGACTCTTTCATGTCTAAGTTGAATTTCTAACTTCTCTGTCAAAATTTGCAATTTATTTATCTTTACCATAGCTTGTAACAAATCTGAATAAATGATATCACTAGTTTGTTTATGAAGTTGTATCTTATCCGATATACTGATCTTATCCAACCGGATCTCCATCTCTGACATTTTCTTGTCGTTTACCATGGCTAACTTGAATGTATTTCTTTCGACATCTCTAGCAGAAACCAGAGAAGTTTTTGGACTGTGTAAACTTCTCACTCGTGGCAACAAATTTCTTGTCTCTTCCAGAGACTGTTTTCTTTTCTCCATGTAACTAGCTTTGAGTTCCTCTTTTGATTTGAAGATCGAGCTTGATTCTGAACCATCTACATTAAAAGAGAACTGATTTACTTGCACAGCCTTCATTGGAACTAGAGCAACCTTTTTGAAACCATCATAAATTTCTTCATTTACAATTTCACCACCTTGAAACAACTTTGCCTTTTTATGCGATCCATCTTGGTCAATTTCCATACTTTCGATTTCAGACAGACTTCTCTTAATCACAATACTAGTATCCTCTGATGTTTGGGATGCTGTGACAGGTACAGTATGTGTATCTTCATTAGACCTTGAAATCTCGGTAAACTGCAACAAATTGGCTGTTTCAGCCAGACCTTCAATGAACTAGTGATCAAATGGTTTGTTCTTGTTGGCCTGTTTCCTCAAGGAGATTACATGGTGGGGATCATAATTTATCTTTGGCTCCTTTTGGAAATCCATATTCTCCAGCAATTTCTCTATGAACACTAAAGCACCCTTACTTTTGAAAATGAAAGAACCGACTTTCAGGGGGAATTTAATATTTGAAGACTTTTTGAAAGCTCCAAAATGTTCTTCTTCAGACTGCAACCTTTGTCTCATGAATTCTAAAGCAAAAATCCTCGGGGTGAGGAATGCAAGTAACTTATAAGGTTGTCCGATAAATCCATATACTCTTAACACAGTGGATTTTTTATGCAGGAACCAATCTCCAATTCGGTCTTCAGGTGAAGGCTGCATCAAACATTTCATCTCGTCCAAAACACGAGGCAATTCTTCATCAAACAACATTTTATACACTTGCGACATAATCAAATTGGCATATTCGAACATGTTGATTTGCTTCAGCAAATCAGAAGAACAGACAGTATTCAAAAACTGCAGCTCAGTGACATTGGAACATAACAACATGTTGAACAAGTAGGTCTGAAATCTAAAGAACCGAACCTTTGTAAACTCAGTTAACTGAAGATGGATTGATTCGGCCAGGTACTCATCTAGACTAAACACAGGAATTGACTGAGATTCAGAGCCTAAAGAACTTATTCTCAACAAAAAACCAAGGACGAATTCATCCACATGACAATCATCATCAAGACCTAATATCTGACAGACTAGAGATACTACCAATTGGACTTCATTTTTAAAAATATGCACAGGGTAAGGTAAGAAAAAACCATCTAAAGATTGACCATCTTTCAGAATACTAGACAAGAATTGACAACGGATTTCAGTTTCGCACTTCTTGTAAAATTCAACAAGGACTGACTCATTCACTGACTCACGGCTATCAGGGTAACTATCAGGTAAATTGAGGTTTTCTCGAATGACTATAGCATTGACTTTACAAAGTATTCGGGATGTGGATTGACTCATGATAGTTCTCTGAGAGGGGGAGTAGTTAACAGCACACCATTCTGCAAATTTCGGGAAATGGAGGGTTTGTTCGAGGGAAAAGTAATACAGAAAGGATTTACATACATTCAATATATCGTTTCCCTGTGAGTGGTAATACCATAATCTTTCTTTACTAATGGACACGCTTCCTACAGATAGGAAAGTGTCACATACGCCCCTGTATCTGTCGACCAAATACTCCTCTCTATCATCTATAACATGACCACTCTGTAATTCCTCCTTCTTGTCCATAATTCAATTGCTAATGACAATTCAGGCAGATGAATTATGGGTATCAAGGCTTACCTGTTAATTGTAGTGGCGTGTGCTTTGGAAACTGACAGTTTAAAATTGACGAAGCCGTGAGTCCTTTTCACCCATTGGAGCCAATCAACAAAATACCCACGGGACAAGACAACCTTCCTTTTATAAGGCCCCACTCCGGAGCGCTCCTTCAGCGGTTTGCACGAAACCACTTTAGCCTCCGGAGTATGCCACAATTCGATGCGTGGACAGCAGTTTATATTCCGTGACCACCTTCTACCTTTATCTGTCGTGCGTTTCCACACCCTGGACTCATTTGTAACCATTGATCCACTTCACCTTTGATTTTTAACCATTAGATTAAGCGCCACATCATTATTTCCGCCTGGGGTCTCTGGTCATAACCTTTGTGTAAGTCTCCATTCCAGAGTCATCTCCAACCGTCGATGAAATCGACTCTTAATTCCCACCGTCAGATTGAAAGACATGTACTTGATTCCGCCAAGCACTTTTGTCTTTTCTACCGTGCAAGTCTGAGCTCCGGAATCAACTTCAGTCGCTGATGTGATATACCTGTATTTTCCCACCGTCGGATTAGATGGCCCGTATCCAATTCCGCTGGGCTTCCCGAAATTATCCCCCGTCCAACTTTATGCTCTAGAATCATCCATAGCCGTAGATGCGATCGACCATGATTTGTCAGCCGTCAGATTGGGTGGCATGTATCTAATTCCGCTAGGCTCCATTGTTTTAACCATTGCGCATGTTCATAAAGCGGAACCTATACGGGCCGTGGATCTTTTCAAGCCGAATCAACAGTCGTTGATCTATGTATCCTATTAAATGCCCAGATATAATTTATCTTCCTTGCACCTTTGGAGAGCAGACATAACGTAAACCGTTGATTTTCGACTCTCCACTCCGCATCATTAGATCTTTTGACACTTCATCGTTTTTCATTGCTCATTGTACTCTTATATCATACCATTTAACCAAAGTTTGACAAGCCACTATTGTTTCTCCTTCCTTATGGTCTTTTCATCCCTGTGCTAAATATATGTGTTAACAACTGGCTCCATCAGGGGATGATATCCTCCCTGTGAGGTATCAAAGAACTCGTTGACCAGGTGCCTTCCTTTTATTTTTCATAATAACTTCTAGAAAACTCATCTTTTGCTTTTGTAAATATGTCATTTTTATATATTTTTAGAAAAGGAATGGTATGCTTCCTGAATCTTAGGGCTTTCACTACGAGCTTCAAAAACACTCGGCTTACCATTCATATTGACTTGTAAAGAAAAATAAGTATGTACAGTCTATGATACAAATTTTACCTTCCTCCTCAGGATAGGTAGTGCTTCAGATACCGTCCATTTACAAGGTTGCTTTCCAAAAGAACCCCATTTGTATATTCCAGTAGAAATGAGTTTTTCCCTCTGTATCCAGCCACAACGTAAGGTCCTACCCACATAGGATCAAATTTTCCATGCTTGTCTTCATTAGGAGCATCCCACTTTAAAACCAGGTCATCAATTTGAAACTGCTCTTCCTTGATTCTTCTGTCAAAATTACTTTTCATTTTCTCCTTATGAGACTGCACTTTGTCATAAGCTTTATTTCTCCGTTCTTCCAGTTCAATGATTTGATTTATCCTTCTCTGTATGTGATTTGGTTCTTCTTGCTGGTCTTGGAAATATCTCATAACTGGAACCCCTAATGACGTTGGAAAAACCACTTCAGCCCCATACACTAGCTGGAAGGGAGACATGTCAATTGCCCTTTTAGTGCTAATCCTATCGGCCCATAGAGCATATTTTAGTTTGGTGTTCCAGGACCTCTTATTATCCTCCAACAGCTTCTTGATGATCCTTACTAGGCTCTTATTTGAAGATTCAGCTAACCCATTTCCTTGAGGATAATAGGCAGTTGATTGATTGAGACTTATGTGATACTTATGACAAAAATTAATCATTTTCCTGGATTTGAAAGCAGCCGCATTATTTGTTACTATCCTTTTTGGGCACCCAAATCGAGCCAATATGTTTTCTTCAAGAAAATCCATGATCACATTTTCAGTGGCTCTCCTGGTAGGGATTGCTTCTATCCATTTAGTAAAATAGTCTGTAGCTGTCAAAATCCACTTGTGCTGACCTGATGAATTGGGGTTTATTTCACCAATAAAATCCAAACCCCATTGCTGGAAAGGAGCCTCAACTGTTATTGGATTCAAAGGGAGAGGCAGTACTTTTCTCTTACCGTCAAAAATTTGGCATTGATGACATTTACTGGTTTCTTTATACACATCTGAAAATAATGTAGGCCAATAATAACCAGCTCTTAGGATTTTGTTTGCAGTCACTTTCCAAGAATGATGTCCGCCACAGTCTCCCTGATGAAATTCTTTGGTAATTTGCTAAGCCTCATCTTCCAAAAGACAATTCAGCAACACTCCTCCAGGGTCCTTCCAATAAAGATATCGATTTATGATACAAAATTTAGCATATTTTAACTTTACAGATCTCGCTCTTGATTTACTTAATCCTTCTTGTGCTTGCAAATTACGGAGGACATATACAATATCAGAATACCATGGAGATGCCACAAAATCAACCATTACATTTATCTCCATGTCCAACTGATTAGCTTGATGAGAAAGGAAATTGATTTGCAAAGCTTCACAATTAGAATTAGCCATCATTTTAGCTAATCCTTGTCCTTTAATCAATTTGGTAGGCTTTATTTCGATATCATACTGCAATAATGTAGCAATCCATTTTGCTCTCCTGCCTTCTGGATCTGGTTGAGTCAGGATTCCCTTTACTGTAGCAGATGGAACATGAGCAATTATATGTGAATGTAAAATATATATTCTGAAATCCTTCAATGCCTTAATTAAAGCATATGCTTGTTTCTCCATAATATCATATTTCAATTCACCATCCCTCAACATTTTGCTGAAGAATGCTATGGGCTGTTCCAAGTTCTCGTCATTTTTTTGCAATAAAACAGCCGCGATAGTATACTCTGAAGCATATGAAAATATCGAGAAATCTTTAGTAAATTCTGGACTCACTAATACGGGAGCCTCTGAAATTGCCTTCTTGATTTCCCAAAAGGACTGTCTAGCTTCAGTATTCCACTTTATTTCATGCCCCTTTTTCAACATATTGGCGATGTTCATTAGGATCTCAGCAAAACTTGGCACAAACCTTCTTAGAAAATTCACTTGCCCCAAGAAAGATTGTATTTCCTTTTTGCTCCGTGGTTCACCTACTTTCAAAATGGCACTCACCCTCTCAGGATCAATCTTTATGCCATCTTTGGATATTATGTGGCCCAGCAATTTTCCCTCTTCTAATGCAAAGTTGGATTTCTTTGGATTCAACGATATACCAAACTTCCTACATTTCATGAACACCTTTTCTAGATGACGCAAATGCTCCCTATCAGACTTGGAGTAGACTGTGATATCATCCATGTAGATCACTACAAAATTTCCAATTTCCCCTGCAAAAGCGATGTCCATAGCTCGCTGGAAAGTGGCCCCTGCATTCATCAAATCAAAAGGCATCTTTGCATACATAAAGGTGCCCCAAGGTGTAGTAAAATCAGTCTTCTCCTCATCTTCCGGTAACACCTTGATCTGATTATACCCGAAAAAACCATCCAGCATTGAAATTCTTTCAGCTCCCACCACTTGCTGCAGTATATGATCCATCTTGGGTAGAGGATAGTTATCCTTCATGGAAACTTTATTCAAGTTGCGGAAATCTATGCAAAATCTTATTTCTCCATTCTTTTTCCTTACAGGAACCAAGTTTACAACCCATTTTGAAAACCTCAGTGTTACAATAATTTTAGCATCAAATAGCTTCTTGATTTCTTTCTCAATAATAGGAAGCAACTTAGGAATTATTCTTCTAAGCTTCTGTTTACAAGGCCTCTCCCCAGGCTTTATAGGAATGGTATGTTGTATGATAGAGGTATCATACTCTTTGAGATCCTCATAGCTCCATGCAAAGACATCTGTATACTTTTTCATTAATTTTACATACTCTTCTTTTTCTCTTTCAGGTAATTTCTTGGACAACTTCACAATCTTAGGATTTTCTTTGGTACCAATATTTTTGTCTTCGATAGCATCATCAACAAGCTTCACTTTCGGATTTTTAGCCACATCATTTTGGTCAAAAATATTTTCTAAAGGGATTAGCCCCCTTGGTATGAAATTGTTTTTTAATTGGATGATATCCTTACCTCCTAAGGTCCCTTTCAATTTTTCAGTGCTATTCCCTTCCTCTTCAAGCTCTTCATCTTCTTGAGTGCTCTCATCATTGTCATTCTCAGTGTCAATAGGAGTATTCACAAATTCTTCTGAGAGTTCCAGAAATCTTCGGATCTGCATATCGTCTTCAAACACTTGCCAATATTTAGAGTTGTCAGGAATAGATGGCCTATTCACAATTTCCACCTGGTATTCCCTCTGACTAGTAACAGGTGTTTCAAATTTTCCAGCGGCCACAGCTAAAGAATCAGCTACCAAATTTCCATGTCTAGGAATCACCTGAATTGTATGCTCCGTAAAGAAATTACCAAGCATATCCCACACTTCGTTTCTGTAAGCCCTCATTCGAGGATGTCTGGTTTGATATCTTTCATTTATTTCGTTTATTACCAACTCAGAATCTCTTAAGATCCTTATCTTTTGAGCTCCTAAATCTTTCAAAGCATGCAGTCCCAATAATAGAGCTTCATATTTTGCCACATTATTTATACACTCAAATGTCAACATGTATGACAAGGCTTTGAAATCCCGAATAGGCGAAATTATGTACACACCTGCTCCAGCACCTATTTTTGCAGCAGACCCATCAAAATACATAATCCACTGGCCTTCTCTTTTTTGCTTCGCCTCTAAAGCGTCTTGTTCTATCACTTCCTTTTCTTTATTCTCCTCAGACTTCTTCTGTAAAACCTCTTCTACATCATGTGGAACAGCATCAGTAAAGAAAATGGAGGACCCCAAATCAGTGTCAACAACATAAATGTGATGAATCTCAGGTTTATCCTGACTACTTACTACATATGGAGTTCTCTTTTCACTATATAATCTTCTGTCCCCATCTCGAACAGGAATCGTGGCATATGACATATCCATTTGCAAACTGCCTTTCAATTTGGAAGTCCAGGATCTTGACAACAGGACCCCGAATTTTGGTGGGATATCTGCCACTACCACATCCATAACTATAGTTTTAGAAGGCAATTTGTTTAGGGTTACCACCATGTCTTTAATTAATCCAAGGAATTTTACTCTTTTAGAATCAAAAGAATACAGGTCTTTATAAGGTCTTGTTACCTCCAATCCCAAAATTTCTACCACCCCTTTGGGCATTAGATTGTGTGATGCCCCAGAATCCAACATAGCATTATGGACCACTTTTTCATGTACATTTAGGCTTAAATAGAAAGGAGGAACTTCTTCACCTTCCATATTTTCAACTTTTGGTCCAAATGAAATAGTTGGATTGTCATCATTCAGTTCTAAAATGTCAGACTGCCATTCGCCTTGATTCCTGACCATTTTTGTGATGGTATCCCTGTATTTAGTGTTTCTCAACAATTCATTGAACAGAACAGATATTTTTAGCTCTGAAAGCTCATTCTGTAAATTAAAACCAGCACCAATCTTTTCCACATCAACCAGAGTCGCCTTCTTTATTATTTTATCCTTTGTACATCATTTTCAACCTCTTTATTTACAAAAGGCTCTTTTTGTAGTTCTTTTCCTTTTTCTACATTCAAAGAACTAGAGGAAGGCTGATTTGGGTTTGCCTTCCCTTTATTTATGGGGACATCCCTGTTCCTTAATCTGATTTTCCTCTGTACATCATCCATAGCGTGTAAATGTCCTCTTTGATACAGCTCATTCTCCTTTTCAATTTCTTCATTTCCACCTTCCTGTTCAAACATGTTATGCTCCTCTTCAGTAAGATATATCTTTGAATCCTGTTCTCCAAACAGATGAATCTCATTTTCAGGGGGATCTTCTTCATTGGAAACATAATTTTCAGGGAAAGGTGGACGGATGGGTTGTTCTTCTTGGTTTCTTGGATTTCTCTAGTCTCTCTGTCTATTTTGGGGAGGAACATGGGGATTTGGTCTTCTGAAATTTGGATTCCTAATTTGGGGATCCCCTTGCTCTCTATTGAAAGGCCTAGTATCCATAGTTAATCTATCCATCAACTTTTCCATGGTTTTCAACATCATTTCCAATTTAGTATCAGCAGAAGAGGATGAAGTAGAAGGCAAATTCTCTTTTTTTCTTCTCCTATCCAAATCCCTATGATTCATTTTTCCACTCGCCATCATGTTAGCTTCCACTTCTAGGGCATCCGTAAACATGGTAGCAAGAGTCGTTGATTTCCTCTCCCGCAATGAGAATGCAAAATCATTATCAAAGGCCCCAGCATAATGTAGCTTGGTAGCTGCAGGAGAAGGTTTTATATCTTCCAGAATGGAGTTGTAATCCCTCATGAATCTGCTGGAAAATTCATGAACAGATTCGAAACCCCCTTTTTTGAGACTGTTATACTGAGATAAAAGCTGCAAAGGATTCTGTTTATCATCCCACCTGTCCAGGAAAGCATTTTGGAAGGTCTAAAAAATTTACTATAGACCCATTTGGTAAGTCTTTAAACCACTTCTTTGCCTCTCCTGACAAACTTTGGGCAAATAACCGCATTTTAACATCAGGATAATCAACTTCTTCTAAGTGAATAAAATATTCAAACTTGGCAACATGCTGTTTTGCGGTTATATCACCCTCTCCATCAAATAAAGAAATTCTCTGAGAATAATTTTGAAGGAGATCATGTAATACAGCAGGCAGACGTAAGGGAGCAAATCTGGCGGCCATTGGTCTGGGTGGGTTCACAGGAAGTGAAGAACTTTGAGTAATTTGAGAGGTCTGAGTAATTTGAGAGGTAAATGTGTCAGCCTTTGTGGTTTGTTGCAAATATCTCCAAAGGGTGTCTAACAAGTAAGATTCTAACCTACAGGGATTAAACTCAATATCCTTAAGGTCAGACTCAGATTTGGTTTTCAGCAGACTTTTTCCAACGTTAACTTCCCATTTTGGATCAAAATGAGAATCTCGAGATGGTGATGCACCAAACAAAGGAAAATTTATCTTTTCTTTATTTTTTCTTTTAAATAGATTTTCTGGGTCTTCAAAACTTTTCAAGACTTCGGTATCAGAGTTACCTCGCGTATGTCTTCTCAAAGCCAGAATGACTCCTTAAGTTCTGAACAAGTTTCACAATGGAGTCGCCAGGGCAAAATACAACCTTATTTTCTGTTAAAAATTCCTATTTGCCCACAGAAATCTTTCTTCAACTTTGTCGTTCTCCCAGGGCAGATATGCTCATTCGTTCTTCGGCAACGATGCCAGTTTGTTAGCACTCAGAATGTACCCAGGTTGTAAAAGGTAAACTCCAAGGTAACAGCAAAACCACTTTAGAAAGAAACTGGTATTTTCTTCCAGAGAGGGATCTCTCAATACATATTTAACAGGACCAAATATAAAACAACATTTAAATATTTGTATGTATGGCTGAAACAATCACATAACCATTGGGCATGGAGTCACATACATATAAAGATATCACAAAGACATATACACGAGATTCATCAAAGGCAAGATAATCACATCATCACAGTCATTCAATTTAATCCAGGTGAAACAGAAGAGACAAGGAAATAGTCCATTAATACAAAGCATCAAAGATGAATTCCATATCAACTTTAGCAGAAAATGTATAAAATATCTGAAATGATGACTAGAGCATAAACATATGAATTCTAATCACCCAATGTTGTATTTCAGATACGAAGAAGAGACAAAATGAAGTGTTACACTGGAGAAATACGATCACATAAAGAAAGAAGCACAGACTGTAATATCAATGACATGGGAATCTCTGATAAATATTCATGCATTCACTTTGTTATTCAAAAATAGATATGTTCTCCAAAAACATTCCACAACAAGATGGGTTCCAACCCCCATCTCATAAAAAAGATGCCAATATATACAAAAAATAATAGATCTTCCAAGAAGATTCACAACTAAATGATCGGCTTAATTTAGAGTCTTGTAACTAAATCCCTAACTTCTAGGAATAAATTACTGCTCCAATCCTAACAGATCATAAAGTAAAAATCAGCTTGGTAAAACGTCTTCATCCAGTCAGCTCCTTGTCTTCATCCAGTCAGCTCCTTGTTGTATAACACCTGTCTCTATGCATGCAAGATGTATTTGGTATTTCCAAATATCTCCACAGCTTTCCACTGTTCTGCGCTCGGGGTATCACATTCCATCATTTCCTGAATTGACACTTCAAGTTCCATATAAGCTTCGTATGACACCTTGGGCAATCTGCTTCTGATAATTGCGAACTTCTGTAAAATTTCGAAATCCTCTGTTAATTTATCCACAATAGTTTTTCCTGTTAGGCTCTTTTCCAAGTCATCGAATTTAGAGTGGTCCATGCGATTCTGAACTAGCAAGCTGTGATAATGCTCCTGAGAGAACATTCGTCCCTCCTCATCCCAAAAAGAAGGTAGGCCATCCTCAAATAGCTCCTTGAAATCCTGCTTGAAGTTATTGACTTGTGTAACCATTTCATCAGTTCTATCCTGGACCGTTTTCATTAAGTGATGTTTGTGGATAAATTTCTTAGCAGACAGCACTATGGATATCCTGTCTTTTATCCCCATATCATGTAATTTCTGATATGTCAATGAGTTTAAAAATTTCAGCGCATTTTGAGCTATGGTGAGAGGTCTTTTTCCCATGTGTTCATTCACTAGCTTTAATCTTTGGTGGGCCAAATTGATCAAAATATTCTGATCATCAATGAAATTCAGATAATGCCTGAATTTGGTAATTTCTATATATAACGAGTCCCAAATAATGTGTTTTGATCCTTGCAGGGGACCTTTACCTGTGTTTTTCTCCTTCAATTCATTGAACTTCTTTTGCAATTGGTTTCTATCTTGTAGTATTTTGTTTTTACTTTCATTCATTTTGGCCAGTTCAGACTTGATCTTTGCATTCTCTGTCTTTAGCTCTTTGATTTCTTCATCTTTTAAACTAAATTGGGACATAGGCACCAACAAATCATCCGCAGAAAAATCATCCAATGGCTTCTCTATATTCACAATGGACAAGTCTTCGCCTGTGGGAGTATGACTCATTAACTCCTCCATAATCTCTTTCTCATCAATTTGATCTTTTTTCATCAAGGAAATTTGAGATAACAGTTCATTTCATTCTGCCTCCCTCTTTTCCTTTTCTTCCTGTAACTCAACAGCTCTCCCCTTATATTCCATCATCTCTTGATGGATCTTGTCTTTTTCTTCTTGCAGAGCCAAAATCTCAGAGGACTGAACATGCTCAGAACCTGGGATTTTCATTTTTTTCTTCAACACTTGGAGAGCATTATCTTTTTCTTCTAGCATTCTCTTGACCGCCTGGGTGTTATCTGAACTGACAATATCTATTTGAATCTTCTTGATCTGGATGGCATCTGCCTTATTTTCGACTCTTTCATGTCTAAGTTGAATTTCTAACTTATTTGTCAAAATTTGCAATTTATTTATCTTTACCATAGCTTGTAACAAATCTGAATAAATGATATCACTAGTTTGTTTATGAAGTTGTATCTTATCCAGTATACTGATCTTATCCAACCGGATCTCCATCTCTGACATTTTCTTGTCGTTTACCATGGCTAACTTGAATGTATTTCTTTCGGCATCTCTAGCAGAAACCAGAGAAGTTTTTGGACTGTGTAAACTTCTCACTCGCGGCAGCAAATTTCTTGTCTCTTCCAGAGACTGTTTTCTTTTCTCCATGTAACTGGCTTTGAGCTCCTCTTTTGATTTGAAGATCGGGCTTGATTCTGAACCATCTACATTAAAAGAGAACTGATTTACTTGCACAGCCTTCATTGGAACCAGAGCAACCTTTTTGAAACCATCATAAATTTATTCATTTACAATTTCACCACCTTGAAACAACTTTGCCTTTTTATGCGATCCATCTTGGTCAATTTCCATACTTTCGATTTCAGACAGACTTCTCTTAATCACAATACTAGTATCCTCTGATGTTTGGGATGTTGTGACAGGTACAATATGTGTATCTTCATTAGACCTTGAAATCTCAGTAAACTGCAACAAATTGGTTGTTTCAGCCAGACCTTCAATGAACTGGTGATCAAATGGTTTGTTCTTGTTGGCTTGTTTCCTCAAGGAGATTACACGGTGGGGATCATAATTTATCTTTGGCTCCTTTTGGAAATCCATATTCTCCAGCAATTTCTCTATGAACACTAAAGCACCTTTACTTTTGAAAATGAAAGAACCGACTTTCAGGGGGAATTTAATATTTGAAGACTTTTTGAAAGCTCCAAAATGTTCTTCTTCAGACTGCAACCTTTGTCTCATGAATTCTAAAGAAAAAATCCTCGGGGTGAGGAATGCAGGTAACTTATAAGGTTGTCCGGTAAATCCATATACTTTTAACACAGTGGAGTCTTTATGCAGGAACCAATCTCCAATTCGGTCTTCGGGTGAAGGCTGCATCAAACATTTCATCTCGTCCAAAACATGAGGCAATTCTTCATCAAACAACATTTTATACACTTGTGACATAATTGAATTGGCATATTCGAACATGTTGATTTGCTTTGGGAAATCAGAAGAACAGACAGTATTCAAAAACTACAGCTCGGTGACATTGGAACATAACAACATGTTGAACAAGTAGGTCTGAAATCTAAAGAACTGAACCTTTGTAAACTCAGTTAACTGAAGATGGATTGATTTGTCCAGGTACTCATCTAGACTAAACACAGGAATTGACTGAGATTCAGAGCCTAAAGAACTTATTCTCAACAAAAAACCAAGGACAACTTCGCCCACATGACAATCATCATCAAGACCTAATATCTGACAGACTAGAGATACTACAAATTGGACTTCATTTTTAAAAATATGCACAAGGTAAGGTAAGAAAAAACCATCTAAAAATTGACCATCTTTCAGAATACTAGACAGGAATTGACAATGGATTTCAGTTTCGCACTTCTTGTAAAATTCAACAAGGACTTACTCATTCACTGACTCACGGCTATCAGGGTAACTATCAGGTAAATTGAGGTTTTCTCGAATGACTGTAGCATTGACTTTACAAAGTATTCGGGATGTGGATTGACTCATGATAATTCTCTGAGAGGGGGAGTAGTTAATAGCACACCATTCTGCAAATTCTGGGAAATGGAGGGTTTGTTTGAGGGCGAAGTAATACAGAAAGGATTTACATACATTCAATATATCGTTTCCCTATGAGTGGTAATACCATAATCTTTCTTTACTAATGGACACGCTTCCTACAGATAGGAAAGGGTCACATACGCCCCTGTCTCTGTCGACCAAATACTCCTCTCTATCATCTATAACATGACCACTCTGTAATATTTCCTTCTTGTCCATAATTCAATTGCTAATGACAATTCAGGCAGATGAATTATGGGTATCAAGGCTTACCTGTTAATTGTAGTGGCGTGTGCTTTGGAAACTGACAGTTTAAAATTGAAAAATCCGCAATTCCTTTTCACCCGCCGGAGCCAATCAACAAAATACCCATGGGACAAGTCAACCTTCCTTTTATAAGGCCCCACGCTGGAGCGCTCCTTCGGCGGTTTGCACAAAACCACTTTAGCCTCCGGAGTATGCCACAATTCGACACGTGGACAGTGGTTTATATTCCGCGACCACCTTCTACCTTTATTTGCCATGCGTTTCCACACTCCAGACTCATTTGTAACCGTTGATCCACTTCACCTTTGATTTTTAACCGTTAGATTAAGCGCCACATAATTATTTCCGCCCGGGGTCTCTGGTCATAACCTTCATGTAAGTCTCCATTCTGGAGTCATCTCCAACCGTCGATGAAATCGACTCTTAATTCCCGCCGTCAGATTGAAATACACGTACTTGATTCCTCCAAGCGCTTGGGTCTTATCTACCGTGCAAGTCTGAGCTCCGGAATCAACTTCAGCCGCTGATGTGATATACCTGTATTTTCCCACCATCGGATTAGATGGCACGTATCCAATTCCGCTAGGCTTCCCGAAATTATCCCCCATGCAACTTTATGCTCCAGAATCATCCATTGCCGTAGATGCGATCGACCATGATTTGTCAGCCGTCAGATTGGGTGGCGTGTATCTAATTCCGCTAGGCTCCATTGTTTTAACCATTGCGCATGTTCATAAAGTGGAACCTATACGGGCCGTGGATCTTTTCAAGCCGAATCAACAGCCGTTAATCTGTGTACCCTATTAAATGCCCAGATATAATTTATCTTCCTTGCACCTTTGAAGAGAGGACATAACGTAGACCATTGATTTTCGACTCTCCACTCCGCATCATTAGATCTTTTGACACTTCATCATTTTTCATTGCTCATTGTACTCTTATATCATACCATTTAACCAAAGTTTGACAAGCCACTATTGTTTCTCCTTCCTTATGCTCTTTTCATCCCTGTGCTAAATATATGTGTTAACACATTGCTAACCTAGAGGGGTTATGCAAGATCCTTGAGTCCAAAATAGGTACATCAGAAACTCAAAGATTTATGTAGTAAGATGGTGTGCATTGAATTCATTTAAATAATTGTCATTGTATATTTTAAAATGTGTATCTATTATTATCAAAGTGAAAATTGTCATGCATAAAATCAGTAAGGAGACACATGCACAAGTAACACACAAGGACTACGCAAAACGGAAGTTTTTGTATTATATTCAAAATATGATTACAAAATTTGGAGCTTTGAAGCTCGTATTTCATTATACCACAGTTTGGAAATTAGAACAAAGATATGAAGCCAAACAAAATCAAAGCGGGTCTTGTCACAAAAAAAATTGAAGTCAATAGAAGATGAAGATGAGTCATAAATGCAATTCGAGATCGAATTATTCAACTCGGATAGCAAACAAAGGTTGTCACATACCCCAAATTGCAAAAACATTTTATGTTTTAGGAGACATTATGTTTTAATTGTATTATAAAGTTTGTAATTATTGACCAAGTGGGATCAAGGATAATTGTATTTAATTGCTGAATATTTTATTAATTAATAAATAAAAGATGAGACAACGGCTTAAGGAGGTTGTTAAATGATTGTCTACTAGCCACTTGGTGGAAGAGGCTGGGTTGAGAGAAGATTGACACTTGGCAGCATCCTCAAACTACTTCTAGTTGTTGCAAGAGGCAACTTCCCTATTTTTGTGGTCATGTTCCCTAAGAAAGTGGAACAAGAGCACGTAACTCATTAAGTGAAAAACTGACCCAAAAGACCTAGGCATGCTGATAAGACTGCCCATCGAATTCAGCTGAGGCTGCTCATTCTTTACTAGTGAAATTTCTGAATGAAATTGGTGCACAAGAAATTCGATGGACGAGATAGGCAGACGTGTTTGAGTGGAAAGTGTTGATTTACTGAACTAGTGCAGCTTTTTTGGGTTGAGTCCTTACTGCTATAGGCAGAAGTATTACTGTTGATTACTCTGTGGATTTGCAGGGGTTTCTAAACCTATTCTCTCACCCAGTGCTTTCAACCAGGTGGACCAGTAGACAAGATCGGGGGTCCTAAGATTTGCAGCTCAGATGTCTTCAAGAGTTGGTTGGGAGGAACGGGATCCTTAGGTTGTTGTCTCCTCTGCTATATTACCAAGTTCTAAATGTTATTTTTATTTTCTTTATGCAAGCATAGGAACTGGAATGTATAAATTTAGGATTTGATGCCTCTATATGACGGATTATTTTGTGAGTTAGTTAAATCTTTTATTGTTCCAAGATTGATAAATTATGTTCAAATATGTTTTAGGAAGATTAAATTAGGGTTAGTTTTAAATTTTACTGATGAATAAATTACCTGACTGTAGTTTTCCACACCTCTGAAGAGGTAGTACAGTAGGTGAAATTAAGTTTGATGATCAAATCAAATCAAAATGTGTAGGAATATAATTATTTACTTTTAATCTTTATAGATTTATTTAGAATAAAGGTTCCTCTATTTTAGAAGTTTCCTTAGTTAAAATACATTTGTTTAAAACATAAACATAAACTACCATAAAAGAAGGTCTATTAAAAACTAGTACACAGATTATGTAATTGTGTTCTTTTTAACACAATAAACACAATTGTTGTTAAGGCTTAAACTAATATAATTACTTTTAATTATTCACTATTACAGAAATAGAAAAATAGCGTAAGTAGGAACAACTTAGATTATATAAACAGTATAATGAAATTTTAGTAATAACTTAGGTTTTGCAAATAACAAATAAGTAATTTCAGTAATACTGTAAGTAAAACATCAGATATCAAATACATCAAAGTAAAAACAACAACAATGCAGAGTTTTAATTTAATATAAAAATACAAACCCTAATCAAGGAATGTTGGAGCAGGTCCCCGCAGCTACAGGAAAAGCTGCTAGTTTTGGT
Source organism: Pseudotsuga menziesii (assembly GCA_001517045.1). Taxonomy (NCBI): domain Eukaryota; kingdom Viridiplantae; phylum Streptophyta; class Pinopsida; order Pinales; family Pinaceae; genus Pseudotsuga; species Pseudotsuga menziesii. The sequence goes on from LPNX010207742.1 coordinate 502,651, forward strand.
AGAAGATGGACATTTTTTGGAGGAAAGACAGTTTTGGCGATGCCGATAAGATACCGATATAAGAGATGCGATAAAGGTACGACGCCGTAGCGCATTTCCTGCCGTGGATCAGGGGACGGAAATCGTGGCGGTCGAAACAAGGAAGTCAAAGGAAATAGTACCTGAAGTGGCCGAGAAGAGAGCTCAACCACTGCATTTAAGGCAGCGGCGATGACAGGAGGGCTCAACTACCCTCATAAATAGAGAAGGAGCAATGGGACGAGGTATTAAAGATAAAGGATAGAAAGGGAGCGACCGAGGAAGTGGTGCCCATACCCGCGATCAGTGCCAAAAATTGCGGAAGACTGCAGGAAGCTACAGTGTGACCAGAAAGCGGTGGTTCAAAGTATAGATAGGCCGACTATCACAGTTAGGGTTTTGGGTTACTGTTGGGATAGCCCATAGTTTTGTATCACGGTGAGACCTTCGGGCCACCTATTTAAGCATGTATTTTGTATTATGAAGGGTTAGTTGGTTGGGTTTTTTGGTTGTTATTAGTTTTCGTCAGTATTGTGAGACATTGAGGAAGAGTCGAGCTCTGGTTCTGTCATTATGTCTGTAGTCATCTTACTGTAACCAGTAGCTGGCTCCTTGAGCATGAATGTAACAATCCACAGGGATTGAGAGAGAGAGAGGAAGGGTATATTGTAAGAAGAAAGCATTATAGGAAAAGAAGAGATCTAAGAGAAGGGCTCCCAGCTGTGTGTGTGGAGTTTCCTAGAAGATCTCAAGCTGCATAAGAAGTTGTAGTGGAACTGTGTTTACTCTCTCAGGATATAATACAAACACAGTTCCCGTGGACATAGATTCCCCTCTGGAAGTGAACCACGTAACATCCGTGTGTTGTGCTACTGTTTCATGTGATTGTGCTTTACTTATTCGCTATCTGTTATCCGTTACATGAACTTTGCTTACCAGTTAATGAATCTATGTATGATGTCTTTCAGTTTATAGTAACATAGAAGGTTAAATGTGAGTTGAATGTGTCGAGTATTTTGTATATGAGTTTATCAGTACTTGATTTACGACAGCTAACAGCTATAGTGTTAAGTGACTTCTGTATATTTAGCTCAGCAAGTTGAGCGTAATTGATGTTAAGCGTGTTAAACTGTAGAAGCTTAAGTAAGGTTGTTTAACACCCTAATGAAGGTTAACTAAGCTATTGTACTCAGGGAGGAAGCCTCTGGACCTTGAGAGTTGATGAGCATAGTGAGTCTTACTATAGGAAGTATCACAGCGTAGAAGGGCGATATCGCACTGTTAGGGGAGTTGCGGTGTGAGGTATCGCAGGTTAAGAGTTGAGCAGAAGAGAAAGGTTGCGCATCGTCCTAGAAGTTGTGATGCGATAAGAGTCAGTCCCATAGCAGAGTCAGCTAGGAAGAGAGAAATAGCCCTTGCTGAGAGATTTAGCTGGTTAATTAGAGTCAAGAGGACCTAAGATGCTACAGAACCTGGTTGAGGAAACCTGATTCTTTAGCCACCCCATCTAGGATCACTTCGGGTGAGACTTCAGGCCGTTCTGTGGTCTGTTGCCGAAAGGGCCAGTGAGCTAGGGGTTTTGTTGGTACAATAAAGTAAACTCGGGTCTGCCCAGAGAATACTTACAAATGGTTTTGTTGCCAGTTTTGAACAAATTGAAGAGCTGATGTTCTGTTGGCATCCTACTAAAGAAGAACTTAACCAGTGGGTTGAGTCTAAGGAAAGAGAATTTGCTGAGAAATAAAACAAGAGACCTAGCCTGAGTACAAAGGACTGGTTACAGAAACATATCTTCACATACCTGCATGAGATATTTTTTGTGACCTATGTAAATGAGTTGTACGATTGGTTGTCAAAGTTTAATGATAAGCATGTATTCAAGAAGAAAAGGAAAATTGTCTGGACACCGGAGCTGATTCACACTGTGAAGAGCGTAGATAATCCTATTTCACGGGCAGTAGACTTTTGTCTTGTGAGTTTGCTGGAAGGTTTCATTACAGAGTTTGCAGTTGATCAAAGAAAGAGTTTCAGTGACGCAGAGAGGTACTTCTTCAAAGGATATTGCGGTCAGTACTTGAACTCTTTAAATTTGTCCCTTGAGATGTTATTGTATGAAAAAGGAGTACTGGATATATTCTCAGATGAATAAGTTAAGTAAGTGTAATGTCACAAGAGTTTGAGAGTGATTCTGAAGAAATTGGATGTACACGTAGCGGTAAGAGATATAAAGTAGATTTCAGATCTTCCTTCTTTGAAGACAGTTCAGACAGTACTAGAGAACAGAGTCAAAGTAATAGAGAAAGAACAGCAGGGGGTATCCCTTACCACCCTTATACCCCACAGAAACCAATCGAGACTCAGAATAATCCCACAGGAACTCCATCTAGTAGTTCACACACAGTACATACTACCTTTACACCACCTACATTTACACCACCAAGTGGTAGTAATATAGCAAATCAGAATCCACCTCGTAGAAACAGAATGGGGGATGACATGAAATTACCTACCTTTAGGGGTACAGGGGTAGAAGACCCAGATCAGCATTGGTTCCTATGTGAAGCTATATGGACCATTAAACAGATCCAAGATCACAATACTAAGCTTGTCCAGCTGGCCACTACACTTAGAGAAAGAGCTTTAACATGGTATATGAAGTATACATCAGCGCAGAATAGAACACTCGTAGAGGTCAGGACCGCGATGATTAAGGAATTTAAGAAACCCAATTCTGAGTCACAATGTATCACAGAACTTAAAGACATTAAACAGTTACCCACAGAGTTAGTATGGGATTTCGATCAGAAATTTAAAGCTCTTATAGACCAAGTTAGTTTTGAGTTTCCACCGGAGAAGCATAAGGAATGGTTCATTACAGCACTGCTCCCTCATATCAGACTTCCACTAATGCAACAGAAACTCCATACACAGGATGAAGCATTGGAGATGGCAATGAAACTAGAGGCTTCACCTTTAGCTGAGACTAGTGCAGGTATGACAAACTTACAGAATCAGTTAGCCAATCTCACTTTACAGCTACATGAGATTAAGAGAGGAAAAGAGGTTGAACAAGAATTATGGTGTACAAAGTGTAAAGGACATGGCCATACCAAAGATAATTGTCCAGTATTTGTTGAGTATATAGCAAGTGGGGCTCCTAACCCCTTAGTACAAAATCAAGGGCCATGGTGTGAAATCTATAGGACAAGAGGACATAGACCACAGGAATGCCCTTTACTTCAGAAGTATGTACAAACTCCTAAGAATTTATACTATAACTTCTGTAAGTCAGTAGGACATGATGAAAATAATTACAGAGCTTATGATCTCATGATAGAGAGAAAACATGACTTCTACAGATTCCAGTCAGAGACACCAGGACTAGCAGCAGGTCCACAGCATGAACCAGCTCATGATGGCCGTGGTGGAGGATTTAGAGTAAGAGGCCATGGTGGAGGCTTTGGCCGTGGCCGTGGCCATGGACCGATTGTTTGTTACAACTGTGGAGCCATAGGACATTATGCTAGGGATTGTCAGAACCCTACTTCAACATGTAAGTATTGTAAGTCCTATGATCATACTATAGAAGAATGTCCTATCTTGATAGCTAAGATTAAGGATCCTAAGCAGGCAGTAAACCAGAATATTCATCTTATCATTGTTGAGCAAAAAGAACCAGAACCAAGAGTCAATGTTGTGACTCGCATCGGTGCTTCTACTAGTAGGACATCGCAGGATGCTGAAAAGAATACAGGTCCGAAGTGGGTGCGTAAACCCACTGATAAATCTACACCACTTGACCTGCAGAAGAACAAAGAAACATTTCAGAAAGCTAAAACTTTCTTTACTGACCCTGCACTATCAGGATCGCAGATATTGCCTTGTAGGGGTGTACCGCAGCAAAAACCTTGTGGCGTTAGTCCTGTGCAGATATCGCAGGCTACCACATCTGGAAGGTGCAAAGAGGATGAATTGATAGGAATTGTACTATCCTTCCTGTGGAGCTACTTGAAACTCGTAAGAAATGAGAAAGCCATAGAAGAGCTTCGACGCATCATAGCTCAGCATCAGCAGTCTTCTTCCGTGAGCAGTACGCAGTGTGTTGTTCATAATATTATGGGCCATACAAGAACAGGAAGAGAAATGAGACTCACAGCACAAATTGGAGAGTTTGAAATGGATGAGGTAATCCTAGATTTAGGATCAGAGGTAAATGTTCTCACTAAGCAGACATGGGAATAGATGGGTAGCCCTAAGTTAGCCAGATCACCTATCCATCTGCGATTAGCCAATCAGTAGAGGGTATCTCCACTGGGTCGATTACCGCAAGTACCAGTTGATATTGATGGAGTTCGCAGCTTTGCGGATTTTAAAGTCATAGAAATTATTGGCGATAGCAGACCATATCCAGCTTTATTAGGTATTGATTGGGCATTTGATAACATGGTTGTTATCAATTTGAAGAAAAGACAAATGACCTTTGAGGATAAACAGATTCGAGTCATCGCACCGTTGGATCCTTTTCAGGGTCCTTGATACATTGAACCTATCAGAGCAGAGGAAGAGGTGCGTAATATGGAGAGCCTCTATCAGATGACTGCTAACCAGAGTGATTATATCAATCCCACCACAGAAGGAAATATTAGTTGGCGATGCGATAGCTCATGCACTTCAGATTCGGACGTTGGTTTAGAAAATTGGCAGAATAGACTTTATGAAGTTTCAGCTCGCAGATGTGCATTTATGACTAAGTCACTGCGATGGATTGGAACGGAGATTAAGAATATTCCATCGTTTGATGGCTTAGCAGACATCAATGACTTTTTATAGCAGTTTAAGCAGGAAATCCCTCATGAGCAAAGGATGGCAGTTATTGACCTTGCAGTAAGAGCCACACCTGCAAGATGGTGGCATGCACATAAAGAAAATATCGCATCATGGGATGATTTTAAGAGATTGATGATGATCAGATTCTCTAATGACAAGGAGCATTTACAGCAGAAATATATAGGAGAAAGTGACCGCAGGTCACATATTAAGATTTGTGAACAGAATTGGTCGGACATTCCCGAGGATGAATGGGTTCACCTACTCATTCACACTTTAGACACAGTCCCAAGGAACTGGTACACTAAGACAGAGTTGCACAGAGGAACCATTACATGGCCAGTTATGATAGACAGCTTTGTACTCACTTTCACTTTTGAATCTGAGTATCCAAGCATTGATTAGGCTCTAAAGATTATAAAGACTAAGATATTTGATGAATGTACCCTACCAGTGTATGATCAGCCTAATTGGGCCATCCAGTTAGAACATGCGCTAGAGTGTTACAACTTTGCAAAAGAGCCAGGTGGCGAGGATGAGAATCCTCGTAGTATCAACATTCCAGAATCAGAAGGGACTCACGAAGTTGATGGACCAAAGCTAGAGATTCTAGCTGTCACAGAGCCTATTAAGATTAAAAAGATCAATATTGGCACAGAAACAGAACCAAAGTTTGCCTCTATTGGAGACTATTGGGATTATGAAACGATAGGACACAACGCAGATTTGTTGCATGACTATTAGGGCTTATTTCCCACTAAGTTTATAGAGATGAAGGGAATACTAGGAGATTTGGGAGTCATGAGCATACCTTTGAAAGTGGATGTTAGGCCAGTTAAGCAGTGTCCATACAGATTAAATCATCGTTATAAAGAAAAAGTTAAGGATGAGATTGATAAGATGCTAGCAGCAGGCATCATTGAGCCAGTAGAAGAAAGCGAATGGGTTAGTCCCATGGTTGTGCAGGAAAAGAAAACTAAAGGAGAAATCAGGATTTGTGTCGATTTGCGCAAACTCAATGACGCATCACTTCATGACCCATTTTCGACACCTTTTACTGATGAAGTTTTAGACAATGTGGGAGGACAAGAGATCTACTCATTCACTGATGGCTTTTCAGGCTATCACCAGATAAGAATCCATCCGGAGGATCGACATAAGACCACCTTTACGACAGAATGGGGCTCATTCTAGTATACGGTAATGCCCTTTGGTCTTAAAAATGCACCAGCTATTTTTTCTAGAGTAGTAGTTGCTGTCTTTAAGGAATACATCCATAAATTCTTAGAAGTCTATTTTGATGATTGGACTGTATTTGGATTAATCAAAAACCATATAGGATATTTAAGGCTCATGTTAGAGAAATGTAGGCAATATCAGATTTCTCTTAACTTGAAGAAATGTATATTCTGTGCACCATTTGGTATTTTGTTGGGTCATATTGTTTGCAGACAAGGCTTGATGGTAGATCCTGCAAAGATTGCCATCATTGTAAATCTTCCAGCACCCAACTCCATCAAGCAATTGCGGACAGTGCTTGGTCATGCAGGGTATTATAGAAAATTCATCAAGGGCTATGCAAAGATCATAGCACCTATGGAAAAGTTGTTAAAGAAAGAAGTGAAATTCCTATGGAATGAGGAATGCCAACAAAGTTTAGACACTCTTAAAGAGAAGATGGTTACAGCACCCATCTTAGTATTTCCAGATTGGAACAAACCATTTCATGTACATGTGGATGCATCTGGCATCACACTGGGGAGTGTCTTAATACAGCCAAGAGAAGGGGGTATCGATCACCCTATCGCATACTCAAGCAGAAAGTTATCTACCGCAGAAAAGAACTACACCACTACAGAAAGAGAAGGATTAGCTATGGTGTATGCTCTACAGAAGTTCAGGCACTATCTGTTGGGTGCCCCATTCAAGATGTTCACTGACACCATTCAAGATGTTCACTGACCATTCCGCTTTAAAGTATTTGGTCAATAAGCCATTGTTAGGGGGAAGGATCTGCAGATGGTTACTCCTATTTCAGGAGTATGATTTTGAAATTATTGTAAAACCAGGGAGATTAAATGCAGGACCTGACCATCTGTTGCGGATAGACTTAGGAGAAGAACCAAGTGATTTAAAGGATAATTTTCCAGATGCGCAAATGTTTTCTATCCAGATCGCAGATGAGTATTATGCAGATATTATTCACTTTCTCACTACAGGGTAGGCACCAGTTGAGTTTACTAAGCAGCAAAAGAAACAGTTAGTTGTTAAAGCAGCAGATTTCACTTTGATCGTAGGACATTTATACAAGTTAGGTCCAGATGAAGTCCTGTGCAGATGCGTTATGCCACATGAGAAAGAGGCCATTATCAGAGAAGCACATTCAGGTACCACAGGAGGTCATTTCGTAGGAAAGCCGAACGCTCAGAAAATTCTAGCTCCAGGATTATGGTGGCTTACTTTGAATAAAGACACTAAGGAGTTTTGCAGATGCTGAGATATCTGCCAGAGGGTAGGAAAACCTTCAAGGAGAGATGAAATGCCGCTGCGACCACAGATTACATTGTGGGCATTTGACAAGTGGGCTATAGATTTCGTGGGTCCTATAAACCCACCAGGGAAACGAACTGGTGTGAGATACATCATCACAGGAATAGAATACCTCACCCAGTGGGCAGAGGCCAAAGCAGTAAGGAATTATGATGCTGCTACAGCTGCACAGTTCATTTTTGAAAACATCATAAGTAGATTTGGATGTCCAGCAATTTTGATGAGTGATCGAGGCACACACTTTCTGAATCGCACTATCAAGGCCTTGATGGAGGAATTTCAGATACAGCATCATAAGAGCACTCCCTACCACCCACAAGCTAATGGTACGGTGGAGGATTTTAACAAGATTCTAGAAAATTCTCTTACTAAGATCTGTAACAACCAAAGAGATGATTGGGACCTCAGGGTTAATACTGTATTATGGGCTTATAGGACTACATGCAAGAAACTTACAGGACACACAACTTTCAGCTTGGTGTATGGACAAGAGGTTGTTATGCCTATGGAATATATTATTCCCAGTTTAAGAATTGCTCAACTTATTGAGATGGTTGATACAAATACGATGAATGAAAGATTATTACAGCTGCTTGCCTAAGAAGACAGATTCATCGCAGGATTTCATCAAAAAGTGCAGAAGGCACAAGAAAAATCTTGGCATGATAGGCACATCAAGAGCAAGATTTTTCAGATAGGAGACCTAGTGCTCCTTTATGACAGCAAGTTTGTTAAGTTTCCTAGGAAGTTCAAGACACATTGGTTGGGGCCATATCAGATTCAGCAAGTCACAGAAGGAGGTGCCATTCGGCTCATTAAACTGAATGGGGAACTTGTTCCTACTTTGATTAATGGCAGTAGGCTTAATCTTTATAGTGATAGCCACTCCACCTCCCAGCCCTAACTCAGAGAACTAAGTCGTGCAGATGACCAGTGTAGTTGAAAGGAGGCATCGCACCCATAACTAGTCTACACTAACTGAAAAAGTTATAAGTAGGAGGAATCGCAGCAGGAAAGTTTATTTTGTGCAAGACATAGGACGATTGCGGAGTTTTTCAATGTTGCGGAGTTTCAAGCCAACTTTTTGGTCTATAACGATGCAGTGTGACATCGCAGTGAGGCGATGTTCCCTATGTTGCAAAGACGATTTTGAAAGGGAAAGAGGGCCAGCCACTTCACCTTCTGACAAGCAATTAATGAAGATATGATAGGTATACGTTGTCCTAGATTTGGTAAATCTTGGTCGAGACCACCGCTTGCGCACAATTTCGAGGGAAATTTGAACGGGTTTTCAGCAATTAATGAGGATATTTAAATGCCACAAATGGGTCCAGCCTAAGCAACCGTTGCATGAGAGATTACCACCTTCATTACAAATACACATATCATTCAAGCAGAAGGGTTGCTTTTGCGATTTCTGAGAGTTGTAGAGTAATTTGTAGAGTTTTCCCTGTGCAGAGATACTCCAATTACAGAGTGTCGGTTTCCCCATTTTCGTAGCCATTGCCAGTCTAGAGTATCGCACCAGGTGGTTTATGTCCAAAAAGGAACCTTTAGAAGATGTCATGCGATGATTCAAGCATGGTGGCCTCGAATTTACTATGATGATGCCGCCCAGGATTGTGAAACTAGGTGCAACACAGGTCAGGCAGATGCCAAGGACGATGACTCAAGCTCAGATAGTACAAGAGTCCAGCTCAGAGCACGAAGAAGAAGTTCATATGGAAACAGTATACATTTTTCCACGAGTTGAGGACGCACCAGAGGTAACCATTCCCAAGGGTGCTAAGTTTTTTATTTCGCTACCATCGATTGATCCTCGCGTAAACGAAGATGGAGAACTGTTAGGATATGTCCCTGCTCTCAAATTTACAAACTATAACCTTGGAGATAGTAAGACATATCCTTAGTTTCATCCAGATCAGTATCTTATGGTTCAGAGGAACTCGAGGACCAGCGCAAATCAGTTTGTTCCTATGGAACATGTCTAGATTCTTGAGCAGTGAGGCTTTCTCAATTTGTTGAAAATACCACATTTTGGATGAGGTGCAGAGGTTAATGCCGTGGTGCATGTGCTACTTTCCTGTGTACATGGAGGTTACCTCTGGCTGGGTAACAGGGTTGATCTGAACGTCTATTTGATACACCGCATCACCGAGCTGTCCAAAAGCGGTAAGGACCCTCAAACACATATATTAGGGAAGAGCAAGGATACTAAGCTACCAGCGCTACTAGCTAACAAGTATAAGCTACAGAGAGGAGGTCGGGCTTATGACCTCACAGCCTTAGTAGATGATACACTCATATTTACAGCCAGTCTGCTTGTAGGCAGACTTTTAACTAAAGTTCACCCGAAAGAAGTCACAGGAGCAGTAATTCACCTTGCCATGCAGGTCGCAGAAGGTAAACAATTTAATTGGTGTTTGTTTTTATTAAATATTTTTCTTGTAGATTGTTTGGCAGCACAGGATGATCCAAACCACCCCTTCCACTTCTCGTGGCTGCTTATATTATGTGCATTCATTGGGTGGAGAGAGCCTCCCCATACCCAGTTTCCATAGCTACGAGGCGGAGAGTGCAGAGGCGCACGATATGCAAACTTATGGGAAAGCAACAGTCCAGCCAAGAAAAAGATCAATATTATAGTATTCTATGAATACTATAAGTTGTTGAAGTGAGTCATCCAAGAGACACCGAGGATCAACACAGAGGTTGTTGACATGTATCACAATCGGCTTGATTTCATTGCGGATAGGCATACAATCTATCTAAGGCCAAAAGGGTTTAGAAAGGATGACTAGGCTATTGGATTGTTCAGGATGACAGCACAAGATGTAGAAGATGTCATCAAAGGCTTTGATGAAGAGTGGAAGAAGGCATTAGAAGATGCCACAGCAGAAAATGTACCAGCAGATACCGCACCGATAGATCCATTAGACAAAGGAAAAGGTCAGGTGGGTGTCAAGAGGAAAGATGCAGTAGAAGTGCCACCAGCGGTACAAAAGAGGAAAAAATTCAAATCCTCAATGCCAACTACACAAACCACACTAACAGAGGATGACTATGATCTCATTGCAATGAGATTGAAGGAGTAGATGCGAGACTCATTTCAGGCAATGCAAACATCGCAGGACAAGCTGCAGAGCACGATAGATAAGCAGCTTCTGGAGTTGAAAGCACTAACTGAGAAGACTGCCATGATGCAGACTCAACCAGTCAAGGTGATAGTAGGAGAAAGCTCACAACCATCGATTTCCCGTGAGGAAGTCTTTGCAAAGGATCGCACCAATACAGTGTTGATACCGCCAGGGAGCATCCAATTCCCTGCTTCGATGATTGATGTGTAGATACAGGTTAGAGAAATTGTCAAGGTTAATCTGGCACAATTCCCCATTGATCAACTATAGATGATCCAGCAGCAGATAGCCGCAGAGCTCAGGGATAGAGAGCTTGTGACTTATAACCAGAACACTCAGCTGATACAACAGAATGCAGAGCTCACCGCAGGCTTTCAGACAAAGGCGGAGGAGTTAAGACTATATGAAGAAAGAGAATAGGATCTAAGTCAGGTCCTACATAACATTGCATTAGAGTTACCCCAGTGTAACATAGAGTTTTCCTTGCCACTAACACAGAAAGTAAGAAGAATTGCAGATAGAGAAAAGGCTCTGGAAGAAACAATGGTCAAGATGGAGGAAGACCACAAGGCACAGATTGCTGAGCTTGAGGCTCGAGCACCAGGCACACCTGAGGCAGACAAGGAAGCAAGGGCATAGGCCTTTAGAATCACTTTGACACAGATGAAGTGTCGCATAGATGATGCAGAGTCATTGCTAGCTGATGCAATGAAGACATGGTCAAAGCTAGAAGAGCTCCCAGATAGACTGGATTTGCAGTAGAGCATCCAGAACATAGAGAATGCAACAGCAGCAATAAAGGAAGAAGTCGAGAGCTTAGGAGCTCTTGAAAAGATGAAGAAGATGACAGAGATGAACCATTTGCAACAGGAAGCACAAAGGTTGCGAGCAAAAGAGATACAATTCAATAATATGCTTCAACTGTATCAGGAACAAATCGCAGAGCTGGTCGATGCAGTTGAGAAGAAGGTCAAGGAGTTTACTCCAAGCAAGAGTGTAATTGATAGCACAGAAGACCTCATGATTAGTCAAGTTATGCTTGAAGCGACACAGGACTGTGTCGAAGCTGTGGACAAAGATGTCGCGGGACTCAGGGAGAGATTCGCAAGGACTTCGCAGGAAGCCAGCTGTTAGTGGCTCGAGGACGAGCCACAAGTAAGTGTTAGGGGACTATTGGAGAAGGGACCCGTAGCTACAGGAAAAGCTGCTAACTTTGGTAGAAGATGGACAATTTTTGGAGGAAATATAGTTTTGGTGATGCTGATAAGATAGCGATATAAGAGATGCGATAAAGGTACGACGCCGTAGTGCATTTCCCGCCATGGATCAAGGGCAGGAAATCACGGCGGTCGAAACAAGGAAGTCAAAGGAAATAGTACCTGAAGCGGCTGAGCAAAGAGCTCAACCACTACATTTAAGGCAGCAGTGACGACAGGAGGGCTCAGCTACCCTCATAAATAGAGAAGGAGCAACGAGATGAGGTATTAAAGACAAAGGATAGAAGGGGAGCGACCGACGAAGCGGCACCCATACCCACGATCAGCGCCGAAAATCGCGAAAGACTGCAGGAAGCTACAGTGTGACCAGAAAGCGATGGTTCAAAGTACAGATAGGCCGACTATCATAGTTAGGGTTTTGGGTTACTGTTGGGATAGCCCACAGTTTTGTATCACGGTGAGACCTTTGGGCCACCTATTTAAGCATGTATTTTGTATTATGAAGGGTTAGTTGGTTGGGTTTTTTGGTTGTTATTAGTTGTCGTCAGTATTGTGAGACATTGAGGAAGAGTCGATCTCTGGTTCTGTCGTTATGTCTGTAGTGATCTTACTATAACTAGTAGCCGGCTCCTTGAGCATGAATGTAATAATCTGCAGGAATTGAGAGAGAGAGAGGAAGGGTATATTGTAAGAAGAAAGCATTATAGGAAAAGAAGAGATCTAAGAGAAGGGCTCCCAACTGTGTGTGTGGAGTTTCCCAGAAGATCTCAAGCTGCATAAGAAGTTGCAGTGGAACTATGTTTACTCTCTTAGGATATAATACAAACACAGTTCCCATGGATGTAGCTTCCCCTCTGGAAGTGAACCACGTAACATCTATGTGTTGTGCGACTATTTCATGTGATTGTGCTTTACTTATTCGCTATCTGTTATTCGTTACATGAACTTTGCTTACCAGTTAATGAATGTATGTATTTTGTCTTTCAGTTTACAGTAACATAGAAGGTTAAATTCAAGTTGAATGTGTCGAGTATTTTGTATATGAGTTTATCAGTGCTTGATTTATGACAGCTAACAACTACAGTGTTAAGTGACTTCTATATATTTAGCTCAGCAAGTTGAGCGTAATTGATGTTAAGCGTGTTAAAGTGTAGAAGCTTAATTAAGGTTGTTTAACACCCTAATGAAGGTTAACTGAGCTATTGTACTCAGGGAGGAAGCCTCTGGACCTTGAGAGTTGATGAGCATAGTGAGTCTTACTGTAGGAAGTATCGCAGCGTAGAAGGGAGATATCGCACTTTCAGGGGAGCTACGGTGTGAGATATCGCAGGTTAAGAGTTGAGCAGAAGAGAAAGGTTGCACATCCTCCTAGAAGCTGCGATGTGATAAGAGTCAGTCCCATAGCAGAGTCAGCTAGGAAGAGAGAAATAGCCCTTGCTAAGAGATTTAGCTGGTTAATTAGAGTCAATAGGACCTAGCATGCTACAGAACCTGGTTGAGGAAAGCTGATTCTTCAGCCACCCCATCTAGGATCACTTCGGGTGAGACTTCAGGCAGTTCTGCGGTCTGTTTCCGAAAGGGCCAGTGATCTAGGTTTTTTTTTGGTACAATAAAGTAAACCTGGGTCTACCCAGAGAAGACCAACAAGGAAAACTATCAACCAAGTCTTTCCTTCTTTCCTCTTTCCAGAATAGCGTATTTACAGTTTTATCCATATTCTAATTAATCAAATTCTTCATTATATAATTATAATATATATATTATAATTGCCCTATATTAAATAAATTTTACACACAAACAAAGTTTAGACTATTTATCATTTATACACTAAAATAAAATGAACAAAGATAAATTAAATTTTCCAAACCAAATTTACACAATCGTGGTTGGGTTGCAATGACAAACCCTTTTTCCTTTTATTATTTCTTAAGTAAATCTTTAAATTAAAAAGAAAACCCATGATCTAGCTTCCACATTAAATTTTCATATAATAACCTCATTTTAACAAAAATCAAAATTATGGACATTTACAAACAGCAAAATCCTTTCATCATTTTTTATCAAATCATTCACCAAATACAGGTAAATAACAACAAGTTTCTTTAAAATTTAATTAATCTAAGATTAAACAAACTGAAATATACAACATAGAAAACCACGATGCCCAAGTCTATCAAAGACTCCTTTCTACACAGGTCGGTGCACCCATTTTACTGCCAACCGTTACAAGTTAAAAACAAAAATGTTTTCAAATTGCGAAACCCTAAGAAAAACATAAACAATCGAGAAAAATAGTTCTACGACCACATGGCCTTTACAAACAAAGTGTGGTTCAAACACAGCTACAGTAAGGGAGCTCAAATCTCTCCGAGACTTTATCTTTTCAAACCCCACACATCACCACAGAAGAAACCTCAGGCATGAAATTGAGGCTTACCTGGTTGTTTGAGAAGCATCGAGCCTTTTTCCTAAAGTATCCTTTGTCTTCCAACTCACGGTAGCGATATTTCACCTATAGAAGAAGTATGCACAAAAAAAATTGAGAAATGTCAAGTTCTTTATTCAAAAAAAAACCTGTTACAGTAAAGAATTTTTTTGGCATTTGCAGAGAGAGTTAAATGAGTTTACCTGGTGATATTTTGTCCTCGATCGCGCAGTAATTTGTTTTGCACAGCAACCCTAGCCAAGGAAAACTTAATACCCTAGCAACTAGGTAGGAGAAACCCAATCTAAGAACCTTGACGAGAATGAGAAATCCACAATAAAATCCATGACGAAACCAAATCTCCCTACTGTCAACAAAATCCACAAAGTAAGCCGTGACTTTTAGAACTAGATACCACACTGCTAATAATAAGAGGATTCAGCTCGGCTGATAAGTGGGTTAAGTCACTCATAGAGCTAGACTTTGGCATCGAAGGCCATCACTCACAGAGCTAAATGACGGCATCAAAGGCCCATGAGGCCATGAGCCTAGCAGCACTACTCACAGCAGCGAAAGGTTTGGTAAACAATGTGAGAATTTAGGGTTTGAACGATTATGTAGTAGGGTTTTCCAACACAGAAACCCTATCCACTAACCATTATCCACGTGGTTTCCACTTAAACTTTAATATGTGGGTGTTTCTCTATAGTTTCAAGGGCTTGGGTGAAGCCTGCAAAAGGTTATACATAACCTTTGTCAATATTTTGGTTGAAAACATATAAACACAAGATTTTTAAATATAGAGATGCTTTAGCATAGTTTTGTAAAGGTTTTTATAGTTTAGTTTTTCCATAGATAAGGTTTATACTTATAATATAAAAATCTTATAGAGAGTATTAGTTTATGCAAAGGTTTTTATTTTGTTTTGTTCTTAGGGTAATGAACTTTCCATCCCATAAATCAAAGAACTAATATTATCTACAAGCCTAAACAAGAGGTTTTAGATTTAGCCAGCCTTGACTGTTGAACATGACAAGTTCAAACTCAACAGTATAGCAAACAAACAAAGTTTATAATAACAATAAATGAAAAGAATGAGACATGCAGTACCTGCTCTAGCCAAAAACTTAAAAATTAAATGATTACCCTAGCTTGATTTTACTACTGACGAATTTAATTTCTTGAGCCTGAAACTGGAAATAAAAGTTACCTGTAGAAAGACCTATAACAAGAATCATCATTTTTCACTGCATTAGCTTCAAGATCTAAGTAAGCCTCATGCATGAATTGAAGTTTCTTCATTTAAGCAGGAGACAAACTCTAGTACATAGTAAACATACAGTTGTTTTCACGTCATACTACTTCAGATCATTACTTACTAAATCAATCTTTCAATACTTGATTTTGAATCCAAATAGGGAAGAATGCAATCTTAGAAATTAATAAAGGAATTTGTTTTAGTTTCTAGATTAGACCCTTTAGGATGTTAACTATTAGCAGTTAAATTACTCTCTTTATCGATGATTTTAAACATTAATTGTCGCAAGAAAAATTTTAAATTTTTATGAAAATTTTGGGGTGTTACATATGGTATCAGAGCACACGTTCAGACACTAATCCTGAATGCGGCTCAACCTGCGTAGACAAACAGTAAATAAAATGCATGCGTACTGATTTTTTTTTTTTTTGAAATGTTATTACCAGAATTTTTTTTCTGAGCTAGAACTGCAGGTATGGAAAGACTCGAGGAATATGTAGAGGAAGGGTCCCCATTAAATGAACAAAGTGATTCTAGAAAAGAACCGGTTAAGGAAGAAATAACTAACAGTTCTTCAGAATTATTACAAATTGTTAAAGAATTAAGAACTGAAATGGAAACAGTCAAAAAAGAGAACAAAATAATTCTAAGAGCTCAAGAGGAGCTGAATCAGATACTGATGGACAAATTTCAGAGTGAAGGAAAGGATAGACAAATAGGATCTGAAAATACATCCTACCAACATAAAAGTAAAAATTCCAAACATTCTAAAATTGAAAGTAGTTCATCCTCTGAAATTTATGGTGATTCACACAGGAAGAATCGCCAGTACTCTAGCGATAGTAGTGAAGATAATTACCAATCTAGAAAAAGAAAATATAAGCCTTATGAGGAAATTTCAGGAGAATTTAAGAAGATAAAACCACCAACTTTCAACGGTGAAACTGAGAAAGGGGAGGAAGTCGAAGCATGGCTGTCTGAAATGAAGAAGTATTTTCAAATCTATAATTACTCCAATCAGCTAAAAGTAAGAATGGCCATTTACAGAAACCAATAGGTGAGCGACCCAGCGACCCAGCGTGAGGAGAACGCTAGGGTTTGGAGTGTCCTGAAGCACAGCAAGACAACCATGGCCGCCCTTGGGGGTGGGGATACGGCCCCTCCCCCTTTGATTTCTGATGAGGATGCATTCAGGAGGCTGATTGCCCATGGAGGAAAGTGCAAAGTCCCCCTCTCTGTTCCAAAATTCATAAAAAAGCTTGAAGAAATTCCAGAAATCGCTCTGCTAGAGACACAGTCGGTTAAAATAGCCCTTTCTCTCTCTGAGAGAGGGCTGGTTGGCCAGTTCATGGGGCTTTGGCCCTCAGCAAAAACAACAGATGATTGGATCCAAAGAAACTAGAAGCCCCATCTCAAAAAATGAGTCACCTGTTATCCATTGAGCAGTGGCTTCTTTCTCTTTGAATTTATAAATAAGGAAGATAAAGATCTCATATTCAGAAATGGGCCATATTTTATGGGTACCCGGGGGCTGTATCTGAACCGATGGACCCCGGATTTCAATCCCACGGTGGAACTGCCCAAGGAGGTCCCTATATGGGTCAGGCTGCTCAATTTTCCGGTTCACTGCTGGAACTATGAAGTGCTCCATAAGATAGGGAATGAAATAGGTAAATTCGTTGATAAAGCAAACAATAAGTCCATATACAACTGTGCTAGAATATGCGTTGAAGTTGACCTGGAGGCAGGCCTCCCGGAGGCTCTGAAGATATCTGTTGGATCCTGGTCCCACTACCAGAAAGTAAACTATGAACACCTCCCCTTCAAATGTAGAACCTGTCAAGAGCATGGGCACTTCCAGAGGAACTGCCCAAAGAATCAAATAGCAGAAAAGGAAGATGCTGAAGGTTGGAAAAGGGTTAAGAAAGCCAAAGCAGGCCCAAAAACCAAAGATCCAAGGAATGGGCAGGTGAATCGTCCATCAGCTTCAAATCCAAGCCCACCGAAGGAGCCATTGAAAGAAATCGCAGGACAATCAAAGGAACCTGGGAAATACCCCATCAATATAGCCTCTCAGTCACCGACTCCCTCAGGAAATCTAAAGCATGTCAATGGAGCGCCTCAGGCAGAAGACCCTATGAAATCGGATGAGGAACATATCTCTCTTGGCACCGAAACTGGAGCAGATTCAGATGGGGGGGATACAAAGACCAGCAGCTCAGTTGGAACCCCTGAGAAGGTCCCAAGAGGAAGGAAGCCAAATAGAAAAAAAAGGGAGGATAAATATTATAGGGACGTAACAGCAGGGCTTCAGCACACCATTCCGGATATGATAGAAACTAGATCTACAAAAAAAGGTAATGCTTCGAAAGGAGCCACTCCCCCCCCTCCGGTTCCTAAATGCAATACATCTCCTGGAATTGCAGAGGGCTGGGAAGTAAGTCCAAAGAAGAAGCTGTCAAAGATCTAGTAAGAATGACTTCCCCAGATGTATTTCTGATCCAGGAGACGAAAATGGAGGATCCTAAGACCATCCAGGCTAGCAAAAAAATTTGGAAAAAATGAGAAGGCAGAGCCGTAAGCACTAGGGGAGCCTCAGGAGAGCTAGCCACCATCTGGAACTCCTCATCGCTTGCTCTACTTGAAGAATATAGCACCACCCATTGGTTGTTTACGAAATTGATGCATAAAGACTCCGGACATAAGGTAAGACTTGTTAATATCTATGCCCCGACTCTTCTATGGGAAAAAAAAGAATGCTGGGAAACGCTTAATTCTTTCCTAGCATCTAATATTCATGAGAATCTTGTCCTTACCATAGATATGAATGTCACTCTCGCCCTCTGGGAAAAGAAAGGAGGCTCTCCTGTAAGAGCCCCTGCAAGGGAATGGGTAGAAGATATCATGCTGGACTGGGATCTGGAGGATATCAAACCCAGTAAAGGAAAATTTACATGGTCCAATAAAAGAGTGGGACCGGGGCACATCTCTGCGCACTTGGATCGGTTCCTAGTTCACTCCTCCTTCCTGACGCTTGGCCTCTTCGCTTCCTCCGAAATTCTTCAAGCTTGCACATCGGACCATAAGCCCATCTCTCTCACACTGTCCTTAGGAAAAAATTTGGGCCTGATTCCTTTCCGGTTCAGTCCTCTATGGGTCTCCATGGAGGGATTCCATGATTTGGTATTAGCGTCCTAGAAGAAGAGTGTTTCGGGCTTTCCCTTCTTCATTTGGGAAGAAAAGCTGAGAAGGCTCAAAGCTGACCTCAAAAATTGGGCAAAGAAACTGCCCTCCCCCATCCTTGAAAGGAAAAAATCTCAAAGGGCCCTGGGAAATCATCAGTTACAAATGGAGTCTGCCCCGGTCACTCTGTATTTGCTGAACACTGAGATAGAATTCCAAAAGGCACTTCACAAAGCCCTGAGAAGAGAGGAAGAATACTGGCGAGTAAAATCATGAAGTATTTGGCTCCTAGCGGGAGATAAAAACACGGCTTTCTTCCACAAACAAGCAGAATGCCGAAATAATCACAATACTATCAGAGAGATCCAATTTCAGAGGGGCAAATCTTTAATAATTTTGATGAGATAAAACAGGCAGCCCACGCGTTTTTTAAAAATCTGTACACTGAAGAGATAGAGGTCCCTCCAAGGCTGGATCACTATCCGCTCTCTGCGGTTCCCAGGCTAGTAAATGAAGAAGACAATAAAAGGATGACGGCCCCTATAACCTCTGAGGAGATTAGCAAAGCACTCCACGGGATGAACCCTGACAAAGCTCCTGGGCCTGACGGATTCACGGCCAGATTCTTCATAGCCTGCTGGGATATTATCCAAAAAGATCTGGTTAAAATGGTGAGAAAATCCCAGAAATGCAGGAAAATAGGAGGGAGCACCGACTCCTCTTTCCTAGCATTAATTCCCAAAGAGAAAGGTGCCCACACTACTACATTTCAATCCAAAATCCGACGGTTTTTTCCGACGGCGCGTGGATTTTTTATTTTAACAGTGCCAAAAATAAGGAAGATAATTTTTTTTT
>LPNX010207780.1:0-11651 GCA_001517045.1 Pseudotsuga menziesii
GGTGCTTGATAAATCCCCTTTAGATGGTTCTATACTGGTTTTTAGTATGATACACATATTTAGCTAAAAATCTCCTTTAATATACTTATTTGCACATATTTATTTAAAATATATTTTTAAATAATGATTAAAGTTAAATGTAACTTTTAAATTAAATTACATACTCCATTATTGTCTATAATTCAAAAACTTGAAATATATCATTTTGTTAATACAATATGTCAATGAAAATAAAGTTGAATATAACTTTTAAATTGAATTGCATACTTCATCATTGTTTGTGATTCAAAAACTTTAAATATATGAAATGTACATATAATGTGTCAATGATAATAGACATGTCTATGTATCTTTATGTATTTTCATTAAATCATATAATATTTTCCTAAAAGATATTTTTAAAAAGTCATTAAAGTTGAATATGACTTTTAAATTGATTGCATATTTCATCATTGCCCATGATTCAAAAACTTCAAATATGCCATTTGTCCATACAATATGTAAGTGAGAACAAAGTTGAATATGAATTTTAAATTGAAATACATACTTCATCATCATTGTTCGTGATTCAAAAACTTCAAATATGTCATTTGTCCATACAATATTTCAATGAGAATAGACACATCTATATATCTTCTGAATCATAGACTAGTATTTCCCTAAAATATATCTTTAAATGGTGTTTAAAGTTCAATATGATTTTTAAATTAAATTACATACTTCATCATTAAATGGTGTTTAAAGTTGAATATGATTTTTAAATTAAATTACATACTTCATCATTGTTTGTGATTGGAAAACTCCAAATATGTCAGTTGTCTATACAATGAGAAAAAAAGTTGAATATAACTTTTAAATTGAGTTACATACTTCATCGTTGTCCGTGATTCAAAAACTTCAAATATATTATTTGTCCATAAAATATGTCAATGAGAATAGACATGTCTGTGTATCTTAATTGAATCATAAAGTCCATTAAAAAAAATGGCATACATATGGAGGAAGCTCTTTATTTATAAACTTAATTTAAAGATATATACCATTTAAAAAATTTAGCATATTATTATTTTTTTAATATACATGTGGAAGAAGTTTTTATTTATTTATTTCAATGTGTAAATTATGACAAATAAATGAGATATTCAACTATAATTTAAAGATGTGTAGCATTTAAAACTAGCATTTGCACCAAGAGATGTAAAAAAATGTCGAGAGGGTAAAAATATTCCGTCTTTTCGCAAGCCAACCTTTGTTTTTTACCTTGCAAGAGTGCATATTAATAGTGAGTTTTGAAATTTTAGGTTAAGACATTTATAATTGAGTTTTTTTGGGGTTTCGATTTTGGATTATAAAGTGTGCAAAAAATAATTAATGTGATACACTTTGAATATTTCTGAATAGGAATACTTCCATCTGCACAATGTGTCTATTTTAGAAGTACCAATGTGTAAGTGCAACAGATCCCATGTCATTATGACACAGGAGCCCAAATTTTACATACGAAAATTACTTGGTAAGACTCTTAGTAAAAATTACAGGGTTTTATTACGATTTTATTTGATTATTGGGATACTTTAACTTACCCAATTTGCAAAAACTTATGTTTGATTTATTTGTTTTGAATGTAGAATGATGAATTTTTGCTTGGATTTTTTTAACATCCTGCAACCCGCAAATCTGTAACTTGCAGAGTGCAGCAAACCTTTTCATTTGCGGGATGCGAGAGAGTTTTTATATGTGTTAATTTTAATCAACCTATATCCCGCATCCCGCAATGTAGTAATGTGTTGTGATTTTTGTTTCTACGCTGTGATGTTTGATGTACACTTGGTAAGTTTGATTATAGATCCTTCTTTGAGTTGTCCAGTTTCTACAAGACTACTATATATAGTTGGAAGTAATATCTCATGCTTGTGAAGCCCGTCTGAGATAGAAATTCAGAACCGAATAGATGATGAGTTTAGTGAGTTCGCTTGGTTTAACGAGGAGACTTGTACCAGCGGGAAAATGTTGACAACACCATGCAGCAAGAGTGATATAGAATCTTCAGTTAGCATACTCTCCATAGTGTGACTCAATTTTTTTCCTGTGAAATGAAAAAGGCCAAGAAACAATCACTCTAGAGATTGATTCTATGGTAGTTGTTCAAAATTTGCAATAAACATTAATAGATTAATTTGTGTTGTATTTCAATTTTTCATTATAAATATTGTAATTCTTAAATAATTTTGAAACTAACAGGAGCACTATCAGCAGTGATTTTTTTTCAAACTTTGTGAGAAAATATCTACTTTCACTGTAAATATTGTAATTCTTAATTGTATTCATTTAGTCTTCTTAATACAGTATATAGATTAATGTATAATCCACTATCCCACACCCCGCACACCGCAAGTGTGGGCTACGGGATGCGGGGTACATGATTACTAAATAATATTCCATTCACCACCCTCATCCCGCAGCCCGCATCCCACATTTTCCCAGGCGGCAACGCGCAATCCTGCAAAATGCGGGTTGCAGGGTACGGGATTACTTAAAAATATTTCATTCACCACCCTCATCTTGCAGCCCGCATCCCACAATTTCCCAGGCGACAACAGGCAATCCCACAAAATGCGAGTTGCGGGTTGAGGAAACACAGAAAAAAAATCCTAAATCAAAGGCGTTTGTTGTTTGGAGCTTCAAAGTTTCCTTATTTAGTTCAACTAAAACAAAACAAGGATTATGTCATTCTCTTTCAGTCAAAGCAACAATAACAACAAAACAAAGCAAGGGTGTTGAAACATCTTGTAATTAGATTAAATGAATATTCATAAAATTTCAGCAGACCAAAGGAATACTTGCAAATTTAAAGAAACTGCAAACTGTAAAAGAAAATACATTAATAATTAATAATCAAACAAAGCAACAATAACAACAAAACAAAGCAGGGGGCAGACTAAAGGAATACCTGCAAATTTAAAGAAACTGCAAACTGTGAAGTGTAAATGAAGAGCACCAAAATAAATATGTGGTTACCTGAAGGTCTGTTTATATGCGTAAAGCAAAGGCAGTGCAACAACAAACGTGACAAATGCAGTATTGTAACATGGTTTTCAAGATCGCCATAAGCTGAGCAAAGATGAAGATATTGACCCATGTCGGAATCATATGACAAGCTTTCTTGCATTAATTGAGCAACAATGCATTGATGAAACATTAATGCAGTGGATAAAGGGACATGGGCAAACTGTATTGATTTCAATGAAGCGCCAGTAAAACGGAAGCTCGGCCAAATTGTGAGCGTAAAGACATAAAACTTGTCCAGAATAGCATCTACTAAATCCAAAAAAACTGGTAAAGCGAAACTCCGCAATATCATCGAGAATGAGTTTCCCGATTTGAGATAAATGAACAGTGGGCAAGGACTGTAAAATCCTGTAAAAAAAATCGCCCGACCAGTGGTTCAGGACAATAGATGGAAGAGTACAGAATACACGCAAACCATCTGTCAGGAAAACACAGTAAATGACAACTGCAAAGAACAACCCGCAACTGCTAACCAATCCATCAATCCATTCACTTGCAGCAACGACCGTAACACAGAGGAAAACAATGGTCTACAGGAAAGAAGTTCGAGTATCGAGATGGCAGAATCGGGGACTCAAATAAAATGCATTAGCTAAACACCAACTCCAAATAACGACCTGCAACTTCCAATCAATCCATCAATCCATTCACGTGCAGGAATGACCGTAACACAGAGGACACAACGGTCTACAGGACAGAAGTTCGCGAATCGAGACCCGACTAAAATGGAGAGGAAAAAAATTCTCATTGATCAGCACAATAGTTGTGCATGATCAATTGGCTAATCTGACATGACACCTGTCGAACTGTGAACCGCAACCCGCAATTCCTCCTTTTGTGGGCTGTGGGGTGCGGGCAGACACAAACCAAACGAAAATAATAGGAACTCCGCAACCCACATTCTGCACATTACGGGATGCGGGACTCAGGTTGATTAAAATTAACACATATACAAACTCTCCCGCACCCCACATTTGCGGGATGCGGGATGCGAGTTTGAAAATCAAATATCAAATGAAAGGTTTGCCGCACTCCGCAAGTTGTGGATTTGCGGGTTACAGGATGTTAAAACAATCCAAACAAAAATTCATCATTCTGCATTCAAAACAAAGAAATAAAACATAAACGATGTTGCAGTTGAAGCTGCAAATAAATTTATTGACACACATGTGACAACTTTGAATACTTGTAATTCCCAGTTGTGCATAACTAAGGATGTCCAAATTCTTGATTTGGTACATCATGTTACATGTTTAGAGAAAATACTTGTGGAAACTGAAAAAATAATTGGCCAGAATTTTTCTCTTGAAATTGAATGCATGTGATAAAATTCCATTGAATTTCTTTGTTTCTCGAAAACCCTTCGGATTTGTTGTTGTTGATCATCAAGAACAACATTAACAGCTGAATGGACAAAATCATCGTGAATCCCAAATCCCGAATGGAAGAAAGATTGAAAAAATTTCTGCAAACATTTGATTTATTTATCATATTAAGGTTTTTAAAGTAATTACATTTTTGTAAAGGTTATAAATAATAATGTTCCAAATCCCGCATTCCGCGATGCGGGTTGTGGGAGCTTGAAATTTATTATTTGCAAGTTTTCCATCCCACATCTTGCATTCCGAAATTTAGGGTTGCGGGGTGCGGGAAGGAAAACTTGCAAATAATAAATTTCAAGCTCCTAGAACCCACATTGTGGGATGTGGGATTCAAGATGCGGAACATTATTATTTATAACCTTTACAAAAATGTAATTACTTTAAAAACCCTACTATGATAAATAAATCAAATGTTTGCAGAAGTTTTTTCAATCTTTCTTCTATTTTGCTGGCGTCTTTGGATATCTTCACATACCAGATTGGCATTGCCATAGCCTTCATTTTCGTTTGGATCATTGCTATCAATAATGCCATTAAATTGTGAAATTGAGGAACTGATGAAGGAAAAGTGTGTACATTGTGGAAATAAAGTTGTGGAATAACAATTTATTACTTTGTTATTTTTTTAGCATAAAAAACAATATAATGTATATTGGTTCTCCAAAAAGGTCGCAGGTTCATAACTTCTCCAGAAGAAAGCTTCACTTTTAATGGTGCTTCTGTTTTTTCTTGAAATTGACCATTGTTCTTACATTCCATGGAATTAAGCTTCTACACTTGCCTAAGAACTATGTACGCCTTAGCTTTAGTAGGAAGGAATACAACTCTATTGCTTTCGTAAGAAGTAATACCATTGTTTAATGTTTATTTTAATATAAATAGAGTGGTATGATTTACATGTTTATATTAAGAATATGTATTTTTATTTATGGAACCTTTTTTAACTTCGAAATTCTTCAAAGCACCTATTCATGAAGTCTAGAAGATTCATTAAGAAATAAATCGACTAGTGCAACCTGAGGTTACGTTATATTGATGTGGGATGCGGAAATTTTTTTGTTCGTGCGAGTCCAGTGGTTTTGTGATTCCGCATCCCACAGTTGCGGAGTACAGGATGCAGGATGAAAAACTTCAAAAATATTAAAATTCAAAATCCCGCAAGTTTTTTAAGTTTTGATGGTTTTTGTGCATTTGAGTTTCCACAAGTAAATTGTAAGATCTACAGTAAAATCCAAGTCATCCAAAACAAATGATTGATAGTATTTTCCAATTTTTCATGGCCAAAACTAAAAATGCACACCAATTCCAATCGAGGTACACTGTAGGTATGAAATTTGGAAGTTTGCATACAAAAACCTAATTAGACTAGTATAGTTTTAATTTCAAACATAAATTAAACTTCTATTGTGAAATAAGAATGGATCCAACATTTGAAATGAGAACATAACAACTGTAAATGTTGATTTCTTGTTGATGAGTATCATAGTTTGGAAACCAATCTCATGGCTCTGCAAGTTTGTATCGTCTGTTTCCTTTTTATTATAATATAAATCACCATCATTCGTTGCAGAAATTAATAAATGAGAACATAACATATATAATACATTCTGAGGAAAAAAACAAGGATAATGCAAAAATATAACCAGATCGATAATCAAGAAAGTTTTAAAAGGGGCCCAAGAGCATTTTTTTATTATATTATGCTTTCATTACAGAGCAGACACCTCCTTCAATAATAACTATCCCTGCTACCTATTAAATTCTATTTATAGACCTCAAGGGTCGGATTGACCATGTTACAAGTGGATTTCATTTGAGTGAAAATGAGATTTCGATTCACCCACGAGCCAACTCGTCCTCTCCTGTAATTTCCTGGCTTCAAACGAAGATACCAACTACTGTGGAACGAGGAAAAGCTGGCAGTGCAACACAGGGGGGAAACCAGGGCTAAAATGGGCATGTTTTAACACTAGGGATAGAAAGGGAGTAGAAGAGGAAGTTGCATTCCAGTTATATGGATGGGAGATGCGAGGAGAGAAGAATTATAACAGATATGCACAGTGCATGAGAGGTATCTAAGGAGAAAAGGGATATTCCAATGAAAGAAGAAAATGGTAAAGAAAAGAGAAATGCCACATACAAATATGGCTCAGTGGAAAACAACATGCAATACCCATCTGGTGTGGACAAATTAAAAGCTGGAATTGAAGAAATCAATCCTGCTATGCCACCAAGAGGGAATGCTTGGGTTGTTGAAGAGAGACAGGGTGCTGACTTAGTGTAGGAAAGAATTCACTGAGTGATGGGAAAGGAACGTCAAACGAACATAAAAATAATAAGATTGAATGGAACTGCTAATAAAATCCATTGAACCCAGATGAGTTTGTCTCCAATTCTTTCCAATTCTACCCATTTCCCATTCCGACCTTTGGTATCACCATGTTGGCAATTTTTTCTTCGGCAGCCAAGAGAGGGGAAGTAATGACGCTAAACAACCCAGTTTTTGTGCATATAAAAATCCATAAATGAGGTCCAAATGATATTTTCCTTAGTAGGAGGCTCTATTTATTCACTAAATATTACAAATGCTATCATGAGTTCGGGATTTTCATGATGTAGTATATATCTATAACTTGGGATTAATGTGATCTGTATATAATTCCATTATCTTTTGCAGACTGCGAAAGGTCACTTAAACGGTGATATGAAAGCCCACAAGGGGAGGAGAATCTAATATGTGAAATATGTTGTAGTTGAAATATTTGGTCTTTGGAGCACGTGATATTGATGATGAATTAATGATTAACCAATATTTTTCATATATAATGATTAAGCAACAAGGATATATTTATACCATCATAAGAAGGCATCGATAAAGTGACAAATGTCAAGTTTACACACTATGGGATAAATTAAAGCTAATAACAGGTCTGTGAATTTGAAGGATTTGCGCGATGGATTAAATGTACCCAGGATCGGGTGGTCCAGATGAAGGCATGTTCCAGATCAAGGGTCTATGTTGATGCCATTGAATTAAATTTTGCAAATAAAGATAAGAAGCTGATCCATAGTGAATATAACTGGAGAAGCAAATGAAATATATGTGCTTCAAGATTGGCTGATGAACGAAAGTTCTCACCGTGGACGAAATGTCCCGATGAACATGGTACATAAATTACATTCCCATGTATGATATGTTTTTTCTGATCAGTAATTAAGTCCCCAGACACCATTCACAACATTCTATAGGTCAAGATTATGTTCCTAGCATCGTCTGCTATCCCAGCTCTGAGGATCCATCATGAAATTTAGATATTTGAAACAGTAAATCTTGCCTCTACATGAAACAAAGAAACGCGGCCAGCCGAATTTGTTCTTATCCCACCTGCAGCATTTACGAAAGGGCAAGGAAGGTCAAGTCCAAATGCCTTGACCCACCTGGGGAACAACACGGGAGAACACCTAAGGTCTTATCCATGGCCAGTATGATAATTGAATATCAGAGGAGATGAATTAACTGGACTTTCTGCAAGGAGTGAAGATCCTCGCTCACTTGTGAATTGTACTATTGTTATGATTTCCAGCTGTCATTTTTGCAACTATGCTGGTAAGGTCTTTTCTGCTCTGTCTGACTCATGGGATGTGGGAAGGAAAAAAGGTACAAAATTGATTCAATTAGCTCCGCAACTCGAAATTCCGCATTTTGCGAGATGTGGGGTGCAGGCAGACACAAACTAAACGAAAATAATAGGAACTCTGCAACGCGCATTCAGCACATTGCGGAATGCGGGATTCGGGTTGATTAAAATTAACACATATACAAACTCTCCCGCACCCTGCATTTGTGGGATGCGAGATGCGGGTTTGAAAATAAAATATCAAATGAAAGGTTTGCTGCACTCCGCAAGTTGCATATTTGCAGGTTGCGGGATGTTAAAACAGTCCAAACAAAAATTCATCATTCTGCATTCAAAACAAAGAAATAAAACATAAACGATGTTGCAGTTGAAGTTGCAAATAAATTTATTGACACACATGTGACATCTTGGAATCCTCCTAATTCCCAGTTTTCCACATCTAACTCACACCATTCTACTACAAAATATCTATGCAGTGTTGCATCACCATCGACATTTGCATCAAACTACTTAGTTGACTCTGAAGAACTTGTAAATTTTGTTCAAAGGCACATAAAATTTTCAAAGTCAATTTTTGGCTATGTGCACGAGTTCGCAACCTGCAATGCAGATTGTGGGATCTTGAAGTTTATAATTTGTCAAAATTTCATTCCGCAATCCACTATTTGCGGCATGCGGGTTGCGGAATGTCTGACTCGTGCACACAAAATATCTTTGCAGCCCCCATTTTGCGGGATGCGGGATGACAAAATTATCGAAAATTGTTTTTGCGTGTTCCCGCAACGAAAATCACAAAATAAAAATGCGACAGTTAATAAAATTTACAAAGACGCTGTCATTTATTTCCATTCTCTTTTTTCACCTATGAGAGAGGTTGTCATTTATTTCCATTTTCTTGTTTCTTCCATGAGGAAGGGTCTAATTTCTTGCCTCTACTGTATTTTTGAATTTTGTGTTGTTTAAATTATTGTTCTGATTTAGTATTTTAATCTTTATGTTGTGTGTCACTTCATTTCTTGTTGAATTTCAATTCCTTTTATAATTGAGATAACCACTGCCTAGACAATTAGGTAATACACCGAGACACAAACTCGAGGCATCAATTTATCTGTTTGCACAAAGTAGCAGGCTTTTAAAGGTGTTTGAAACATAAAACCTATCATTCAATTTATCAATTTAATTTAATATTCTATTATTAATTTTCCATTTACCATTTAATTTACCATTTACCATTTATTTTCCTCAATCCGCAAAGGTAAATTGATAATCAATTTATCAATTTACTTTTCAGAATGCGGAAAGCAGAAAGCGGAAAGGTCAATTGATAAATTGATTATCAATTACCTTTCCACTTTCCGTAGGATATACTGAGAGACTCCTATACTAAACAGGTTAAGTTGTTCAAATGTTGGATAAGTTGTGGTTTTTTAACAATTCAAGAATTGTATTTCAATATGATTTCTATGGAGAAAAGATTTGAAACGCTGGCATTGGATAACTGATTGTTGAAGTTCAGAATTTGTGAATCAACTATCACATAAAAACTCAAAAACGAATGTTGGATTATGCTAAAAAAAAAAATGAACACAAATCTACCATACCCTGATGTCCAAAATAGCAAATGAAAGTCCAAGAGCCATAAAATACATTTTAAAGGTGGAGATTATACACATGTTTGTTGAACACTTAATTCTTAAAAACGAGCATTTTTTAAATTTTTAAGTAAATTCAGGATGCATATTACAACGTTATGAAGGTACATAAGCAATGTAAGTCACAACCCTTTTTTATAGTTTTGCGACATATACAGAAATACTATGTGTTCAAATACAAACATATCAATGTTCCTTTTTCAATTTTCGACAATTCGGTACTAGGAAATTTATGTCGTATGTTCTGCAATAAGGAACATACTAACATCCAATATCAAACTTTGCAACATAAGCATAATTGGAATCTCAAAAGTGGGAAATCAGAAATTTGTTAAATAGGAGAAAGGTCATCTTATTTTTATGAACGGACACTCAATTTATACACAATGATAATGTTGAACCAACTAAAACATGGAAACATTCCATAGGTTTCTGTAGGTAAATTTGCAATTATTGTAAAGGTGAAAAGCCTTTAACTCTGAATAATGCTTTAGCAGTGTAAAAGACTTGATGCTGAGAAGACTTGGAATGGAAAGATGCTTAGTTGGGGTATTTTGATGTAGAGAAATCTCCATCTATGAGAAAGAACAAAGCATTTACACTCCCATGTGTCTCCAGAAACTATAGGCCTTTCGTTGCAAGTAGCAGTGCGAACTTATCTTCCCAACTCTTCCCATTCCTGGCTTTGATATCATCACGCTGTGAGTTTTTTCTTTGGCAGCCATGAGAGCAGAACTAATGACGCTGACAAGTACAATTTTTGTGCAAATAAAAAATCATAAATGAGGTCCAAATGATTTTTTCCTCAGTAGGAGGGTCTATTTATTCACTGAATCTTACAAATGTAATCATGAGTTCGGGAATTTCCTAATGTAGTATATATCTATAACTTGGTGTTAACGCGATTTGTATATAAATCCCTTATCGCTTGCGGCACGCAAAAGATCACATAAACGGTGATATGAAAGCTCGGAATGGGAGCAGAATACGAGATGTTAAATATATTGGATTTGAAAGATTAGGCCTTTGAAGCGGGTGATACTGACAATGATTTAATGATCAAGAAAGTTAGTTCACATATATTACGTCGTCATATTAATCGCATAAGTGATTGTTACCCTCATTCTTTGTAATTTTGCTCAATGATCTTAGACAAAATTGTTTTATACACAATTACAATCTTGAAGAATCTAAAAAAGAACAAAATGTGTCAATAATCATTATTTTTATAATACAAAAAAGGTAGTAAACACTAAATTGTAATGGTACAAAGTGATGTGTTGGACATTTATCTGCGCTACAATTCTCACTCATTTCCATACGTTTTGCTAGCTAAATTTCCAAACATTTTCCTAGCTAAAGTGCACATGTTTTTGCACTTCATTTGTTCTTTAGCCCCTTCTTCGAAAGTAGAACTCCCAAGTTATCTTCCCATCTCTTCCCATTCCGGCCTTTGGTATCACCATGTTGGCAATTTTTTCTTCGGCAGCCATCAGAGGGAAAGTAATGACGCTTAAGAGCCCAGTTTTTGTGCATATAAAAAACCATAAATGAGGTCCAAATGATATTTGCCTCAATAGGAGGCTCTATTTATTCACTAAATATTAGAAATTCTTTCATGAGTTCGGGATTTTCATGATGTAGTATATATATATATAACTTGGGATTAATGTGATATGTATATAGATCCATTATCTCTTGGAGACCATGAAAGGTCACTTAAATGGTGATATGAAATCCCACAAGGGGAGGAGAATCTACGATGTGAAATATGTTGTAGTTGAAAGATTTGGTCTTTGGAGCACGTGATGTTGACGATGATTTAATGATTAACCAAGATATTTCATATATAATGATTAAGCAACAAGGATATCTTTATACCATCATAAGAAGGCATCGATAAAGTGACA
>LPNX010207780.1:11682-23424 GCA_001517045.1 Pseudotsuga menziesii
TTGGATAACTTAAAGCTAACAATAGGTGAGGGTCTATGAATCCGATGGATTTGCGCGATGGATTGAATGTACCCATGATCAGGTGGTCCAGATGAAGGCAGGTTCTAGATCGAGGGTCTGTGTTGATTCTGTTGAATTAAATTCTACATATAAAGATAAGAATATGATCCATGGTGAATATAACTGGAGAAGAAAATGAAATATATGTGGTTCAAGATCGGCTGATGAACCAAATCTCTCACCGTGGATGAAATGTCCCGATGAACATGGTACAGAAAGGACATTCCCACATATGATATATTTTTTCTAACCAGTAATTGAGTCCCCATACACCATTCACAACATTCTATAGGTCAAGATTATGTTCCTACCATCGTTTGATGTCCCAAATCTAAGGATCCATCATGAAATTTAGATATTTGAAATAGTAAATCTTGCCTCTACATGAAACAAAGAAACACAGCCAGACGAATTTGTTCTTATTCCACCCACAGCATTTGCGAAAGGGAAAGGAAGGTCAGTCCAAATGCCTTGACCCACCTAGGAAACAACGCGGGAGAACACCTAAGGTCTTATCCATGGCCAATATGATAATTGAATATCAGAGGAGATGACTTGACTGGACTTTCCGCAAGGAGTGAAGATCCTTGCTCACTTTTCAATTGTACTATTGTTATGATTGCCAATTGTCATGTGTGCAGCTATGCTGGTAAGGTCTTTTCCTCTTTGTCTGGATCACCCTATATAGCGCCAC
This sequence comes from Pseudotsuga menziesii, assembly GCA_001517045.1. Taxonomy (NCBI): domain Eukaryota; kingdom Viridiplantae; phylum Streptophyta; class Pinopsida; order Pinales; family Pinaceae; genus Pseudotsuga; species Pseudotsuga menziesii. The sequence continues at coordinate 12,437 of LPNX010207780.1, forward strand.
CGTCCGAAGCTGCTGAAAAATGAGGATGAATGAGCACTAAGAGAAAGGCCAAAAGTGCAATGGCTGCATGGTTCCACAAGCTCATTTGTCAGGGGGTACTTATGGTTGGCGAATATGAAATTATGTTCCTTTATCATCCTGGTTGTCTGCACCAAGAAATCTCCAACCATCAAGGCCTGGATGTGATGCACTTTGAATATTCCCGAATAGGAATACTTCCAGCTGCACAATACAACGCTTTTCCTGTCTCTGGAGTGTGTCCCCAGAAATCCTCAAAGAGGTCAGGGATTCCAAAGTCCTTCTGCATGGGGACCATGTTCAGCGATAGGCAGTCGGAGCGAATGCTCATACTGGGGTGGCGGGTGTTCGAAGTCTTCATCACCTCATTTGTAATTCCAACTTGCTAATTTTCTCTAAGGCGGTGATGAGGTTGAGGAAATACTCCACTGTATTGCCTGTTAGAGAGCCTATTTAATGGGAGGCAAGGAGAACAAGAATGATTGTCTCCAAGATCCCTCACACAAAAATGTTATTAGCACATAGGGGAAATGTGGACAAGGATAAGAAAAAAAGCACATAAAGTCCTTTGGCAGTAGGAAACAACGCAGAAAGGCACTGTTGAGCGCGAAACACACATGCAAGGAAGGACATGTGGTTGAATCAATAGATACATGAGTGGTTGAGCCTAGTGTGCTTATTGCATCCAACGCTATACCTTTCTGTAATTTTATGCTAATAGAGTTGAAAATTCATTATAATTAATATATTTCACAAGAGTTTGAGCGTTTCGGGGTTTCAAACCATAATCATATCATAATATTAGTTGTTTAGGGTTTGTTTATCATTAGTTTATTCCAAAACAATGCTTGCTTATAACAAAAATATTAATAGCTTATGGTTAAACTTGCGGTCATAATAATTCAGCAAAATAGAAGAAAGATTGAAAAAAGTTCTGCAAACATTTGATTTATTTATCATAGTAGGGTTTTTAAAGTAATTACATTTTTTAAAAGTTTATAAATAATAGTGTTCCGCATCTCGAATCCCGCATCCCGCAATGTGGGTTGTGGGAGATTGAAATTTATTATTTGCAAGTTTTCCATCCCACAACCCGCATCCCTAAATTTCGGATTGTGGGATGTGGGATGGAAAACTTGCAAATAATAAATTTCAAGCTCCTGCAACCCGCATTGCGGAATGCGGTATTCGGGATTCGGGATTCGGAACATTATTATTTATAACCTTTACATTATTATTTTGCAATGTTTTCTTTGAAGAAATTCATTGGAATTTTATCACATGCATTCAATTTCAAGAGAAAAATTGGTCAGAAAGAGTCTGTGACTTGTCATCATTGTCGGTTTGGCGAAGCCCCCACATCGAATCACAAATACTTTTCAGATGGCGTATTGATAGCATACTAATTGAAAAATGGGAATTATTTGTTTTCTAATTATGGAAAAGGATTTGTCATTTATGTGAGAAAATCACTTCCTCTTTCAGTTTCATGTTTACATCTACATTAGATCTCAGATTAAGTTGCATTACAGAACTTCATAGCCTTTTAACATGTCAAAATTATAGTGAGCTCACAAAGCTTCTCTCCAAGCTGTTTGAGTATAGAAAGACAATTTTAAAACAAACTAAATAATTAATTTTTTTAGGTCCAATAAACCAAAGTTTGGCCTAAAAAGACGTTAACTATCATCATCATCAATATAAATTCTGTATTCCATAAAATATGCAGGCTGTTTTATATGTAATTTGCTTATGTTTCGTTTTCTTCAAGAATCAATGGGTGATGGGGTTTTTTTGTGGGAGAATTGGAGGATGTTGAATGGATAATCCTTTATCTTAGTGTATGCCAGGGGAAAATTAGGGGGACTTCTTCTAGGTTGGAGGTCTCGAACCTTCCATTTATTGAATGTGTGGGATGATCATCGACCAACCTACATACCGCTAGTTTTTTGGGCTTACTAGCTAACCCCCAACAATTGAGGGTCATCACGATCATAAGGAAACCCTAGCAGGGTCATCATGATCATTTTCTTATTGCTATTAAGTTTGGTCTGACACCATGTGAACACTATAGAAATAAATATTCCATATCATATCATGCCGAAGCAACAGTGTGTTATAGTGGCAGCATGGATATTTGTTAACATCCAAATGCACTGCCCTCTAATTATTTTTTGAGTTCTTAGACCTATTTATTTATACCGTTTTCAAATGGGATCTTTCGTTGATAGACAACCTTCCCGACTACATGAAAATTGCATTGGAGATTTTCTTCAAGACATCCAATGAACTGATTGCTGAAGTTCTGAAAGAGCAAGGGCGAGATATGGTAACCTACATACAGAAAAATGCAGTATGTACTGTTAATTATGAAGAACATTTTGTTCAAAACCATCAAAACTTAAAAAACTTGCGGGATTTTGAATTTTAATATTTTTGAAGTTTTTCATCCCGCGTCCCGCACTCTGCACTCTGCAACTGTGGGATGCGGGATGCAGGATCACAAAACCACCGCACTCGCATGAACAAAAACTTTTCCGCATCAATATAACATAACCTCAGGTTGCAGTAGTCGAATTATTTCTTAATGAATCTTCTAGACTTCATGAATAGGTGCTTTGAAGGATTTTGAAGTTAAAAAAGGTTCCATAAAAAAACACAAGACACTTTTCCTGCGAGTGGATAATACCACATCCAATTTGATCCAGCACCTCGTCAAATTGAACTAGACATAAGACTTCGGATCGAGAACGTTTTGCAATGTTAAAGCCTGAGTGTTTTCAGAACATAGTTCAATTGGACATGCCATGGTACAAAATAAAGCCTGAGCGTTTTAATTCCATGCCACTTTCTTCCGTATTTGCTAGATCACGGGATATACTAACCGAAAATTTTAACCATGGAAAATTTAACTCGCCAATCAAAATGCGACACGTGTCGAAAGGGTAATGGCCAGGGAGACAAGGAATCTTTGAGACTGCATCTCCATAGAGAAAACGCCTTCTTCAAGACATCCAATGAACTGATTGCTGAAGTTCTGAAAGAGCAAGGGCGAGATATGGCAGCCTACATACGCAAAAATGCAGTATGTACTATTAATTATGAAGAACATTTTGTTCAAAACCATCAAAACTTAAAAAACTTGTGGGATTTTGAATTTTAATATTTTCGAAGTTTTTCATTCTGCATCCCGCACTCCGCAACTGCGGGATGCAGGATCACAAAACCACCACAAACTTTTCTACATCCCGCATCAATATAACGTAACCTCATGTTGCAGTAGTCTAGTTATTTATTAATGAATATTCTAGACTTCATGAATAGGTGCTTTGAAGAATTTCGATGTTAAAAAAGGTTCCATAAAAAAATACAAGCTTACATTTTATATATCTTAATTAATCATTTGCAGTTCAAATTATCTTTACCCACTTCTTTTGGTAAAAGAAAATGATTTTTAATGCCTTGCCTGGCCTTCATGAATAGGTGCTTTGGAGAATTTCAAAGATGAAAACAGAGGGTTTTTCTGTAATTCCACTGTTGATCAACTTGAAGAAGAAGATGATAAACAAATGAGAAGCATGTTTTCCTTGTTTCAAGCTTCTAACATTTTGTTTCCCGGAGAAAAAGTGATGGCCGAAAATTCACTTATACTGGCAGCATGGATATTTGTTAACGTCCAAATGCACTGCCCTCTAATTATTTTTTGGGTTCTTAGACCTGTTTATTTATACGTTTTCAGATGGGATCTTTTGTTGATAGACAACCTTCTCGACTACATGAAAATTACATTGGAGATTTTCTTCAAGACATCCAATGAACTAATTGTTGAAGTTCTATAAGAGCAAGGGCGAGATATGGCAGCCTACATACAGAAAAATGCAGTATGTACTGTTAATTATGAAGAACATTTTGTTCAAAACCACCAAATTCACAAAACCATCAAAACTTAAAAAACTTGTGGGATTTTGAATTTTAATATTTTCAATTTTTTTCATCCCGCATCTTGCACTCCGCAACTGTGGGATGCGGGATCACAAAACCACCGCACTCGCACGAACAAAAAAATTTCTGCATCCCGCATCAATATAACGTAACCTTGGGTTGCAGAAGAAGAAGAAGATGATAAACGAATGAGAAGCATGTTGTCATTGTTTCAAGCTTCTAACATTTCGTTTCTTGGAGAAAAAGTGATGGCCAAAACTGATGGTGTTCCCAATCTCCTCAAGTCCAAAACTGATGATGTTCCCAATATCATCATGACTGAATATGAAGCAGGATATATCATAGACTGGATAACACTTTTCCTGCCAGTGGATAATACCACATCCAATTTGATCCAGTACCTCGTCAAATTGAACTAGACGCAAGACTCCGAATGGAGAATGTTTTGTAATGTTAAAGCCTGATTTTTTTCAGAACATAGTTGAATTGGACATGCCATGGTACAAAATAAATCCTGAGCGTTTTAATTCCATGCGGCTTTCTTTCGTATTTGCCGATAACAAAACATCCAGTTCGATCCAGCACCTCGTCAAATTGAACCAGACGCAAGACTCCGAATGGAGAAGGTTTTGCAATGTTAAAGCCTGAGTGTTTTCAGAACATAGTTCAATTGGACACACCATGGTACAAAATAAAGCCTGAGCATTTCAATTCCAAGCGACTTTCTTTCGTATTTGCTGATAACACTTTGCCTGCTAGTGGATAATACCACATCCAATTTGATCCAACACCTCGTCAAATTGAACCAGACGCAAGACTCCGGATCGAGAACGTTTTGCAATGTTAAAGCCTGACTTTTTTTAGAACATAGTTCAATTGGACACACCATGGTACAAAATAAATCCCGAGCATTTTAATTCCATGCTGCTTTCTTCCATATGTGTCGGATCATGGGATATACTAACCAGAAATTTTAACCATGGAAAATTTAACTCACCAATCATAATGCGACACATGTCAGAATGGTAATGGCTAGGGAGACAAGGAATCTTTGAGACTGCGCCTCCATAGAGAAAACGCCTTCGGTGTAATTACTTTGCAAAATATAAGGTTTGGAACTTACTTTGTACTTATTGCTTTGCAAAATATAAGGGTTATTTGCACTAAGCAAGAGAAAGTAAAGCAAGTAGAGCATGAGACTTGTTAGTCTTTGCACCAAGACATCCTTATTTCTTAAGAAGAAGGCATGTGCATGTAGATTAAAGAAAGAAGAAGAGTTGAAGATAAAGAGGACCCTAGCCTACCTAGAAAACGATGTGACCACATAGGTTGACAATATGTGTGCCACTAAACAAATAAGAAGATGATATGTGGCATCCACACTAGCAAAAAGTAATCTTAAAAAAATCAATTACCAAAATCCTTTACAAAAAGTGAATTTATGTTTAAGTTTCCATATCAACATAAGGGTCCTTTACTAAGAAAAAGACTAAAGATTGAGAACAATATGTATGTTTTTAGACCGAGAGAACAAAACAAAGCGTATAACCTTGTCGAGGAGGAACAAAGAATAACTTGGAGCCAAATTATAATATGAAACACAACAAAACAGTAACAATACTCTCTCTCTCTACACACACACACACAAAAATAATAAATAAACAAATTGACACATCCTAACTAAAGGACATGAGATATCTAAAATGACAATTTGGGTTGCTAGAATTGCATAATCGAGGTACCCTAGGGATAATCAAGGACGTTGAATCCATTCATGTGGTCGAAATTGCAATTTTAACAACCCAAATCACAATTTCAGCAACAAATACATCGTTGGATTCCAACAAAAAAACATCGAAAATGTGCAAAATCGTCTAGAGTTTAGCTTACTCCTTTCAATTATCTTTCATTCTTATGTTAAATATTCCTCAATAAATTAACTATTATTTGTTTTATTTGATATAAGAATCAAATTTCATTTGACCTTTGACCATATTTAAAAATAAAAATAAAAATTATGTGTCTTTCACTTTGGCCATTTAAAATCAATTCAACTACCACTCCACAAAACATTTGGAAAGAAAATCAACAAATTTAAATCATTACAATAAAGAAAAATTAAACAAGAGCCATGAGGTGTCACCGCAGGTGTTAGTAGCTATTGCTATAACACCAATGCTATAAGAAAAAACAACTAGTTTATTTGACCATCAATAAAAGTTTTAACATGCCACTCTTATGGATTATGTAACCTAAACATACCTTGATTATGTAAAAGTATGGATTATGTAATATAAACATACCTTGATTATGTAAAAGTATGGATTATGTAATATAAACATACCTTGATTTTAGATTTTAAATAAATGAGGTTGATTTTATATAAATGTAAAGTAGTGACATATTTCCATGTAAAAATATAAATATAAAGTATTTTCATAACTTTGTTTTCATAAAAATATATTTAAACATATTATTAGTGACCTCCTTATATATGTATTAAGTATAATTATAACCAAAAAAACAAAAAGTAATGAAGGGCACACCTTGCAAATAGACATGTAAAAAACATGTGAGTGTCGTTTCAATATATTAAACATTATTTGTATTTTTTTAGAATTCTAGGTAAATATTCCTAGACCATAATAAAAACAAAGACGATATATTTTTTTATTGGCAGTGCAAAATGAGACGATATATTGTTTTGTTGGTAGTGCCAAATGTTGTGGGGTCCACCCACTTGTACAATTCCGTTGAGATATTATAATCCATAATTATGGAAAAGAAAGAATAAATTACATCATAGCATGCACTAAATTTATAGAAATAAGGTCAACATGCAATCACCACTATATTATCTACTAACTAAACCAAAGTATAACAAACCAACATTGGGATGACAACAAAAGTTAATATAAAATTCACCAGAATCAAAAGGTGAGCCATAACCACTGATCCGTCAAAAGTGCATGACAAGATCACATGATTTCCAATGTATGACGATGGTTCTTCCCTGGGAACACAACTCCAATTCCTTAATTCCTTAGAAATGCAACTAGATTTTTTCCAATTTTTTTTATCTCGTCTCCCCTCTTCATATGTGGAGCCATTCTCTAATGGTTAAGGTCACAAAATAGGGAGAAAATATATTTTTGAAGAATTGTGAAGTATTGCAGCTCTTGCACCTAGATGTTGGTGGAGTTATCCTATGACCAAAGCATAGGGGTTAAGTTTAAGAAGTAAGTTAATGGACCCATTATGGTCTGCATACATCGAAGTATGCAGACCATGAGAACCTCACACATACACAAAATGTGCTTACTCTATTAAAACTTAAAGGGATGATTCAAGAAAATGAACCTCGCACATACACAAAATGTGCTTACTCTATTAAAACTTAAAGGGATGATTCAAGAAAATGATATAAACAACAATATTTTTTTGAATGAAGAGAAAATTTATATTAATATTGACGCAAAGAATCAATTATAGTTTTAGAGCCAAGTATAATCGAAAAGACAAATATTTTTAACAAAGAAGGAATTTGAAATTAGGGGCTTATAACTAACAATTGATGATTATAAAAATTCTATCCCAATCCAATGTTATATTTATATATCTGAATGAAGTTGACATAGTTCTAGGTTGAACCTAAATGGGAGCATTTGGTACTTTCATTATAAACATAAAGAAATTTTTTTGACATTTTATCATAAGAAGAAAATAAACTTGCATGACTTTACAATGAAGTCTCATATCCCTTATTAAAAGACTTTAAATATGTCTCAAATGTGATCCTTCAAAATGATCAAAAGTCAATAGAAAATATACAAAAAGAATTTGACAATGTTATTGTTGATAAAGATAAAGAAATTCATTGCCTTAAGAATCATTGTCAAAACTTGATTGCACAAATTCAGAAGTTAAAACATGAAAATAAGTCAAGCCAAGAAACATTGGAGTAACTGCCCTTGTGGATAAAGTTAATTCAAAATCGTTTATAGGCACAACTTATCTAACTTGCTTCATATAATCTCAACGAGCAAAAAATCAATGATTGATAAAGAAACAATAACCAATATCTTTGAGATGTATGAAGCAAAAATATATAAAAAGAAAAATCTCTAGACGAAGAGTTCAAAGTGGAAAGGAAAAATATACAAGGAGATTCATTCGTTTGGAAAGCCTGAGTTAAATCTTTTCCATTAGAAGGAAAGTGGGCATCTTAGAAAGTAGGTAGAGGAAATAAAGTGAGAGTTGAAAGTAGGTAGAGGAAATAAAGTGAGAGTTGAGGACGATCATTAAATCAGATGTAAATAGAATTTCAGATTGTATGAAACTCTAAAAAAATGAAGTACATTCTAAGGGAACGTTTTTAGGACGTAAGTTATCAAAAGTATTGAATCTTCAAAGGAAAAAAGCAAGGGAATGGTCACAATATTTAATATGTTGAATCATAAAGTTATCAAAAGGAGGAAGATCTTAAATTTATTAAAATGGTCCTAAAATCATAATATAAGAGAATTTATACCTAAATTAGGATATTTTTCTCAAATGGAAGAACCATAGACTCAAGAGAAACTAGTTTGGAAGTTGGAGAGCCCCCTAAAAATAATACTTTTTTCTTTGGTTGGCATTGGATTATAAACTTTTTTCTTAGGATAATTGTCAAAAGAGAGATGATAAGGGACAAGGAGATGTATCATGTGCACTTGGTAAGTGAGTAGTCTATGGACCATATATTTATCACTTGTTAATTTTTAAGTATTATGTGGTTTGAAGCTCTACAAATATTAATTAGGAGGAACAAATTGTGAAGTGTTAGTTTTAATTGAATTAAGATTATGAATTTATTTCGTTGTCTAGAGAAATTATTGTCTAGCCTTTGAGGCTTGCATTTAAAGATTGCAATATTGACTTTATGTTGACTAGTGTAGTGTTAAACTCAGTCCTCGTAATTGAGAGGAAGTGTTTCTTATTGTAATTTGTGTTTAGTTGTTTTATTTTGGCATTCATTATGTTGTTAATAATGAAATTTTAGACCAATAGATCCTAATTTTGATTTTAAAAATGAAAGTATGTTATAGGGTTATTTTGAAAACAACAACAAACAAAGACTTCAAATTCTTACGGGTATTTCAAGATTCTAAAACTTGATGGACTAGGAAAACAACAAATATAGAGATGAAAACTTAACAATAAATCAAATTTTGAATCAAGTAAAAGAGGTAAAAAGTAGTTTTGGTGATGCATCGTTTACCCATATTTATAGACAAATCAACACAAATATGTATCATATACTTAAGGATGTCTTATTGTTGTAGGATAGATTCTTATAAGAACAAGAATTTACGGGAGGAAAACAAATCTCAAATTCTAAAAGATATTTTTCATGTATGAAGTTTTAATTTTGATGTGTATGTTCATTGCTAAGTTGTTCAAAGCTTTAGGATTGTACTATTTTTTGTTCAGTTTTTTTGAAGGGGGTTGCTAAGTTGTTTAAAGTTGTAGGACTATGCAATTTTTTTCATCTTTTTTAAAAGGTGCCTTAGAGGCACTAAAGAAGTTTGTGGTAAGTATTAAACAGTTAAAGAATAGGTTGGTATAGGACAAGTCAATGGCTATATATCATTATATGAACCTTTTTATGTTGGATATGTGTTGTATTCTTTATGTCTAGACTTGGTCGCAATTGATACATTATGTATTGAATCAAGTCGTGGTTTTGGCTCATTGTAAACTATTTTTGGTTAAGGAATTAGGGTTGTAATCTAATCCAAGTTATGGATTATGGTTTTGGATGTTGTGAATACTAAATATTGTATTGTGAAAAATGAGGATAATACAAAGAGATAGAGAGAGAGACCAACTCTCAATTAGGTTGGTGTTTTTGCTTAAAAACTTATAGGGTAAATCTTTATTTTGTGTCTATATGTATACGCATGCTTTTCTTACTTATTGTATTTTAGATTCTATTAGTATTGATTTCCTTTCCCAACATTAAATAGCCCTTCATTTTAAGGATATCAAATGTATAATTTAATTTCATATTTGAAATATTAAATGTAAAGAATCTTTTCTAGAAAAAAAAGTCATAATAGGTAAAAATCTAGACCTTGGAGAAATGGACCATTAAGATCCAGTGGATATTAAAAAATAGAAAAATTCTTATATTGAAATCTTATCACCAAGGGTATCGAAAGACAAAACTTCCAAAAATAAGACAGAATATATAAGGATGCCTTATCATCATCCTAAGTATGAAAGTCATCTTACTATTCAATGAACTAACCAAAAAGAACCTAATTTATATCAAAGATAAGGGTGAATCCATGAAGATGGATAAAACTTTCTAGCCAAAAGTGACAGTGAAATTATATTTTTTACTCATTTTTTAAATCGAAGCCCTCAAAACTCATATATGCTTTGTGAATTCCAACATGCAACAAAAAAACAAATTGTAGGGAATTATGTTGTTATTCCACCTATATTTTTTTTAAATAATCATAATATTTAATAAGTCAAAATTGCATTTAATGATAGGTTTGTTCTTGTAAATTTAGGAAAAGTTAACAAGTGGCTTGTGTACACGTAAAATAATTTAGTATAAATGCATAAGTTTTGAAAATATATATATCGACATAATATATACAAAATGTAGTGGGGCATACAATTTTTTAATTTATGTTGGGAAAATATATTTTTTATTAATTTTTTAAACTGACAATTGAAAATTTTAATCACATTTTGTACAGTGTGTGCACATAAACTTTTTTCTTACTCGTTACAAAAATCAAAAAACAAAAATACGCTTTTGAAGAGGAAACGTTGATCTAGGGCCTATATGTTTTTTGAATTCTTTTGAAATTTTTAGGTTGTTTTTTCTTTGCATTGTTTCTAACTTGTGAAAATGATTTTGTAAGTGAAAGTTTGAATATATATATATATATATATATATATATATATATATAAACTCAAAAATCCGTAAATTATATGCCAAGGGATAGACAATTCATTGACGAAACTTT
>LPNX010207814.1:1350-13223 GCA_001517045.1 Pseudotsuga menziesii
CACAGGTGTCCTCCCTAAAGACACCTAAAGCTATGTTTGATGCCCTAACCAAACTGTTTGAAGGGAAGAACATAAAATGGAAGATGACTCTGAGAAACCAACTAAAGAATGTGAAGATTAAGAATGCAGAAACAATCCAGTCTTACTTCACAAGAGTTTTTTAGATCAAAAAACAACTAGAAGAAGTTGATGAAGAAGTGGAAAATGTAGAGATTGTGATGACTACCTTTAATGGCCTCCCTCGCTCATGGGATTATTTCATCCAAGGAATCTATGCTAGAAAGAAGTTAGTCAAGTTCAACAGACTATGGGAAGAGTGTTTGCAAGAAGAAGCTCGGATAGTAGCTCAAGAAGAAATGATGGGAAGTGAAGATCAAGCTCTCATGGTACACTCCAAGTCAACCAAAAGAAGATCTCATCACCATAGAGGTAAGTCCTATCACAAAAAGGATTTATCTAGAGTCATATGTTATACATGTGATGAAGCAAGACATATGTAAAGAATTGTCCTAAGAAACCAAAGCTAACAAAGAAGAGCAACAAAAGACGACATAAAGCTCATGCTGTAGAGGATGATGAACCATCCAAGAAGAGAACCAGATATGAAAGTGAAGATTCTTCAAGCAATGATGAATATGTTTTGATCTCTGCTCTCATAGGAAACATTACTCGTGGAAGAAATGATTGTATCATAGATAGCGAGGCTTCCAAACATATGACAGGATTCAAGGAATCCTTTGTAAGACTGTCATAACATGAATCACCTCACAAGGTGAAGCTAGGAGATGACTACCAATATCCAATAAAAGGTAGTGGGGAATATTCCTATAAACTAGACTCTGGAAAGTCTCTAACAATGAAGGAAGTATTGTTTGTGCTAGGCCTTAAGAAGAACCTCCTCTCCATATCGATGTTACATGCAAAAGGAATGCGGGTTGCATTCATAGATGGTCAAGTCATCATGTGGCCAAAAGGAAATACTATTGATTATGCAATAGTGATTGGTGAACAAGAAGGAGGTTTGTAGAAATTAAAGGGTAATACAGAGCAAGCCTTGGTCCATGACACAGTAGATCCAAGTGAACTTTTGCATAGAAGGCTTCCACATGTGCATTACAGAGCACTACCTATTGCAAGCAAAGATGTTGAAGGTATTCCAGAAATCTAAGCAAAACATGATGGGGTCTGCAAAGGATGTGCGAAAGGAAAGAATACAAAGAATAAATTTCCAAGTAGCGAAAGAAAAGAAAAAGGAATCTTGGAAATCATCCATTCTGATGTATGCGGTCCTATGTCATCAAACTCACTAAGCGGGTATGCATATTATGTTTCCTTTATTGATGATTTTTCTAGGAGGACATGGGTTTACTTCATGAAGAACAAAGACGAAGTATTCAACAAGTTCAAGGAATTCAAACCCTTGATCGAGAATCACACTGAAAAGAAGATCAAGATTTTTCGATCAGATAATGGCGGAGAATTCACTTCAAATGAATTCAAAAAGCTATGCAAAGAATCAGGGATTAAGAGGGAGTTGTCCACTCCTTATAATCCACAATGGAATGGGATTGCAAGAAGGAAGAATAGAACTATCATGGAAGCTTCAAGATCAATGCTTCATTATCAATACCTTCCTATGCATCTTTGGGCGGAAGCTGCCCGAACAATGGTGTATGTACAGAACCGCACTCCACATAGAGTACTCGAGAACAAGAATCCTGAAGAAGTCTTCTCCAGCAAGAAACAAGAAGTCAGAAATTTCAGAATATTCGGTTCTCCAGTGTACATACACATTCCAAAATAGAAGAGGACTAAATTAGATCCTTCAGGAAAGAAGGGTAAATTTTTGGGATACTTTGAAAGCTTGAAGGCTTATAGAATATACTTCCCAAGATTCAAGAATATTGACATCAATAGGGATATGACATTTGATGAAGATACAACTTACAAGAAATACAGAAATAAACCCGCTGAAGAATCCAAAGAAGTAAAAGCACCCAGAGTTCATGATACAACCATGAACGAAGATGATCAAGAATTTGAAGAACCACAAAGACCTATAGATCCACCTGTAGAGAAGAATCCTCATAAGAGGAAACCTACTTGGGTACAAGAACTTATCCAAGGTGCAGAGAGATATGGCGCTCTGAAAGAGAATCACAGAGAAAGAAAGAGGACTAGATCCTGCTCCGGGTATGTAGCTTTAATATGTGATTTCATTGATGAAGAACCTTCCAGTTATGAAGAAGTGGAACAATGGAAAGAATGTAAGGATTGTACGATCAAAGAATACCAATTGATCAATAAAAATGTCGTTTGGGATGTTGTCCCAAGACCAGGAGGGAAGTCAGTTGTAACTTCCAAATGGATCTACAAAATCAAGCATGTTGTAGATGGTAGCATTGAAAAATATAAGGCAAGATTTATGGCTTGAGGTTTCTCTCAGAAAGAAGGAATAGATTATGAAGAAAACTTTGCTCTTGTAGCTAGATACACTTCCATCAAATTAGTACTTTCTCTGGCTGCAGTAATGAAATGGAAGATACACCAGATGGATGTCAAGACTGCTTTCTTGAATGGTGTAGTGGAAGAGGAAGTGTATGTGGAACAACCACTCGATTTTGAGACACATGACAAGGAGTCTCATGTGTGTAGATTGAAAAAATCCCTATATGGTTTGATACAGGCACCTAGGACATGGTACAGTAGAATTGATAGCTTTCTATCCAATTTGGGCTTTACCAAGAGTAAAGCAGATTCCAACCTGTACTACAAGGTTGAAAATGGCAACCTAGTGATACTTCTACTATATGTAGATGATCTATTTGTGATAGGTATTGATGGGTTGATTGGTGATACGAAGAGAAAGCTTGCTACTGAGTTCAAGAAGAAGGACTTGGGTATGATGCATTATTTTCTAGGTATGGAGGTGTGGTAGAGTGCAGATGAAATCTTCCTTGGACAAGGGAAGTATGCAGTAGAGATCATGAAGAGATTTGGGATGATGGACTGTAAGGCTATGGCCACACCTATGGCATTGAACTTGAAGCTATTGAGTGATGATTCATCAGAGTTGGTTGATGATACTATGTATCGTCAGATCATTGGGTCCTTGATGCACCTGATGAACACGAGACCAGACATTTGCTTTGCTATGAACACCTTGAGCCAGTTCTTGATAGATCTGAAAAATGTTCACTTGATTGCTGTAAAGCATATTCTGAGGTACCTGAGGGGTACAGTTGATTATCGGCTCAAGACGATGCGAATTAGAAGATGAACCTGAAGGGTTATGTTGATTTAGATTGGGCAGGAAGTGCCATCGATAGGAAGAGCACTTCAGGGTATTTCTTTAGTATGGGATTAGGTGTGATCTGCTAGTTTAGCAGGAAGCAATCCTCTGTGGCATTGAGTACAACTAAAGTAGAGTATGTCACAGCTTGTTCAGCTAGTTGTGAGGCAGTATGGCTGTGAAAGCTACTGTCTAATTTATTTGATCTCCAGATGGATGCTACTTGTATACATTGTGACAACTAGACTTGTTTGAGGTTATCAGAGAATCCAGTGTTTCATGACAATTCAAAGCATATCGAGATCAAGTATCACTATATCAGGGATATGGTGCAGAGGGGAGAAGTGAAGCTCCAATATGTTGCGATGGAGGAATAGGTGGCTGATGTGTTGACGAAGCCATTGGCTAGGGTGAAGTTCAAGTACCTCAGGGAGAATCTTTGTGTTTTCCAGATAGAGGTATCCTCCAAGGGAAAGTGATGAGTCCCATAGCAGTTCTGACGAGCAGGTTAGATGTAAGGGCTGAGCCATTTTATCATGGTGAGAGGATTGGTTCCAGCCATGTTAGATATGAGTGCTGAGATCCATAGCCATTCTGACGAGCAGGTTAGATGTAGGTGTTGTTCCATTCTATCATGGCTAAAGGATTAAGTTCCTCCCATGTCAGATGTGAGTACTGGCCATTCTGACGAGTAGGTCAAATGTAAGGGCTATCGCCATTCTAACAAGAAGGTCAAATGTAAGGGCTGTTCCATTATGTCATGGCTAAAGGATCAAGTTCCTCCCATGTCAAATGTGAGTGCTGGCCATTCTGACGAGTAGGTCAGATGTAAGGGCTACCGCCATTTTGATGAAAAAGTCAGATGTAAGGGTTATGCCATTCTATCATGGCTAAAGGATTAAGTTCATCCCATGTGAGATGTGAGTGCTGGCCATTCTGACGAGTAGGTCAGATGTAAGGGCTACTGCCATTCTAATGAGTAGGATAGATATAAGGGCTGTGCCATTCTATCATGGCTAAAGGATTAAGTTCCTCGCATGCCAGATATGAGTGATGGCCATTCTGACGAGTAGGTCATATGTAAGGGCTACTACCATTCTGACAAGTAGGTCAGATGTAAGGGATACCAAATACCTATGAGGAAGTAGGCATACACCCAGCATGAAAGAAGGATGGATATGTAGAACTTCCTATGATGAGAAGAATCATGATATAGCACATATGATGATGACCATAGGAGATCCAGATCGAGCTATGATCGAGATCCAGTTATGATGACTCCGAGAGATCCAGATCGAGTGATGATCTAGATCTAGTCTAGTGATGATCCAAATCGAGTGATGATCTAGATCCAGTCCAGTGATGATGATCCAGGTCGAGTGATGATCCAGATCTAGTGATGATGATCTAGATTGAGTGATGATCCAGATCCAGTGATGATGTCCAATTATGATGATCTGGATCCAGTGATGATGATCCAAATCCAGAAAAGAAGATGGAATGAAGATAAAGATGACTTGAAGATGAATATGAATTGGAGATGCAGATAATGAGAAGATCCAGAGAAGAAGACCAGTGATGAAAATTGTGTCGAGAGAATACCTTCCTAGTTAAGAGGGAGTGTTGATGTAATTGTAACTTCAGAATGTATTTCACTTTTATTTCTGATCTATTGTAACCTGATGTTTATTCAGGGATGTTATCATGTTATGTCATGCCCCGATGTTCCCATCAAGAGAATCAATAATGTAAACAAGTCATGTCAAGTCATTGTGGGTAACCCTCCTATTGTCTAAGGGTTAAAGTCCCCGCAATTTTGAGGCACTAGGGTTATTAGACTCTCCTAGTAGAGGTCAGCCCACGATCATCCCTAATAGGGTTTTCGTCATGCCAGGATTAGTATAAATAGAGAGATGGACTCTCTATTTATCACACAAAACAAACTAACTCAAGTGTAGTGCATAGTTGAGGAAGAAGAAGACACTGGGACTAGACAAGAAGAAGGCTACTGCTGTCGAGAGAGCATCTTACTATTTTGTGGTTTTATCTTTTGTGCTGATTCTATCTCTGAGGAAGTTGCGATTTTTTCTCCATTTATGGTTTCCCCGAGGAAAAACACTGTGTTCATTGTCTCGTTTGTTTGATTGTTGTACTTGTTGTTCTCTCAGTTAAAGATCCTAATGTAATGCTAGCTTGAATGTTGAAAAACTAAAAATTTGCACTCAAATTCCCTCAAACAAATCATATTTGTAACACCAAAATAGTCTGGAAAAAAAAGGCACTACAATAGTGCATCATATGAATATAGTTATAAAATTCCATTTGTTCATGAGTAACCAAATGCATCATCATAGTCAAAGAATATATATGTGTGTGTGTGTGTGTTGTTTCATATTATAAACTTAACCTTGTTATAATAATCAACCCATAGTTAGCTACCTTAGACATTAATTAATCCATTTTTGTCTTATTTTCCTAGTTTCCAATATTCCACTCTATGCAAGTTGTCTTGCACATGTCCTAGAAGTCAAACTTGCTAAAAATGAGTCATGGAGTGCTTGAGAAACCTCCTGGAATCCATACATAGCATATATTCTTTATTCCAGATCCTCCCTAGCACATATCTACTTTTTCTGCTAAGTTTCGTGCTTTATTGAGATTTATGGAAAAAGGGAAAGTAAGACTAGGTGTAGTTGACTTGTTTTTTCCCTCATCACCCTCCATTATTTTATCCTAATAAAAGCATGTATGATTTTTTTCCATCATTTATTAGCTTTCCTACTTTACGTTTCCAATTCATGAGCTTCTAGGTAGATTTAGAAACTACTTTATGCACCTATGGGGGATTTGACTAGATTTAGTAAGCCTACCTTTTTACTATGTCGAATGGAATCCTTATGCATTCAAATATCTCATATAATTATAAATTTTAGTATCCTATGACTTCATAAGGTTGGCTATTGTACACTTATTCAATATAGATTAGTGTTATGCTCCAATTTTAGTCTCCTTTCTTTGTAATTTTTCATGGTTGATTAGCATTTTTTGTGAGTGAAATTCTTCTATCACTTGGGTTAAATTTCCACATGGTATTAGAGAATTTGTAGATTGATTTCTCTCCTTCCATATTACTATTGCAGGTTTGACATCTTCACTGGGAGCACATTATGCTGGTTGAAGGGCATAGTTCAGAGCTATGGATCAATCTCAAAAGATCATATTAACTCCATTTAATTTATTTGAATGGAAAGCAATGATGGACATACTTTTGAGAGAAAAGGGTCTCTACAGGGGGAATATGGAAACTAAGGCATACCCAAATGCATCTGTAGAGAAAATTAAATGGCACGATAGGAGGGATGAGGCCTATGGTCTTTTGTGTCGGAGCATATCCAGAGACCTCCTTTTCCATCTTAACGGATTGACATCACCTAATGAAGTGTGGGAGAATCTTGTAGATATTTTTGGTAAGATATATGATATGAGAGGACATCAAATCCAGAATGAATTGATCTCTTTGAGTCCCAGTAGCTTCGAATCCCTACAACTCTACTTTTCCAAGTTTAAAGCCCTTGTTTTGTAGCTAAAATGGTGTGGAATTTAAAAGAAGGAGGAGCAACTAGTTTTGTCCATACTCTCGAAGCTTGGCCCTAACTATTCAGTGTTTGTTTTGACCTTCCATGCCACCAAGTTGATAGCTTGAGCCTGGAAGATGCCTAAGCTTGCAGATTTCATGGAATCCCCCACACAAGAACAAGATAAACTGGTGATGATGGGCACCATCAAACCTTTCAAAGACCAAGATTTGGTTTCTCGAGATTCGAGGGTGGATTCAAAAGGAAAGAAGAAATATAAGAAGCCACCTGAGCAAAACAGAGACAAGAACAAGTCTCAAGAGGAGCCCCAAGGCTCCAAGAAGAACTTCTAGAAGAACAAGAACAAAGGAGAAATGAGCAAGTGCGCATACTAGAGTAAGGGATATCATCCTGAAAGATCCTGCATGAAGAAGCGAATTGACATGTTGACCCAAATCCTAGAGAAGAATAACATCTCCCTTCCTAATTGCTCAAAGAAGAGGGAAGGAGGATGAAATTCAGAGGATAGAGAGAGAGAGTACATGCATTGGTTGCTAGCACATCAAGCTCACCTAGATTCATCATAGCCTTTGGAACTTCAAGACATATGGTTTCAACCAAGGAGGAATTATCCTCTCTTGAAATGTCGAAAGGTCCACCAATATTGTTGGGAGATGACTCTCTCACTGACAGTTTGGGAAAAGGAAGGATTGATCTTGACCATGGTAAGTTCAGTAATGCATTGTATGTTCTAGGTCTTGCCTCCAACCTCTTGTTAGTGTATCATATGACCCACATAGGGTCTCCAAAGAAGGTCATATTATCCCCTGATGATGTTGATATCACAGAGTTCTCGAATGGTAAATTCATTGCAAAAGGAGTTGTATATCACGCTTCGAAGGTATACATGTTTTCACATTTTTTGCCCTACTCAGACCCCTATGCTCTTCTGATTCATGCTAATGAGGCAAGCAAGCTTTGGCATGAAATATTTGGCCATATTAACTATAAGTGTATTTCTGATCTAAGTGAAAAGGAAATGCTCATGGGGTTACCAAATATTGAATTTTCCAAGTGAGTCTATCAAGGTTGTATCCTAGGAAAACACCCAGAGCAGAAATTCGAGAGAGCTAGTCATGAGAGAACCTCCCGACTTCTTGAGTTGATCCACAGTGATGTTGCTGCTCCATTTCCTCACATTTCAATGATTCAAGACAAATATGCATTGAAATTCATAGATGACTTTTCCAGGTATTGTTGGGTTTACTTCCTGAAACATAAGTCTAAAGGTTTTGGCCTCTTCAAAGTCTTTAAGGCTTTGGTTGAAAACCAGTCTAGGGGGAGACTCAAGATCCTTAGATCTGACAATGGTGGTGAGTATGTCAAGTATGAGTTCATTCAGTATTCTAAATATGCAGGTATTTAGATGCAGCATTCAATCCCTTACACACCACAGCAAAATGGTGTTACTGAGAGAAAGAACAGATCACTGAAGGAGATGGCAACCTGTATGATGGAGGCTAAGACTTTGACACCAAAGTTTTGGGCCGAGGCTATAAACTATGCATCCTATATCCATAATAGGGTTCCTAATAAATAACTTTATGGTATGACTCCTTTCAAAGCTTGGAGTGGGAACAAGCCAGATGTGACCCATTTCAGGATTTTTGGCTCAAAGGCTTGGCCTAGAATTCCAACAGAAAAGAGGAAGGATTTGCAGCCCCAAAGCCAAGAGTGTCCATTTTTTGGGTACTCTAAAGATTCAAAAGGGTACAAGCTAATAAATTTGAGCACAAACAAATCCTTCAGTGAAAGGAGTGTTCAGTTCCAAGAAGATCCTTTACCAGCATTTGCAGTTGGAAAGTCTTGTTCACCACCATAACCATTGAATGTAAGTGAAGAGGCAAATGAGTTTGCTGATTCTGATATGTCTGATAATGATTATTTAATTGCATATATTGATAGTCCTATGAGACCAAAATGTGTATCAAATACCATTCATGCAGCTGGGGAACTAGCTTGAAATCCTAGTGATCCTAGGAGGACTAGATCTCAGTTTGAGAGTGTCCTGTGTATGAAAGACCCTTTGTTTGAAGAGAAGTGCTATATGATGGTTGAATCAGACCCACAAACATATGAATATGTATAACATGATCCAAGATGACAAAAATCCATGAAATAAGAATTCAGCTCACTCCAGAAGAACAACGCTTGGGAACCGGTTGATCTCCCACCAGGGAGGAAGCTAGTTCAATGTAAGTGGGTTTTCAAAACTAAGTTTGATTTTGATGGTTCAAATTTGAAATACAAGGCAATATTGGTAGCCAAGGGCTACTCACAAGTACATGGTATTGACTACAAAGATATCTTTCCACCGGTGGAAAATATGGACTCCATCAGGGTAGCCTTAGCCATTGTAGCTTCAAAGAAGTGGGAGGTATATCACATGGATGTGATGTGTGCTTTCCTGAATGGAGATATTACTAAAGAGATTTACATGCAGCAGCCTCAAGGGTTTTTTTTTAATCCATCTTTTGTGTGCATGTCAAAGAAATCATTGTATGGGATTAAGCAAGCCCCCAGGGCTTAGTATTCCAAGATTGATGGATTTCTACTCTCATTGAGTTTTGTTCAATGCAAGTCTGATCCTAATTTTTATTTGAAGTTGATTCATGGTTCTTTGATGATTATTGTATTGTATATGGATGACTGTAACGAACCCATATCCATCGAAAGAAATAGTTTATTTCTGAAGGACTATTTATGCCTCACCTTACGAATAGGATCCTAAAAACATCATAACATGACTGTAATAAAGTAGATCATTTCAAACTTTCCACATATTAAAATCATGTAAAGAATACTCAACCTGTTAGGCAAGGACCTAAATCAATAATTCTATCTTTATTACCATGTTTTGTAACGCACCCGATCTTCACTTTATCATTTTGGGTGATGAGGTGATTTCTTTCAAACATCTTCAACTCAAGCACCAAACATTAGTCCCAAAAACAATGCATTCCACGTTCAATATTATATTTATATACAATAGAAAGTAAATGGGTGCTCATATAGAATCTTATACATATGGTTCCTTCTTCATTCAAGATAACATGATACTATTACTTTAATTCATCTCATAACAGACAATTATGTAGAGTCCTAACTTGTATTTTTAACTGACAATGCTCCATAGTTCACTTAATTAGGTACAATTACAAAGTGAATATTTCTTAAAACATATAGGGATGACATGGAATTATCTTGAGTGTACTCATGGAAATAAGATACATAAAAAAAACAAAGTAAAAGAGACACCAATATACATTGTTCACCCCTAACCAGGGGTTACATCCACCAACATTTCAGATTTCTATTAAATTATTTATCCAAAGGATTACAACAATTTTGTAGTTCTAATACTGCATCCTTTCCACAAAATAGATCATGTAGAGAACCAACCAAAATTACTAAATATCCTTATCACAAGTCCCTTCCCCTTTTAAGATTGATATTTATTAAAACGATACCCAATACTTCCACTTAAATGATCCAAATTGAAGCACCTAAGGCCACCCGAAATGTATATTTATATATCCAATAGTGATTAGTATAAAAGCTCAGACTCAGTCCACAATCCAATCGAAGACTCTAAAAATATTGGGCTTATACAATTTAGGCGTATATATATATATATATACATATTCCAAATCATAGTAAGAATTCATATTTAGTCCAAATCGTAGACTCTGAATTTTAGGCTTATACATTCAGGCATGTATATTCTCTTAATTATAAATCACATAATTATTCTTTTCTCAAAAATAGACTCTAAATTTAGGTTTATACCATTCAAGTGTATATATCTACATATTCCAAATCACAGGAAGAATTCCCAATTAGTCCAAATCCCAGACTCTGAATTTGGGCTTATACATTTAGGCATGTATATTCTCTTAATTATAACTTGCATAATTATTCTTTACTCAATAACAGACTCTAAATTTAGGTTTATAACATTCAGGCGTATATATCTACATATTCCAAATCAGAGGAAGGACGGCTAGATGATTTTGTTAAAAGTGCTCCAGATGAATAAAATCGAATGATCAAATAAAATTAGATTTTTAGTCGAGCCTAGACAATTAAGCAAGAACCAGATAAAATAAGGATGCCCTACGAGCCAAGTCCCATTTCAAGCCATGCCTCCATAAATTTCAAAAGGGATTTCGTTAAGAAACTAAAAGTATACATACTAGTACACAGAATATTCTAAAGGATGGCCTAATTTTCTAAAGATCATGATCGTCACATGTTGGAATCTTATCTGCACAAGTATACTGGTCGTTGCAAGTTCTAAGTGCATGAGTGCTCTATCATAAGGTATTGACTCTTCCGGTGAGTCCTGGGAATCAACGAGTATTGTTGCGAACCATGGCTCTATAGGGAAACAAAATCCATGCAAAAGATAACACCGCATACCTGTGCAACAATCTTAGTTGCTATGGAGGAAGGCACCAAAAGAATTAGCCATCCGAGAGTCTTCTTCATGCAAGGGCATCCTTCTCCTCTTCTATCCATAAAGATATTTTTCACACAATATGCTCGGATTTGGAATTACTCAATCAAGATCGGCTATGCAGGAAGTTTTTCTAGTAAGGATCCCTCTGCCTTTTCCCTCTTCGACTGGAATACTCCACAAACTAGCTGCCATCAACATCAGGAAGCTCCATTCACCAAAAACTATCCCACGCTAACAATAGCTGCGCTGGGAAAATTTGAACCCTTAACAGAACTAATCCCTTCCTTGGAACGCATATCCCCTCGATGTAACCATATACGCTTCATCAGATATTGTAGGTTCCTCATCTTTGTTAAACCAAGAAACAAAGCAACTTAAAACAAAAACTATTGTTATCACCAGGATTTTGCCCCATTGATTTCAACCATACAAAGAGGAAAATGTTGAGTTTTTCCCATGGGTCTCTCCACCAATTGCGCAGAGG
>LPNX010207826.1:0-16949 GCA_001517045.1 Pseudotsuga menziesii
GTTATAAGATATTGTAAAATCTTGGCGAATATTTAACTTCATTATAAAAAATTGTAAAAACTAGCGAGTCTTTCACTGATTTATAGAATATTGTCAAAATAGAGGAACAACAACATTAGTCAAATAACATGAATCACATCATCAACAACAGAACATGTAGACTCACAACTCACAACTGGAAGGTGTCAGTGAAACACAACTGCACTGACTAGATTCAGGGCAAGTGGAGACTCCACTTGTTATCTCATCCCTTAATGGTCCAACGGACATGTGGGGACCTGAATATTGACAAACTAATAAGCTGATAGAATCATACATTATGCTCGATCTTGGCCTCCACTAGCCAATTATGGTCATGGAGGCTAATACAATTATGCATTGTAATTATGCTAATTGATTATTGCATTAGATGAATGTTGGTCTTGTGCAAATAGGTATCCTACGATCAATGCCTAGGAACCTAGTGCATAGACCATTTTTCTCTTCTCTTAGCTATGTAGAGCTCGTTTATTTTTTTGAATAACGATAAGTATTTACAAAGAAAATATACAATCAACGTAAAAGAATCGAAAAACTGAAGACAATTAATTCATGCAACTAAAAGTTAATAAAATAATATTTTATAAAACCCTAAAACCAACCTTGATTCAAGCTACAACAAAGGGTTAAATCAAGCATTGAATGAGAACTATAATCATTCAAAGGACTAACACAATATTTAACCAAAATACATACAAACTTCAAAAATTGACAAAATGCTTCAAACAAAAGCAATAAACAAACCATAAAAATTTGTCAATATAATCTTGCTAAACACCAACATGGTTTTATGTACTTGAATGAGCCCATTCTTGCTTAGCGAAAGTGTTGTCAAATTATTTATTTATCATTTAATGTTAGGAAACTATCTATGTGAAGAGATAGCTCCTAGGCCTAACTTTCTCAAATTCTAGTGTCATTTCCTGTCACATACAAGAAAGAGACAATGTAAGAGATAAATATCAAACAATCAATCTTAAAATAAGCTGCATGAAGGTAATGTAGCTCAAATCATCAATGTTACAACAAAAATGTACAATGTAGAATCTATTTTTACCTAAAACACAACCTCAAATTCATATACAATGATCACCATTGACCAACAATGGTACATGGAACACCTAGAAAAAAATAAGACTCAAGAATTTTAATAGTATTAGGCTTCAGAACATGGTTCTCTTGCAAGTAAAATTTAGTCATTCAAGTCTGTCCTTGAGCAGTATTTTAGTAATACTCAAGCCTGCCATTGACCTTCTTCTATCTCAAATTTAAATTCAGATATTTTGTGTAGATCCCATTATAACTGACTCTCCCCATGAAGATCACCTCATCATCTTTCTCATGTAAATACAAATTCGAAAAGAAATACTTTCAATTATGTCTCCAGTCTATCCAAAATGATATCTTCACTGCAATTAATGCATCGACTCTTCCATCTATTGTTGTATTGTTGTTCAATAAACTAAGGCATGCCACAGTACTATGGTTTATTCACATTACCAAGTTTCTCGCTGATTTGAATTTAAAAGGTGCACCAAACAAAATCCTTCAACTCTGCCTGCTTTTGAGAAGAACTAACAAATGCCCTTAATTAGCACACATGTTATCATCAAGAATGTTGTTTCACTAATAAAGGAAGTCTTCAAAGAGTCCTTCAATATGCTACCAACAATCAAAATAGTTCCAAATCATGCTAGAAAACTTAGCAAACAAGATCATAATTTCTACTTAATTTTTAAAGTGCTTCCTTTAATCTCAAAGAATATAATTAGTATTACAAATTACCTCTTCACAGAACTCGATGGGTGAACCATCAAAATATTCTAGAATGAGCACCTAGCCCCAATCACTTATTCATATGCTTTCAAGGATTTGTACCTCAGTAAGTGTCCTTGCAAGTTGCCACCTCCACTGCTGAACCACAACTCCATCAGTGAGTCTTATTCTAGTTTAAATATTAACTAGTCTGAATATTAACAAAAAAATGGACAAGAATGGTCTTATTATTCCCTGAAATTCCTAATTATGTTCTTCAGATTTCCAAATTATTTTTCGATGTGTTAAACCATTCATTTTGAAGAAAACTAACCCTACAACAACATCACAAATCCCAAATTACCCTTAAATCCATAATCATGTGAGGGCCATAAAAATCCACTTCACAACCCATGAAATCCTTTCTGCATGAATACTAGTCATCCCAAGACCTTCCTTTTCTCTACCAATGTTGCAAATGTCCAAGGAAACTGTTGGTAGACCTTTTTCCCCAAGTAAAAATTGTTAGAATACATTGTATAATTTAACCTCTCTGAAAAGGAAAACAAAAAAAGTAATGTTGAGTGAATAGTGATCATAGGAGCAACTATCATAGTGATCATAGGAGTCAAGTTTGGTTATTCCTAAAGTTTGGAAAATATAAATTTTCAGAAATCGATCCTGTAACCTTTCTATTTCCAATATGTTTCTTAGTAAAGGATTTTTCCGATATACCTTAAAATCATCAAATTTTCATTTAACTGAAATTGTATCAATTGTTAGAGAATTTAAAGTTTGAAAAATCCATACATATGATAGGTTGTTATAGTGACCCCGAATGTACTAGTCACATATGAAATGCACTTTGGAGTACCAATGGCAGGGGCAGTGCTCAACACTCTAAATATTAGACATGATGCACACATAATTTCTCTCATTTTGAAGCATTAAGAATCCAAGGTGGTGTTTGTGGATTACCAATTCTTGGAAGTTACAATGGAAGCAGTTAGAAACCTTTCTCAGGTGACATAGGAATTACCATTAATTATTGTGATCCATGAACTAGACAAATCTAGATAATATTCTTTGAATGAATATCATAAAGATCTTCTTGATTATGAAAATCTTTTGATAAGTGGAGATCCAAATTTTGAGACTCGCTAGCCTGAAGATGAATGGGAAGTTATCTCATTAAACTACACATCAGGAACCACGTCCAGTCCTAAAGGTGTTGTGTAAAATCATAGAGTTTACTATCTCAATACATTTGGTATTATTTTAGCATGGGAAATGAAGTCTAAACATGTTTACTTGTGGAAAACACCCATGTTTCATTGTAACGGTTGGGGATTTCCAGGGGGCATGGTTGCACAAGGTGGCACTAGTATTTGTTGCAGAAATGTAAATGCAAACGACATTTGATTCCATTGTGGAGCAAAAAGTCACCCACTTATGTGCAGTGCCAACAGTTTTAAGTATCATTGCAAATGCACCACCTCATGAAATAAGACCACTTCCTCACACCGTAGATGCTAAACACACTTTCTACTTTTCCACCCTCAAATATGAGTTATGTACTCAAGTAAAGAAATCACCCCATGGTTGAAAATATATGTATAGAAGAGCGGCATGGCACATCAACTGACCATTTCAATCTAAGGAGAGCCTAGGTTTTCAAGATCTCATCTCCTTATGAAGGGATTAAGATCTTGCTATGGGGTGTTTTGCATCGGAATCCACACACATCATTGCATAAGTGATTATACCTAAGCAATCACTAACACGATGGTCATGAACATAGATACTTAAAATACTAGACACAATTGCTACCTTTTCATTGTCAAATATGCACTATACACTCGTGTAAAGCAATATAGTAAGGAAAAGAAACACAACACATTGACCAACACCTCCAGTCTAAGGAGACTCCAGCATTATTCGTTTTCAAGATCTTCACTCCTTATCAACTATAGGAAATTTGTTTTTTAATGGGATTAGGATCTAACTACAGAGTATTTTGCATGGGAATACACAGGCATTTCTTCATAAGTAAGCATGCCTAAGTAGTAAATGAAGTTAATATCCAGTATTTTACCCATGATAATTTTCACCTTCCAATCATATACTAGTGATGTCATCAATATGTGTATCATCATAAGAAAAACACTCATGGAAGCCCCACAACAACATCTGTGAAAAACAAGATTTGTCAATGAGCACAATGCTAATAACATGCTTAACTCATAATAAGTATCACATTATGATTATTCCAAAAAAGATAGAATGAAAAATAGGTTTATATATTGGACACTAGACTTATAGTTTTATTCATGATGTCATTATATATCTGAAGTCTCGGTCAGTCAGGTTTTGAGCCTCATGTTTTCCTATTAGGGTTTCATGTTTTCAATCCTCGTATATGCAATAAAACCATAATCCAAACAAAGTTTAAATTTAAACGCATTTAGTACCCAATCATATATAACATGCCAAAAGAATCCATATCTATGATAGTCCATGCATCAACCAAGAACCTACTTCCAACAAACCTTAATAATAATGCACTCGTATAATCAATCAGAAATATGAACAGTAAATAAAAATAGCATGCATTACTACAAATGAAAACCTCCATAGAGTTATAGAACTCCTAACTAGCCAAAATGATTTCTAAACCAACACACCATTTTACGACAGCTTATATGCAAAATTAAGCAGTGAAAATCATAGCTATTGTACCCTTACAATCTCCCACCGAGTTAAAATTTTGTTTTAGCTTTAACCATTCAATCAAGCACTTAAAAGTGAAAAGTTAAAAGCAATAACCACCAACATTCAGAACTGACACAGGAAAAACTAATGAGTAGCCACAAGAATATTTATCTCTTGAATATTTATATGTTCTAGCATCATGCAATCAGTGATATAAAGAAGAATATCCAGATAATATAGATATATATCCATGTTAGTAAGTTATTATGCCAAAAAAATTGGTTCCTCTTTAAAATCTCTTCACTCTCAACCTACAGAAGATGTTGAATCTACCCTGACATTAAAACTAATGATTTATGCAGGGGTGGCAGGCGCGGGGGGGATCCTAGTGGATCCCGGAGGACAAGTGGAACATAGATTTGCCTGGGGACTTGGTCCTAGAACTAACAATGAAGCAGAATGGATGGCTCTTCTCCAGGGTCTTCATCTTATTCGGGACAAAAAAACTCCAGAAAGTTCTGGTCTTCGGTGACTCTAGGCATGTCATCTATAAGATGATCAATGGGTATCCCTCAGGAGATATCAAATGTCGTAGATTATATAAAAAGGCGAAACTTCTTCTGTCCCAGTCCATCGAATTTTATCACATTCTTCGCCAGAACAACAAGGATGCAGATACTATGGCCAATGTTGGAGCCAGTCTTCCCCAAGGCCATTTCAGTCAGGATGAGGATCCTCCATTCTTCAAAGTCATTCCATGAAGAGAGGATTAAGAATTCATACTCAAATCTACATTAGGCAAGTCCATGAAATGGAGCTCTTTTCTCATGAGGATTACATTTGGATGGTTTATGTTTTTTTCTCACCTCTCTATCTTGGTTTCTTTTCCTCCCGCCTTATCCTTTTTTCCCCCTCCTCCCCCTTTCTCCTTATCCCCCTTACCCTTCTCCTTCTCCACCCCATTGACCGCCTCCCTTCCCCTCGCCTTCTCCCTCCAGCTGGCCTCCTCCTTCACCCTCCTTCTGGCGGCTATCGGCATTTAAGGTTATGTCCTGTCTTCTCCTTTGTGGTGGCCGCGTGGACAGTTCATCCTTCCTCGACAGCAGAGGGTTTAACTCCCTTCAAGCTCACAATTAATTGTCATTCCTCCTCACACGAACGGGGGACTCCCTTCTCCGACTTCATGTCGAATTCTAGCCTTATCTCGTCTCATGGTTTCTCTGCGGGTTTGTTTCTTGACTCTGTTATTTTTCTGCAAGAGGTTGATGGAGTTGGAAGGGGGAGTATGCAGGTAATTTCTTGGCATGGGCAGCCCTTCACCCGAGCCGTGATAGAAGAAAGCCACGTCCAGTATGCCCTCTGTCAATGTCGTTACCCCTCAGAATCCTGGGAAATCGATTATCGGGTTGATAATTGCTCAGTTCGAATAGATAGGCAGGAAAGGGTTCTGGAAGGCCTTTGCTTCGATTGGAAGAAAGACGTATTGGAAACTTGGTGGTGCTCAGATAATCTTTGGGGTTCTGCTCTACAGTCTGATATATTTGACCTTTGGAATGCTTCAGCCCTCTAGCAAGAAATTTCAGACATAGCAGATCTCTCTCTGCATTCTCAGTTTTCTGGAATTGCAATTAAGTCCGACTCCGGCAGAATGGCACATCTGGGCAATAACCTTGGGCTGCAGGATATCATGAAGAATTTACGCAGGCTATATGAGTTGACTGCCATAGGGGTTAAGGATAACAGGGACATGGCTAAGGAAATAAAGGGAATGAGTGAGAATGTGAGTAGAACATCTCTGGAAGTCAGCAATAATGGAGCCCGAACTGACGGCTTGGAAAGCAATTTGCTCGAGCTGTTGGGCAAAGTGGAGCGCATAGAAGAAGATCTTCAAAAGCTTGTTTCAATGAATCAGGAGAGCAGGGTAAATGGCGTCAATGACACTGCTGCTCAGCCTATGGAAGAGGAATCTGTTCTTTAGTCCCGGCCTCAGAAAGGCATTTGAATTCTATCCTCTGCTCTTAAGTTCAGTTTAGTATGGGGTTATATGTTCCAGTTTTGAATGGGTTATGTATTTCTGCTCTTTGCTTTGTAGACAGTTCGTAAGGGTATATACTACCCGTTTACTATGCAGCTCAGAAACAATCATTTGCTCTCTCTTTTGGGAAATGGATTATGTATGGTTTGTAGTTTTTTTGCCTTGTCGGCTTTATATCTTCCTTCTACGATGTTCTGAATGGCTGTGCACAGCTTGTTAATATAAATCCTTTTCTGTTTCTGTAAAAAAAAAAAACTAATGATTTATGCAAATTTTAGGATGCAGTCAGAAGCTTTATATCTTAAAGCTTTCTCAGTTCTAGCATCATATATATTTGATGATATCAAGACGAATATGCAAAGAAAATAAATATTTAGATATTTTATTAAGTTCCACCGTCAAAAATTAAAATACATAGTTTTATGTTACAATCTCTTCATACTCAACCCACACAAAGTATTATGTCTACCTTGAAATCAAAACTAATAATGTTTGCAAATGTTGTGGATGCAGTCATAAATGATGGAAGGAAAAATCTAATGCAAAACAGAAAGGATAGAGGGTTTGATATTTCATATAAATCTTAGAAATCCCAAAAAACAAAGAGACAAAACTTCCAAGAAGTGTGTCATTCAATTAATCACTGAATATGCAGTCAAATTCAATCATTAAATAAAAATTTGCTCATATAATACAAAACAACAAAGTATAATTTATTTAATGCAATCAAACTGTCTTTTCAATTTCAAAACTACAAGTTTTTCAAAACATACCTAAGTCATTTTTATAATTTCATTATGGTCTTTATTTAATTCCGTATGAATAGAACGAACAAGCTTCTTCTTTCCAACAGAAAATACTTCAAATCCACTTCCCAGTTCCTGAAAACCACCCAGCAAAGGTGTAGAAGCCACAACAATTCACCTTAGGGTATAACATAATACTGGGTGCTAGGGAACATTTTACTAGCTGGACATTTTACCTCATGGACTCTTGTTTTGCAAAATGTGCATTATAATTCAAATACTAATTTCTCCACTTAAATAGATATCTTGATTTTCAAAATATCTCACAAATATTACTAGTATTTTCATTACAATCATAGTAAAACTTAAGGAATTTACAAACAAATTCCTATACAAAGAAGCTATGGGTACATTCTATATGACACAAGAACATTTCTATTGATATAAAGTATGCCAACTCATACACCACCCACCTTCATCAGTTCATTCCTCATCTCCCCTATTTCTCATCCCTCAAGACAACCTCAGCCAAATATGACCTTCTCTCCACATCTATTTGGGATATTGATCTTGACTCTTACCCCCATTCCATCTACCTGGCCACCCACACCCCCACACCTGGCTTCTACTCAATGAACCATTTTTTCAACCAAAAGTACAAACTCCATCACAAGAATCTCAACTCACTTTGACACATCCCCCCCCCCTCTTTCCCCACTTTTAGAGATCCTATATTTGCGTCCTATGTCGTATAAAGAAGGCATTCCTTTCCTTACGGAGACACAAGCTCGATGCAACACTTTTTTGTTCTCCCAAAACCTTTTGGTGCACCCTTTCTCTAGGCATACTGCTCTCCACCCAGACTTAGACATGCAATGCATGTTCTCTCATATGATCTTCCTTTATTATTTCCCTACATAAGCCTCTATCTGTATCACCGCCACTCATCTCTTCCCATCTTTTCGCATCCAATGACATGAAGCGAGCAGTCAGGGTCATGAGCACTCACACGGCAATTGATGAGGAAGAATTCCAAGCCAACTTCATCAAACATGGTATTCACTCCTTCAACTCTCACACTTTTGATTTGTTTAATAATTTTGTTTGTTCTAGTTTACCCAATCTTGGTAACTCAAATCCAAATAATTACAAAACCATCATAAGGGCACACAATCTCCAATCTCTGCACTACAGTTCTTCATTTATGGCTTTCAAACAAACTTGAAAGGAGGTGACTAAGGGCCAAAGGACATGCAAATTTGTGCTTGGAGTACCAGACTACAAACCATATTTTCATACACACAACCATTACTGAGGAAGTTCACAAATAGTAGATATCAAAAAGAGGTGTTTCTAAGTCTATAAGGAAGTAATGTTACAGTCCTTATGATGGGATTTTAAAGGAGGTGTGCTCCCAGATCTGTGCAACCTAAGTACCCTTTGTGAAAAAGGGATTTCAATCCATCGGTCATAGATTCAAAATATTTGATATAAGGGAATTCTTGTTTTTTATTGCATATCGTCCTCCGAAGAAGAGTAATAGAATGCTCTTACTCTAATCAAGATCAATTTATGAAAGATTTGCAATATATATAAGGTAATATTTCTACCCATCTCTTGTGAGTGTTCTCAAGAAAAGCGATGGTAAAACCAATTATAATTGTTCAATTATAGCCCGTAGCATTCATGTTTTGGAGGCAAGTAAAATACATGATGGTACAACAGTTTCACATCTCCCACATCATTCAAATTAAAGGGTGATATTTTAAAGAAAAACATCATTGATTATGATTTTATAGGAGTTGATCTATGTTTATTTGAGGATGAACACACACACACACACACACACACACACACATATATATATATATTGATAGGTCATGAGTTAACTATTAAGGGGTCATCTCTATGGGGTTTACGATGGGCATGTGTTGTTCTACCTTTAAGGAGCTCTGGTCTATTAACCAGCACAACAAAAAATAGTTAAAAGCTCTGTTAAAGCAATTTCATAGTCCACACTACTATAAGACAACACAAGGAAAAATACAGTCTAGATCACAGTTTTCGAAGGAAACCAAGGGTCGTTGTAGCAAGGACTGTCCTCTGAGCATCCTGACTTGTATTTACAGCAGTCCAAAATCGGAACTTATGGTAGAGTCCATCCTATTGGAGTTTGTTTGGAATGGAGATTGTGCATTGGGCACCCTTTCTATCATTTAGGAATAATTTATTTACAATGGAATTATCACATTATACTGGCACACGTTCCTTGGATCATGGCACATTTTTTAAGTAAACCTCAGGGAAAATTGGTAGTGTGGGATTTATTTCTCTCAATCAGGTATACTCACTCATGTTGTGGCCCGATGGGGTGTTCTCTGACCATTGATACTAAAATCAACTGAGCCCTTGTGCAATTTTTATAAATTCTCAGACATAACAGCTCAACATAAATTCTCAAACATAACAACTTCTGAAAGTGTAATAGAAGTTTAGATGTTATAGCCATTAGTGGAGTAGCTGAGAGTGAAGCGAAGGAAGTTAAAAGAAATAAAGAGGAGAAAGTAAAAGAACCAGCAAGTAAATATGTTTACAGACAACAACCATACTCAGCTACAGCTATGGAAGAACAAGTTGAATCAAATATGGCACTAGCTACCAAGTTGAATCAGATATAGCACTTTAGCAAAGGGTAAGTTTGTTCTATGTTTCCAAACTAGAACTCAAAGGCCAAGCAATAATGCAGCACTCAGTGTCTACACTACCACAAGGATTGGATTGATCTTTGCACAAATTCCTGCCAAGACTATACCATCTGCCCCCCTTATTCCATGCGTTCAAGTGGATTTTGAAGTGGGAACAAGTATTATTTCCTACATACGAACATCAAGGTAATACATCATTATTTATAAAAAGGATATAAGCATAGCCAACAGCCTGCATTCAGAGCTGCTAAGCCAAAAGAGAGGTTTTACTAAGAATGCCTTGAGTTATTCTGCAGATTCCCAATTTCAAATTTACTCGCCTCATCTATAATAGTTACAGCATAGGCTTTACACCCTTTCCTGACTGCTCTTTTGAGTTGTAAGGTAAAAATCTGCTTGATTACAGTTTTCCTAGGAATACCCTCAACTGTTATAGGCTGTTCATTATTATTCACACACGTAAAGGTTTTATCAAAACAGTTTAAAACTACCCTATGCTGTTCTAACCAGTCCATACCAATAAGTATGTCATACGAGCCAAGTGGCAAAAGATTTAATTTAACAGTGGTTTTAAAATCATTCATATCTAAATCACATTCCTTAACATAACAGATTACCTTTCTTTTTGCCCCAGTGGCTAGTTGTACTAGCCAAGAGTTATCAAACTTTTCAACAGTCAGATTACACTTTTCTACTATCTGCGGTGAAATATAACTGAGGCTAGCACCTGGATCTATTAAAATAGTTACAGGGGTTTTGTTAACCATACCTTCTACTTCCACCATGGAAGTTTGATAATCAGCTTGGCGGTTCTCCAACGCTGCATTGATTCGGGGCATAGTCCTTGCAAAGTCTCCAACAGTCATTTCATCTTGTATGGTATGAATATTGCTGTTTGGATTCTTCCGATTTGGGCAAACTGAAGCGTAATGTGGGCCATTGCACTCCCAGCACTTAACAGGTTCCTTCCGTTCGAAATTCTTAGTGAAATTTCCATGATTGTTTGAAGCCTCCTTGCCCTTGAAGTTATTGGAATTATTAGAAGCACCATTTTTGCTTCCCTGGAAGTTCTTACCATTAGAATGGTTTATGTTCTTGTTATTCCTGGAATTTTTCTGAGGTACAAACTCCTTTTTCTTAAATTCAAGCTGATTACCGTTAGTTTTAGCCTTCCAGTTGACTATTCCTTCCTTCTTTTTGTTCTGTTCAAAACAGAAATTTTCCTTCCACATGGCTTCTTCCAGAGTTTTGGGATTATCATATTCGATTCTGTCATTTATATGATATGGCAGACAGCTGAGAAACCGTTGTACTTTAGGTTTCTCATCAACTAAATACGGCACATACCTTAACAGACTTAAGAATTTACTGTTTAAGTCCTTCATTGTCATGGACCCTAGCTTTAACTCATAAAATTCCTTGGCCCTTTCTTCATAGTATTGTTCGGACAGAAATTTCTTTTTGAAGTACCTTTTAAAGGTACTCCAATTGACCTCTTTTTCTTTGATCCCCTTGACCCTTTTCAAATCTTGCCACCATATATCTGCCTTTCCAGAAAGGTTATAGATGGCCATTCTCGCTTTCAGCTGATTTGAATAGTTGTATATCTGAAAATATTTTCTCATCCCAGATAACCAAGATTCTGACTCTTCTCCTTTTTCAGTTTCTCCATTGAAAGTTGGGGGTTTTATTTTCTTGAACTCCCCAGAAATCTCTTCATATGGCATGTACTTTTTCTTGCTCTTATATAGTTCAGCCTCGCTACTGTCACTAGTAGAGTAGTAGCTTTGTTGTTCCCTGAATCTTTCAGATGAGTAACTGCTATCAGCTTTAGCTAATTTCATCTTTTTAGATCCTTTCTGATGGCTAGCTTCTTCAGATTCAGATCTTTTACTTCTCCCTTCAATCTGAAATTTTTCCATCAAAATTTGATTTAACTCCTCTTGAGTTTTCAGAATCCGTTCATTGTCCTTCTTGACTGATTCCATTTCAGTCTTTAACTCCTTTATAGTCTTCATCAGCTCTGGGGAGTGAGCAGTTACCTCCTCTATCACAGGTTCTCTAGACATCTGTCTTGTCTCAATGTTTGGAGACTCCTCAACATATTCTCCCAGCTTCTCCATACCTGCCTGTTAGATTCAGAAAAAGAATTTTTATGCTTTTGCATAAAACAAATTACAAGTTAGTACATAAATTTTTGTTTACTGTTCTGCGGAAACTAGTTGGGCCACATCAAGGCCTAGTATTTGAACCATGCTTTGATACCACATGTCAAAACCCCAAAAATTTCGAAAAATTTAAAACTTTTTAAAAATAGCATATAATCTTATTAAGTGCAGTCATTAACTGTTTGATTAGTTTATGTTACCAGAATTGTAACTGAATGATCTTTTGTTACACCTAACTTTAAAGATGAGTTTCTTGTCAATTACTGATTGTTTTCTGTTTGCAACCACAAGGGGAATTGCCATGACAGACTGGGCTTACTTAGCTTCCGAGCTAATGCAGCAGTTTTTCTTTCTCTTACAGATATCCAGGTAATGTTCGGGACCCTGCTAACCAATCTTTAAAGTATTAGATAACAAATTGCTGTACCAAATCATTCAATAAAAGTATATGCATACTAGCCAGGTTTATCAGGCTCTTAAAGGTAAGGATTTTCCTATAATCTCTTTAAGATCTTACTGATAGGAAGTTGGAAATTATTAGAGAATAAGCTAGCTATTT
The DNA here is from genome assembly GCA_001517045.1 of Pseudotsuga menziesii. Classification (NCBI taxonomy): domain Eukaryota; kingdom Viridiplantae; phylum Streptophyta; class Pinopsida; order Pinales; family Pinaceae; genus Pseudotsuga; species Pseudotsuga menziesii. The sequence goes on from LPNX010207826.1 coordinate 12,720, forward strand.
TCCTTTATAGCATCAGCATTAAGTATCCCTATAGAGTACTGGATCATTTGATGAGTTTACTGAAATGCAAATGTAGAAGTAAATAATATTTCTTATCTAGCACAGTAATTACAACTGGGTTACCATATTCAGACCCTATTCTACTCATCCGATGTTACTGCATCATGCCAAGTTTAAATTCATAATATGATTTGATATGTAATTACAATTGTAAGGATCTGGAGTTAAAAATATCAATATATACTTTTCTAACTTCCAGCAATTTACAAGGTTTCCTCTCTGATACATGTCTTCTCTTAACATTTTCAGGGTTTGCAATGATTGGAAAACTACTTCTATTTCCATGATTGACAATTGAATAAAATCTATAAGCATCTTTAGAATTAGTTCTAGATTATCATGATTAAACTCATTTATGAGTTTCCAGACTATACTACCAACAAGAATGGTTATAATAATTTTCATAAACCGCCTAGCATATACTCAATTACACAATCCTTGTAAACCTTTGAGCATGAAGATAACAAAAGTCTAATTGTTATCATAAAGAATCTAAGACTATTAAGAGATTGTTATTATATTGGTAATAACAAGTAAAAATAGACTAGAATAACCTTATTCCAAATTTGTGGGTTATATAGCTTGAATTCTACAAGTTAAAGTCATATAAAGAGAAAATGACAAGTCTTTTACCATCTATGCAAGGCTATAGCAATAGGCATTATAGTTGTAGCATTGTAAACAACTATACTTAACATTACTCTATTAATTTACAGACTTAAAGAAATGATATATCTATTGTCTTCACTTGAGACTAGGGTAAATGGCAATATAGTGGTAAGTTTTATGAATAACTATAACTTAACATTATACCCATATCCTTATAACTTTTATAATTAATATCAAGTCCTCTATGTCTAAATACCTCAAGACTTAATCTTGAACAATAATTATAATGCGAAGTTTTAATATTTACAATGCATAGTCTTAAGAGCATTGTTCTAACTTTCATGATCGTGAATTATATTGCAGGTAATACCATAGTATAGCGGCCATATGGAATATCCATGCTATGATTTGTTTGGAAAACAAACGATGGCAGACTCGTCGTGGAACATTAGAGTTTGACCCACCGCATGCAATATATTAAAACACTACGTGGTCACTCCTCGGCCATGCATTGGCGTGTTAAAAGCAGTTGACTCAACCCTAATTTGCCATTTCTCCCTCGCCTTCGGGCTTGGTCGCTCTGCGAACCCTCCTGGTCCAATTTTTTGCTATTGCACTGTTTGGTAGCAGCTTCTATGCTGCTTCAGTCCTTCATGCTTGTCTACTGCACTGTGTGGAAGTCTGTAGCTTGATGTTGGTAGCCATATGGTTGTTGAAATACCTAGGGTTTTTCCCTCAGGCACCATTGTTGACCCTGTCACGGCGTGAGTGCATTTCTTTGACGTGATACTGTCACTGCTCCCATTGTGAAAGGTATCCTTGCTCCTGCCAGCTCGTCCTTCTCGGTGACAAGGGAAGGGTTTATGCTTCCTTTGCTCATGGTTATCAGTCTTTTTACGGTGGCTGCACTTCCTTCAAACTTGCCGGTAAGCTACAGTTCAATATTTTCATTTTGCAATTCATGAATATAGCATAAACAACATATGTTAAGGGTTTAAAAAAAAATAACAAACTGTCCCTTCGCATTGCGGGTTGGGTCTTTTCTTGAGGAAAGGAAACGCGAGGTTTTGGCTATTGGCTTCTCCCCGGTAAGCCTGGTCTCAACCATGGCGTTCCTCCTTGCTGGTTTTAATAGGGCTGCTAGTAAATGGCTTTGAGTAACGCGACTCTGGTGGTTACTTCGATTCCTTTCAGTCTTATCTAGCTGTAGGTTAAAAATAGTTTTTATCAGGTTTTAATCCCTGCGATAAGTATGGGTGTTACGGCTTAGACCGACGGTGTAAGAATAATAGTTTTCTTCCGGTTTTTAAATGTTGTAAATAAGAGGAAGTACAGGGTTGTAAACCTGTCTGCAAATGAGGTTTCGACCTCAACTGCTTGTTTTCTTTACTGTACTCTTTGTGTATTTAGGGTTTTCACCCGAGATTTGATAATATAAAAATATTTTAATGTTTTCTTGTATATTCTAGTCTGTTTTACCACATACAGTTTTAAATCTAAGCATTGCACAGGAAATAATTAAATATGAGTTTATAACAGTTTATCCTGTGGTTTTATTATGCGGCCGTAGGTGAAAATAATGTCTTAACTCTTAGTATTTATATTACTTGTATAACTGGATTTATAGGGTTCAATCCCAGTTTTACAGTTGAGATTAAGTTCAATTTCTTAATCTGCTATTATGAATTAAAAATATAAACTCTGTCGGTTTCTATGAGTAAAATAAATGGATTATAACATATTGATTAAGCTCGTTGTTCGAGCAATACTCTGGCCCTTTGCTAACAGCTTGGTTTTTAAAAAGAAATAACTGAGTTATTATACTATTGATAGACTCTTTATAAAGTTACTGTAGGGTTATGTTCTTTGATTTACTATTTATATATTACTTCTTAAATAATATACAGGGTTTATACCCTTAAACCAATATTATAACTGTTGATACTACTTTCTTGCATTATTCTTGGTCATATTATAATACTGTGTTTTATCTCGTTATAAAAAGAATTCGGTAGTCAAAGTATTCTCCAGCTTATTGTTAAATAGATTTGTTGTTAAGGTTTCTGTACTGGTTTATACCCTGACTTTTATTTATTAGGAACTTGTAAAAGCAAGGTGCATACCTTCCAAATTATATAAGCCAGTTGTACTCTTATTATATTTTACAATTGTTTTTAAGTATTAATTAATCATTTTATAATACACAGAGTATAAATAGTTTATTCATAAACCTTATTTATTTATACATTGAGTTTAAATAGTCTAGGTTTGTAATTGTAATAATAAGATATTACTTTAAGTGTTACTTTTATAATGTATGTAATATATATACAATATTAGAGATACAAAAATGATGTTACTTCTTATCAATGTTTTTATGATTATTATTAATGTTGTTATCTAGTGTTTGGTTTGGTTTATTTATTTAGTTATAATGCCTGTGTATGATTACATAATACTCATATAATACTTAATCTTTATCTTATTTTCATATATATATAATCCTATGTATATAGTAACATTCCTTTACCATATAAGAAAATAGAATAACAATTTTGTAATCTGTTTAAGCTTAGCTGTAAATAAAAGAAGATTCAGTAATTACATGACTGCATTCTTAACCTAAATACAGACTAACACCACTAGGTTTTAACTGTATAATCAAACCAATAAGTAATTTACATCCTACTGTCAGTATTGTCTTTTTCAACATTTAGAGGTTAAATTCTTTCATACTGGAAGATAACAATTATAAGATTTAAACAGCAGAAATACTTATTCTATCTTTTCTTTATTACAGCTAGCACTGTTACTGGAAACAAGATACAGTACTAGGAAGTAGTTTTTAAGACTATTAGAAAATAACTTATGAGTTTGTAAAACACTTGTAGTTACTGAAAGTAACTAGTTAGGAAACTCGGTTCAGAAGGATACTACTTCACAATACCGAGATACTGTGCTGGAGTACGGTCTGGTGATCCCAGATGTGGAAAAACACAGTAAATCTTTAACTCAGCAACAGGTTTAACTACTACTATTTTGAGATACTCACACTACTAAACTAACTAACTCTTCAAACATATAATATAAACATGACATGCATCCATTCATACTCATTTAACATAAAAGATAAGTGACAGAACCTGTTGAACCTGTGGACAACAACATCAATGGGAGGCCGTTCCTCCCTACCAACTCCTGGAGAGCGCTCAGACAGCGAATTCTCAGGACCCCCGAGCTTGCTCTGGTCTCCCTGGCTGGAACTAGGTGCAACAAAGTCAGATACCAGTCTTCAAACTCAGTATTAACTCAGAACTATCAGTCAGTTCTCTTCAGCCCAATAGCTGTAAAATAAAAATCAAGTTACTGCAGCAATCCTCTTAGAACAACTTCCTTATTGTATTTCCCTCTTCCTCAATGAATTTCCTGAATAACATTCACCTTAATGAATTCTTTCTGGAAAATAACTGAGCAGCCTCAGCTCTCTTCATTGAGTACTTTTAAAAGATTGCCTAGGTCTTTTTGGGTTAGTTGTCATTTAATGAGCCACCTGCTCTGATT
>LPNX010207836.1:341-14061 GCA_001517045.1 Pseudotsuga menziesii
GGAGGTGCCGGGAGACGCCGGGACGGTGACGGCCGTTGACGGAGTAGTCTAACGGCCGGGCGAAATCGTCGACCCGTTAGACTACTCCATATGGTTTGTGTTATGCGGGTTGTACCCGGTCGTTGTGTATTCGGTATATGCGGTTGGGATCCGGGTTGTTGTGTATTCGGTATATGCGGTAGGGATCCACGATGAAAAAAGAAATTATACGGCACAACCGACCAGATTTAAATTACAACACCTTTAATACATCAGAGAGAAATGTTGAGGAGAGCAACCTGCAGTCCCGAAGAGGTGGAGAAGTGCATTTTTGTATGCGCAATTAAAAATATATTTCCTACCATGCTTGCATTTGCCATGTCGTTCCATTTGCCATGTCTGTCAGAGGCCAATCCATAGGGCATCAATGTCGTTCCATTTGCCATGTCTGTCAGAGGCCAATCCATAGGTTCTGATGTTATAATGGTTTTACAAATAAAGTCAATCCAAAAAATTTATGTATTCAATGGTTCTAATGTTATAATGGTCTTTACAAATGAAATCAATCCAAAACATTTAGTAGTTCGTATTTTTATGATTTACAGTTTTAGTTGGTTTTAAATATGTTTTATTATAATTAAATACATGATTATATTGCAATACTACTTTATAATAAAATACAGGTGTTTTCAATAAATGTAATTAGGAATGCATACGTTATAATGGTTTTACTTTAAAATATTGATTTTAAATTAAGTTAATTTCATTATATTTTAGTCTGTGATGCTTGATTATTTAATAAAAAAATATTGCTAAAATTAATGGAGAAAATATGAAAGAGTAATTAACATTATATATCACATGGTAAGAAATGAGGAAGTACTTTTTTAAATAAAAAAAACATGATAACTATTATAAGGCCAACTTATTCATCTATAGGACTTTTTAATTATGGAGTAACCAAGTATTTTAATTGAACTTTCAAAACTTTTCCTCAATTTTCAAGTTTTATAGTTGTTTTCTTTGGGAACTTTATTTTTAAAATTAATGTGAAATATTATATTATAATAAAAATATTTCTCTTTTATTTAAGCAATTTTCATATAACATTCCAATAGAGTATATACTGTGTGCACTTCAATACCATAATGTCACAATTTTTAAGACATAACTTTTAGTAAATCTTGTCTTATATCTTTAAGATATTCCTTATATCACTTAATCATTAGCCATATAGGTTATGTCAAGTAAGCATGCATAATAAGGAAAACTTTAAGGGAAAAATATATTCCTTTTATGTCTTTTTTCAAAAAATGATTCAACCATTTCCATTTTTTTCTAAATTAATTCATCCAAATTCTATGTAATAAAAATACTTTAAACATCATCAAAATTGTCTAGAAACTATTTAAAACTCTTGGAAATTTGAATAATTTTATAAAAAAATTGCCAAACATTTTATCGTTGGAAATTAATGAAATCCCCTTTAAGCATGATCTTCCTTGGTATTAACGCCCCTCATCCAAGATGGTGTCATCTTGTCATTTCTAACAAACTATTATTTCAACGCTCCTTCAAGGGTGGTAATTTTTTATTCAAGTGTCCTCATGCAAGGTGTCCCTCCTTTGATTGTGTATCATATGTCCCCTCATGTTCCCAATTCGAAATGCACCTCCTCAACATATATCTAAGTCCACCAACCTCTATGAAATATGCTTTTCAACCCAATTGTCCTCAATTCAAGTGCCCAGCCTCCAAGGTATATATCACATGGTCCTAAGATCCCAAGGATAACTTTCTTCCAAATGCCTAGTGCTACTCATCCCTATATAAGTACCTTCTTTGACCAAGAAATTGACCCCATTATGGACATCCAATGCATGAATCATCATTGCGATTAGGATAATGACCTCCTAGGTAAGGGCGTTATGCTAAGACCCTATCACATGTCACACATTCACCACATCCATATTTCCATGAATAATCACCAAGGTGCTAAGAGAACTGGCGCTCTCTCAAAAAAATAAAAAACATTTAAAGTTAACACTTCCTCTTTATGAGGAATTTTTTTTTGTATAACCCCAATCAACTCTACATAACTATGCAAACTACAAATATTATGCCTCTACAATTATGATAGGATACTCCTCTATCATTGTATATAATTGTACCTACTCTAGAATAATGCACATGTGTACATATCCACAAACCTTGGCATCCAAACAACCATTTCTCACATAGGTGTGTCTTTTCTCTGAGAAGTCAACCAAGAACTTTTCAATATATCCTTTAGATGATAACCATTGAAAAGAATACAACAAAGCAACTTTGGTTAACACCATCAAATCAAGATACTGCCTCTTCCCCTCTGTAAGAGCCTCTAAAAGAAAAATAATCTTATTTGAAGAAAGGAAAACATTAATAAGGACATCTAAAAAATATAGCATCCCTAAATTCATCCTCAAGGGCCAAAATGAGTTTGGCTCCCTATATATAATGTTATATAGATGAATTATATAATGTTATATAGATGAATAAGATGGCCTTATAATAGTTATTATGTTTCTTTGTATTTATAAAAGTACCTCCCCATTTCTTACCGTGTGATATATAATGTTATATAATGTGATATAGATGAATAAGATGGCCATATTTTTTATGTTTAACAATTTCTATAAGTCATAGTTTATTTTTTTTGTTTTTTTATGTTTAGTGATTTTATAAGTTGTCGTTATTTTTTTTTAAAACTTTTCTAGAGGCTAAACTTTGAAACCAGATCCCAAACCCAAAATTTAATTGCAGGTAATATGGATGATGGCGAGTGTATATTGCATAATGTTAGTGGGTATCAATTATTAATTTGTGTTATTTTTGGTGTAATTTTGTTAAATTTTTATAATTATATAATAAAAATTAATTTCTTCAGTATTTAAATTATTTAATAAAAAATTATTGATGAAAGAAGTCTACTGTCATGGTTGAAGAGTAATTTTTATTGATGAAAGCATTCTACTGTCTTGAAGAGTATTTTCTTTTAATGGTCTCTGCTGTCATGGTTGAATCTCATGGTTGAAGAGTATCTTTTTTAATGGTTGACGAGTATTTTTTTTAATGAAACGTTATCTTTATTAGAAAGACACAAACTCAAAACATCAACAAAATTTAGTTTGAAGGGTAGAGATAAAATGAAATTGCAACCCTGGCTGGAATTAAAGGATCCGAACAGTCGGACTCGTACACTTGAAAGACTTTGAAAGGCTTTGAAAGGCTTCGCACATGGACACGAAAAGCGATGTCAGCGCGTTCTTAGTTGGCTTTCGTGTATTTATGGCGACTTCACATAATCGCGATATTGGACCTGGGTCCAGCTAATGCCTAAGCAGGGTAGGACTCGCCGAGTCGCCCGTCACTCGCCCGGCCCTGGAAGTAAATAATGCGAACAATCGAGCTCGTACATTGGAAAGACTTTGCAAATTTGGCAGGCTGGTCACAGTTAATTTGTACCGTGACAAGTTTTAAATTCTGCAATTAAATAATAATTATTGTTTGTTGTACACAGATGGTTTGGTTTCATGTGGAGAACAATATTTACCTGTTGAGAACAATATTTAATATAGTAGAGTAATAAATGTTGTGCTTGTAGTATTGTGTGTCATTAGATTTCAACGGAGAACAATATTCAATATGCAGCAAAATAATAAATGCTGTGGTGGCTGCATTGTGGGTCATTGGATTTCAAACAAGTTGAGATCCAACGATCCACAGTGCAGCCGTCACAGCATTTATTACTCTGCTGCATGTAAAATATTTTTTGTCGATTTCAACAACCAATTTATTTATTTGAGATTTAACCATCCACAATGTTACAGCAACATCATTTATTACTCTAATACTGTTAATTATTTACTCTCTAGTACTGTCACTTAATTACTCACTTATTTGAGATCCAACTGCCTACAATTTTGATGTAAAATATTGGCCTTTTCCTTGCCCTTTCCTGTACTCATACATGGAAAATTTTGAGTCCTGAGTGGCGAGTCGTTGGAAAACAAAGATGACTGTACTCGTACATGGAAGACTTTGAGTACTGAGTCGTGAGTCGTTGGAAAACAAAGATGAGATAGTTGTACGACAGAAAAGGACTTCGGCTCACGAGTCGCGACTTGCAGGAAAAAGAATGAATCATGATCATTTGGAAAACTTTGAGTCCTGAGTGGCGAGTCGTTGGAAAACAAAGATGACTGTACTCGTACATGGAAGACTTTGAGTACTGAGTCGCGAGTCGTTGGAAAACAAAGATGAGATAGTTGTACGACAGAAAAGGACTTCGGCTCACGAGTCGCGACTCGCAGGAAAAAGAATGAATCATGATCATTTGGAAAACTTTGAGTCCTGAGTCGCGAGTCATTGGAAAACAAAGATGACTGTACTCATACATGGAAGACTTTGAGTACTGAGTCGCGAGTCATTGGAAAACAAAGATGAGATAGTTGTACGACAGAAAAGGACTTCGGCTCACGAGTTGCGACTCGCAGGAAAAAAAATGAATCATGATCATTTGAAAGAAAGGATAGTAGAGTAATAAATGTTGTGCTTGTAGTATTGTGTGTCATTAGATTTCAACGAAGAAAAATATTCAATATGCAGCAAAATAATAAATGTTGTGGTGGCTGCATTGTGGGTCGTTGGATTTCAAACAAGTTGAGATCCAACGATCCACAGTGCAGTCGTCACAGCTTTTATTACTCTGCTGCATGTAAAATATTTTTTGCCGATTTCAACAACCAATTTATTTATTTGAGATTTAACCATCCATAATGTTACAGCAACAACATTTATTACTCCAATACTCTTAATTATTTACTCTCTAGCACTGTCACTTAATTACTCACTTATTTGAGATCCAACTACCTACAATTTGGATGTAAAATATTGGCCTTTTCCTTGGGCGAGAGCTAACGATTGAGCTGCAGAGTCTTAAATGACTCTGTCAGCTCATGTATCTCTATGCCCCAGCCATGGCATCATCCATGCTCCAGCACCTGCGATCAGGAAACGTCCACGTCCATAACTTACATTCTTGGCTAGGCGACGTACCTGTACCCTAACTACTGGGCCATACGCCCGAAGAAATAGGTGGAGTGCGGCGCCATGGAGTGCCGTATTGACACCAGATCCAGGATCTACTTTTGTCAGCATGCATTAACTGCATGGATTTGGACGTCCTGACTACCCCTATTCGCTCGCACCCAGAACTGAGAAATCCATCTGCTCTCGATCTGCACCAACACAGAGAGCCAGCCTCACCCTGCATCCCTCTCCTGAGAACTCCCATCGTCTCAAAGGCCCCTGCGAACTCACACTGCGGTGATCATTCGTTGACTACCCCTGCTACTGTGTCCTTGAACGCTCCATCCTGTCAACAACAACAACTCAAGGGACCCCATTGACCCCGACTCAACAAGCATTCACGGTTATGAACTTTTGTAAGAGGATTCAATGTTAAGATATTCGAACCCATGCTTTTGTAAGAGAATTCATCTTATAGTGTATTTGTCTTGTTCTCCATCATGGATTATTTTCCTTATTTTTTAACCCTCATAAGAAGTCGAAAACCTCGTCCAGGCAGAAGTTTGGAGCTTTATAGATAATCAAGGTTAGGCTTGCTGCCATTCTTTAAAATAATATGTAGATATACCTTTAAAATTTAGAGTATCTTATCCATATTCAAGAAGACTTTTGGAATGTGAATAAACAATTTTTCCTATTCACAAAATTAAACCGTATGAATTGTTTGCATCCAAACGTCTCAAGTTCATTGAAAATAGCTTTCTTCAAATCAAGTTCGCTAAAAATAGTTTTTCCCAATATAGCTCGTATTAACAAAGGAAGTTTATGTGTTATATTGCTTAATATTTTGTGTTATTACTCCCAGAATATTAAGCATTATAACTCGTATTAACAAAGGAAGTTTCTCTGTGTATTAGATTGTTTATACAGTAATTTCATAATGTCCCCTACCTCCAAGTGGTCGAAACAAAATGAGAATTCAGTTGGAGTACAAATGTATGTTATTTGCATTGGTTAGGGTCTTAATTAAAAGCATTGTGAGAATGTAAGAGGAATGAACATGGTAGGATTGTAAGAGATATCATAGGTAAGCAACCCCTCTTTCTTTTACTATTCGCCCATGCATTTAGGCACCTTCATATAGGCGTTCAATCAATACCCACCTTCAACATGTAAGTTTTGGATCAATATGTTCCATCATTCCATATAATGACAACAATGCAGATAGTGATTCCATGAGTTGGACTGATTCTGACTGTGATAATTGTAAGCTAATACAGGTAAAACCTTCAACACGGTTTCAAAATATTTTGAAGAAGCTCCAGCAATCATAGACCTCGCAACAAAAATATCCATCTTCTCTTTCCCTGATGGGCATTCCAATCTAAACTACACTTGTGAGTGCTCGAAAAGCATGTTTCCCCAAAATAAATGGATCTTAGAGTCTTTCAGAATTCTCACATGAATTTGTAGCTTATATAGGTTTATATTTGCTATCCACATCCTGTGGTCATTTTCCTTAAGTTTAAACCATAGTCTAACCCCTTTAATGCATAGATAAAAACCAGTATAGTGATTATGAATTTTCATTCCTCTTACATGCTCTCAATGCTTTCCATTAAGACCCTAACCAATGCAAATACCATACATTTGTACTCCGACTAACTTCTCATTAGATGGATCTCAGAACTCCAACTCCAACTGAGGACTCACATGTTTCCCCAAAATAAATGGATCTCATACCTCATTATAACAAGTTTTTCTGTTGAAGTAGTTGATGTTGCTATCTGTTAGTTTTGGTCGTGCTCTCAAGAGCATGAGTAAGAGTACACAATAAGGCCAAAGTTCATATGGTATAGATTTTGACATCATGTTGCTTCTAACATGTATCATGACATGTTTAAGAGGACATTAACAACATTCATCATCATAAAAAAAATGTTTCTAAATATATTTAGTCAAAATTAATTAATAATGGAGTGGTTAAAGTGTAATCTTAATAGAATTCATGAGTCATGTTGCACAATTATTATTAAAACACCCTAGAAAGCATCAACATTCTATTTAAAAGCCTCCTCCCCCGTAGGATTAAGTTTTTTTCATTAAGTTAAGTGTCCATCACCAACTGTCATCAAGACTTTTTCTTGAAAAGAATTTGCATAAGTGTTGGGATTATAAAAAATCTCTACATGAGTACCACCATCCAAGGAATGTTGAAATCCTAGATTTTCCCATTTTTGTGGCTTTGTTGTTGCTTCCTTCCCATGGTACCCACAAACCTACTCATATTGCTACTCCATGATGTGTTGGATGAACTTTCCTATTAAAAAAATCAAACATAAAGGGATAAGAAATCAACATTGTTATATTGTTTTTTTGGTGCTTGTCTTTTCCTTAAATAGAAAAATATAGTCTTTCAAATGTCAAAAAAGTAGATGTTGACCAAACAACCTTCTAAGAAGTTACACAAAATGTCAATTGATTAGGTTCACAATCAATAAATCAGTCCAGAAGCTAATTGTAAAATCATGCATTTCACAAACATCAAAATTTAACTTGACTCTTCCTAGAAAGTCAATGGGAAACTAAGAAGCACTAATTTATAATTTATTGGCACTGAAACTACAAAGCTACAAAAAAATCTTCAAAAAAATTATTCCTACCCATTTTGTATCAAATCCTATAGTTGAATGTGCACACACTTTAGATAAGCAGGGAAAAAGTAATGCTTATTCTCCTTTGACTACAAAAAATCAAAGTACTTCAGCTAGGAATGAAAAAATTAGTAGAGCTGAGATAACTTCACCAACAAAAATAGTACAATTTAATCAAACCATTGAGATTTTCTAAGATTATGCACGCATGACCAAACATTTACAATGAGTGATATTTTATATTTACCATTGAGATTTTCTAAGATGATGCATGTTGGACCAAATGTTTGCAATATATTAGAAAACAATTTTCAACAAATAGTGACAAAAGATTGAAGACAAATGGTTGGATTGAGATGAGGATGGCTTTTGTACACAAGTCATCAACACAATTACAAAGGAATAGTAAGTTGTGGAGTGGTTACAGGTAGTTTCAAGTTACAAGCTACATGTCACATAAATCTACAAGTCACATACATGCACTCCAAGTATAGCTAATGCCACCTAGACTTATACTTATTTCAGATTTCTTCTGTTCTGTCCTTTCCCTAACAGACAGATAATGCATAACTCAATCCATTTCAGTCCTATTTGCTATGTATTCTTATCCTTCTGTTCTTTCTTAAAAAGATGCATAATACATTACTTACTCATATGAGAAGCACCTGATGATGATTAATGAAATCATACGCCATACATACATCCTTTCTAAAACTAGATATATAATTATGTTCAATCTTGATAGAAAGTTATAACAAAATTTAGAGAATCTTCTTTCTACTGGTGTTGTTATCTATGCATATTCTTCTCAGTGTTTACAACTTCTTTCAATACAAGCTGTTATCGTCAAAAATCAACATGTCACACATGAAAAGCAAGTTTTTAAGAGCTCAAGGCCTTGCATATAGTAAAATAGATTATAATAAAGAAAAATAACATCACCCCCTAGAGTTATGATGATTTTATTAACCCACCTTAAGTGTCATTTTACTGAGTCAAAATGGTGTAACAATTGTCAAGCAAAATGCATTTTGGCTGGTGAAACTCTTGCCTATGCTTTTGGAGTCTTGATTTTTATTCTTTTGCTATTACCACATATGGCACATGGGCCATTATAAAACTAGTGCTTCCTATATAATCCAACTTTGACTTGGAGTGGATTTAACTTCAAACTTAAATCTTTTTCAGCAGCCCTAGGCCCCAAGCCCTGCCAACTCCTACACTTGTATACACATGCAACCCTTACCGAGTAGAATACATGTATGCAATTATAGCCTTATCAATGTTTGAGGTAGTGCTCCATCCTCTATGAAATAATTGTGACCTATGATGATGATTTGATTAAGTCTAAGACAAACTCAGTGTTTAAGGTGAAAATTTATGTTCCCCACAGTCTACACTCAGTGCAATGAATAAGTACAAGGGGTTAATGATCCCAAGTGACATAGGTTGTACTTAGAATTTATTTGGTTATATAATTGGGGCTACAGAGAAATAGGATTATAGAGATGCATATACAAGATTGAGCCTTTGTTTTTAATGAACATGGCTATGAAGTGGCTAATATCAATAATGGGAGTGTTAAAAGCATTGAATTCATGAGAGCCATAAGATATGGGTATTTTATGTATATTCTGCAAATTGTGCAATAGAGTTTGTGGAATCTGTATTGTAGAGTGGGATAGGATGTCTAAACAAGGTTCGAGAATTACATCAATGACACTTGATAGTGGAAGGTTGAAAGGTTAAGATGGTATTCTTATAATTTGAGTATCATGGCAATGTAAAATAGGGTAAAAGGGCATTGATCTTATTGAGGCTCAAATAATTTTGGAAAGTAGGATAGAAAAAGGGGAAAATTATGAACTTTGATGAGGAGCACAAATAAAAGGACATATCAAACCACCAAGAAAATTAGGAATCCATGACCATTAATCAAGCCAATCCAAACCAATAATAAGCATAATGTTGTCATGTGAAAATCCTTGTGCAATGTGCATGAAATCAACCTATAATCATGCAACATGATGGATGGTAAGAAAATACTACAATATTATTTATTGCTAGCCATGACAACCACAATCAAAGCATATCTCAAAATTTCAAAGGCTTCTTAAGTGGTGGAAACCCCAATATGGCGTAAAGCTCGCTACAGACCTAGGTGAGGGGTACCAAATAGAAGTACTTGGAGAGACAACTTGGTGAGGATATTAATATTTATGGTAAAACATTTCAAAATATAAGGGTAGTTTGGCAATAATTTGTTGACTTGCATTTTCTAACCAAAATGTTGGTCAACAAAGAGGACTACATGATCGACATAAACATGCATAATTGATTGATAATAGATCTAGGAAAATTATCCTTGAGGTAGGATTTGTTCATACCATAAAAATATGTACATACTTAAATGCTTACTTGTTTCTTAGTGATAGGGAAATGTTTCAAAACCAACAATGTATATTCGACGGGATAAATGAATTATGCTTTGCAATTTTTGAATCTTATCCTTGGTCTTGTGTGGGTAAATACAACATTGCTTTTTCTTAATTGGTTTGATGTCATGCTGAATGAAAATATTGATGGCTATAGTTTTGGAAATGTTGGACAAGTTAACATCTTCAAACACATCAAGAACATAAAAAAAGGTGTTTGCACCAATGACATTATCACGAGGGATAAAGTCCGTAGACTCGCTATGGCATATATCTTTGAAAGGATAAAATATTCAAGAAGAAAAAAGAATATAAGATGGAGATCACCCCAATGAATATCTAAATCATGTATTGACTTGATGATTTATTAATTATAAGTACAGATTCAATCAAGAGAGGGATCGAGATCCATGGAAATTGTTGAGATAAAATACATACATGTAAGTGAGTAGATAGATGATGACCATTCCATGTATAGGAAATTATGTTATTATGGCATGTGATGACCAAATACACCTCACTAGTGGATTGGTATTGTAGTGCACACACAATATGATGCCAATTTACTCTTCTCATCCAAAGAACAATTTAAAACACTTGATTGTAAATGGAGTTATTGTTCTAAGACAAAGAAGGGAGAACTTGTAGATCACTCCAAAGCTATCAAATAGTTCCTATTTTCTGTTAGAGAAAATAGGAAATTTCATCCACAATGGTTTTCCAACAATTTGCTACAAGGAAAAAACTAACAAAATCCTTTATTTTCCTCTCAACCGGTAAAATCCTAAATCCCATGTTATTGATAAAGTAGAAACCTAGATCTATCTATTATTCCATAAAGCATAAGCACAATCAAGACAATAACCAAATAACAAGGTATTTTGGGAGAGGATAAATGGTTTTCTATCAACCATGAAACATTGCATTGAGGAACATTAGCTTATCAAGCGTAGAAGTCACCTCTTATTCCTTAATTCTTTGGGTTCGATCATTTTGGGTTCTTAATGGGCAGTTGTTGTTCCTTAATGGTGTGATGTTAAGTGGGAATTCACAATTAATAATACAATATAAACTTAGTTTAATGAAAATAACTTAATCCTACAGGGAGGAGGCTTTTAAATAGAATGTTGATGCTTTCTAGGGTGTTTTAATAATAATTGTGCAACATGACTCATGAATTCTATTAAGATTACACTTTAACCACTCCATTATTAATTAATTTTGACTAAATATATTTAGAAACATTTTTTTATGATGATGAATGTTGTTAATGTCCTCTTAAACATGTCACGATACATGTTAGAAGCAACATGATGTCAAAATCTATAGCATATGAACTTTGGCCTTATTGTGTACTCTTACTCATGCTCTTGAGAGCATGACCAAAACTAACAGATAGCAACATCAACTACTTCAACAGAAAAACTTGTTATAATGAGGTATGAGATCCATTTATTTTGGGGAAACATGTGAGTCCTCAGTTGGAGTTGGAGTTCTGAGATCCATCTAGTGAGAAGTCAGTTGGAGTACAAATGTATGGTATTTGCATTGGTTAGGGTCTTAATGGAAAGCATTGAGAGCATGTAAGAGGAATGAAAATTCATAATCACTATACTGGTTTTTATCTATGCATTAAAGGGGTTAGACTATGGTTTAAACTTAAGGAAAATGACCACAGGATGTGGATAGCAAATATAAACCTATATAAGCTACAAATTCATGTGAGAATTCTGAAAGACTCTAAGATCCATTTATTTTGGGGAAACATGATTGGAATGCCCATCAGGGAAAGAGAAGATGGATATTTTTGTTGCGAGGTCTATGATTGCTGGAGCTATTTCAAAATATTTTGAAACAGTGTTGAAGGTTTTACCTGTATTAGCTTACAATTATCACAGTTAGAATCAGTCCAATTCAGGGAATCACTATCTGCATTGTTGTCATTATATGGAATGATGGAACAGTTTGATCCAAAACTTACATGTTGAAGGTGGGTATTGATTGAACGCCTATATGAAGGTGCCTAAATGCATGGGTGAATAGTAAAAGAAAGAGGGGTTGCTTACCTATGATATCTCTTACAATCCTGCCATGTTCATTCCTCTTACATTCTCAAAATGCTTTTAATTAAGACCCTAACCAATGCAAATAACATACATTTGTACTCCAACTGAATTATCATTTTGTTTCGACCACTTGGGAGCTACGGGACATTATGAAATTACTGTATAAACAATCTAATACACAGAGAAACTTCCTTTGTTAATACGAGTTATAACGCTTAATATTCTGGGCCCTAACAACACAAAATATTAAGCAATATAACACATAAACTTCCTTGCTATATTGGGAAAAACTATTTTTAGCGAACTTGATTTGAAGAAATCTATTTTCAATGAACTTGAAACGTTTGGATGCAAAAAATTCGTATGGTTTAATTTTGTGAATAGGAAAAATTGTTTATTCACATTCCAAAAGTCATCTTGAATATGGATAAGATACTCTAAATTTTAAAGGTATTTCTACATATTATTTAAAGAATGGCAGCAAGCCTATCCTTGATTATCTATAAAGCTCCAAACTTCTGCCTGGACGAGGTTTTTTGACTTCTTATGAGGGTTAAAAAATAAGGAAAATAATCCATGATGGAGAACAAGACAAATACACTATAAGATGAATTCTCTTACAAAAGCATGGGTTCGAATATCTTAACATTGAATCCTCTTACAAAAGTTCATAACCGTGATTGCTTGTTGAGTAGGGGTCAATGGGGTCCCTTCAGTGGTTATTGCTGACAGGATGGAGCGTTCAAGGACGCAGTAGCAGGGGTAGTCAACGAATGATCACCGCAGTGTGAGTTCGCAGGGGCCTTTGAGACGATGGGAGTTCGCAGGGGCCTTTGATACGCTGAGAGTTCTCAGGAGAGGGATGCAGGGTGAGGCTGGCTCTCTGTGTTGGTGCATATTGAGAGCAGATGGATTTCTCAGTTCTGGGTGCGAGCGAAAAGGGGTAGTCAGGACGTCCAAATCCATGCAGTTAATGCATGCTGACAAAAGTAGATCCCGAATCTGGTATCAATACGGCACTCCACGGCGCCGCACTCCACCTATTTCTTCGAGCGTATGGCCCAGTAGTTAGGGTACAGGTACGTCGCTCAGCCGTAAGTTATGGACGTGGACGTTTCCCGATCGCAGGTGCCAGAGCATGGATGATGCCATGGATGGGGCATAGAGATGCATGAGCTGACAGAGTCATTTTGCAGCTCAATTGTTAGCTCTCACTTTTTCCTTGCCCTTTCCTGTACTCGTACATGGAAAACTTTGAGTCCTGAGTGGCGAGCAGGCCTGGAATTTCAAATTCCCTCTGCCCGTCAAATGGATTTTTGTTGACGGTCTTGCGTTTTTCATGTCCTTCATTTTACGTTTTACATAAATTTCTGAGTGTCAATTTTTTTGTGTGTGTTTGTGTAAACTTTTTTTTCAAAAAGGAAAAAACCACCCTAAGACAGGTGTTCTACATACAAATATGTGTGCTAAGGAACCTTATAAAGGATGCCACCAGGAAAGAGCTGGATTCAATACC
>LPNX010207859.1:0-33508 GCA_001517045.1 Pseudotsuga menziesii
ATAATGTACCTTTCTAATGAATTATTATTATTATTAACCATATGATCTAATCAAGAATGATGGATTATCTACTGCTTCTGATTTAACACATGGATCTTTTTCCATGGTCCATCTGCACCGCAGTTTAGCTAAGACATTCATTATTCAACACCTTCAATCTAGTTTCCCAATCATATAGAAGGTATTTCTAAGGCTTTCAGGCCTCAAAAAACTATGTACTAACATTGGCTCCAAGGGGACAACATCTTGTTCCACAGGGTGCTGAGAATCTCATATTTGTCACAATTCTTCACAATACAACAATATAACAATATAAAAATGTGTATCCACAACATATTGGAAGAGACAACATGCTTCTATTATCTCATTATGCAATCATGGAATCTAACATGTTTGATTCTATGGCTTACTCCTTCTTCACACAAACTTGGAAAAAGATCCCTTCACTCTAGTTTCCATGTTCATTTGAAACCAATATCAAAACTTGCATGAACTCATCAAAAATAAATGAGGATGGAACCATACCAGTCATCGTTCACCATGGGAAGAGAGTTCATGCATTAAATTGTCTCACAGCATCCCAACTCAATGCAGGGGATCAGGTTCCAATTGGTGGAGGAGTCTGGTGTTTAAAATAGAATTAATGACATATCCACACCACTCATGGTGTAGAACAAAACTCTCAAGAGTACAACGTAGCTAGGTTAACAATACTAGAGAGGGCGTTCATGAGTGTCTTCATGATTGTAGCATTCACACCTCTTAGCAGTCTTCACATAGTGAGAATTGTATCCATGCTGCGAATTAGGTTTTTGGAGGAGGAGCATAGGATTTGTGCACTCTATGATTGCACTCTAGTATTCCATACACAAGACCGGGAATCACTAGTTTCACTTGGTCACAACTCCATAAGGGTGTCACACAAGGTCTCCACTTTCATAAAATATAAGTCTCCATGTAGCAAGAGAAGGAGGATGGTAGCTTCACACACCAGTTCAAGTGACACCATTGTTGGACTATAACAAAAGTTGAAATTGATACCATTCTAGACGCAGTATCCCATTAAATACCATAGCATGAATTAGGGTTACTAGGTGGGAAGAAAATTAATATGTAAAGAGAAACATTTGATTTCCTTGCATAGGATAGACTATGCATAGATTGACAGGTTGGTGAGTAGGATGGCGAAGGGTAGACTGGTAAAATATCAGGACTAGCATACAAAGCAAGAGTTATGAAGTTTTTGTAATAACATGCCTCCGGATTTTAACATAACTTTGATACCACAATTAGGTTCCCATTAGGGAAAACAGGTAATTGCAGACACAAAGGAAATGAAGATAGGAATTGAGAACACAATTATATTAATCAAATATATAATTTATATAATGAGAATGATTCTTGGGTTCGTATTCTCAAGATTTATCTTGGTCTTCCCATGAATTTTTCCCATTCACATATGACTCTTCACATATATTACCATAAATGCAAGGATGGGATTTGCAACAAGTGGAAAAAAAGCAATGAATATTCTCGGAGAAGACTAGAGGACCCATAAAACTAGCTTTGATACCATTATTGCGCCGAGAGACTCTCTACAGCCTAGTATGAGGGAGATCTTGTAATGTTATGTGGAAGATCTTGTAATGTTTGTCAATATTATGTTGTAACGTTTGTTACTACCAAAATAATAATAAAATAAAATTTTAATTATCCACCAAAATAAATGTTGGCCACAAAAACAACCTAATTTGGGGGAGATGTTGTAGTTCTCCTACCTAACAAAACAATAAAAAATTAAATTATCCACCAAAAAAATTGTCAGTCAGAAAAACAACACAATATGGGGGATATGTTGTAATCTTCCTACCTAAGAAAATAATAAAAAATAAAAAATTGAATTATCCGTAAAAAAATGATGGCCTTGTCCTCAACAACCCATGATTTTATTGTACATGGTTTAGGAGGTCCTTGCAACTAGTTTTAAAACCATGTGCATGGCCTTCTAATCAACCCATGGTTTTATTGGACATGGTTTAGGAGGGCCTTGGAAAATTTTTTAAGACCATGTGCACGGACTCTAAACAACACATGGTATTAGGAGGGCCTTGTGTATAGGGAAATGTTGTAATGTGCGTTCCTAACAAAATAAAAAAATATTAAAAAATATTGTATATCTGCCATAAATAATATTAAATATTAATAATAAAAATATTATATGTCCACCATAAATAATATTAAATATTAATAATAAAAATATTATATATCCACCTTAAATTAAAAATATGTGTCTTTTGGTTTGAATCAAATCAATAGTTTTTTGAGTGCAATACTTAATAATAGGTTTGCACCTTGAGAGATTTGATCCCTCTTAGTGCTTGATAGAGCCTATGATTTGCATCTATGCTGGCTAAAATCAACTAATTTGAAGGTGAACGAAGATAAACGCGAGTTTCATATTTCATTAATATCATACATATAAATGCGTGACCCTTGGTTTCATATTCCAAGAGGTCTCTTGGACTTCTAATGACTCTTTCTTGCCACTAATGAATCAATAAGCATTAGGTTTTCAACAAGATTAATTATTTTATTTTCTTCTTTGTTTTATTAAAAGTAAAAGTGGATTAATTTCAATTGTAAAATAATTTTATAATATGATAATATGGAATTGATTTCAATGGTTTTTCTAAAAGTAACAATTTTAAAAGAAAATTAGGTTTGATAATTTAAAATATAATCCACATTCTTATTTAATGATGATGTGGTGTTTGATTATTTTTTTGATATGGTGTTATGTTAATGCATGTTAACGTGATTATACAAATTGAAGTATAGTCCCACGATAGTTGTTGAACAATTGGCATGTTTCTCTGTATCATGAGTAGGGTGCCTTGATTTGTCTTGTGTCTTCATTATACTTGGCTTGATGGGGCATCTCTCTTGGCCTATCTTCATGAGATCTAGTTTTTTTTGGTTTAACAAGACCTACCTGCAATTAGCCTTGGAATAACATAAGTTAGGAAGTCTAGGAAAAATGGGAGAGAGCATCAAGTTGAACACTTGGACCCTTGTGGATCGACAAATGGTTTTATACATTT
This sequence comes from Pseudotsuga menziesii, assembly GCA_001517045.1. Taxonomy (NCBI): domain Eukaryota; kingdom Viridiplantae; phylum Streptophyta; class Pinopsida; order Pinales; family Pinaceae; genus Pseudotsuga; species Pseudotsuga menziesii. The sequence continues at coordinate 3,102 of LPNX010207859.1, forward strand.
TCATTAGTGGCAATTTAGGGTCCCAAGCCCTTAGAAACTACCACATATGGGTGGGAAGTTGTTTGGAAATTCATTTTGATCATCTAACTATAGGTATGAGGCCCCCTTGTTTGTGGGACAAAGGACACCACTATGCATAGCTATGCAATTGCTAAAGTCTACAGTGGGGTACATACCCTACATACATTTTGATTCATTGACATGCACTTTTTGTAAGACGATACCTAATTGTGATGACTTTTGAATGTGTTTATATCGTGAATCAAGGAGCAACATCAAAATACATGGGAGAGATACAGGGAAAGGGATAATATTGGATCATTTGACTCAAAATGAACTCAAAATTGTTGCAAGAGACGCAAATGCTACACATAATTTAACAATGTGATCTCTTTGGTGGGAGAGGACAAAGGTTGCTAAACTGTTTATTAGAACAAGGTCTCTAAGGGAAAATTTGTTCGAATCTACAGGAAGGAAGGACGTGTTCAGTTTTTGCAAGGATGTGTGTGAGGCTCATAAGCAAGGAAAATTACAATAGTAAAGATGCAATTTGGGAATTTTTTAAATATATATATTCACAACCTAGTTCATTCAAAGTCGGGGAGAAGGTATAGTGCATCCACTCAATCCATATATGAGATGATTAAGTTATGGGGAGGTCCTAGATTACATAGATTTATTAGCTTGAATATTGATGGCCCTTCGATATCTACAACTTTAAGGAAAGTTAGAAAATCATTAACATATATCCTAGGGGAGAAGAAAGAGTACATTTTTGAGACAAACGGAAAATTTTATGCTTCCTATAAAGCCAAACATGGTATATAGGGCCTAATTCCTATATGCCTTGTTGAAGGTGAAACTTTTATGAAAAAATATGTTAGGTGGGTAGCAAAAAGTTATACATTGGTGGGTTTTTGTGGTAAGAAAGAAGAACATAAGTGCCAATCACATTTCTTGGTGACAATTGGTGAGGGCGTTGTAGGCTATGAGATTATTACAGATGCCTTCAAGAATTGTGTGGTTGGCCATTATGCATGTGGAAAATTTTCTAGGACCTATTATTGGTCATTCCTCAAATGGGAATAGTAGGAGAATAATACATATGTTGAAGGATTGTTACTCAATGACGGTCATGATATATAAAATTCCCTGGGGAGGGTAGATGCTAACTGAGTTGTATGTTGGCTTTAAAGTAACAAGACTTCATGACCAGGATCACATCCACGGTGGAAAAAATATAGTGAATCCTTTGTTTAGTGTTCGACAAGATTTGATTGTTGGAGAAGAGTTGATTAGTTTTAACCATGTAAGAATGGTTTATAAAAAATTTTAAGTGGATGACCACAAGCTTAAAATTGAGAATATAGAGAGTATTGATCACAAAAAATGGGCTTCAGCACAACGCATTGCTTCAAGGCATGTCTAGAGATGCTTGAAGGAAATCATAAGTACAGGTGGAAGGAAAAAGAGGACATCGAGTACAGAGACCTATCTATCAATCATTGCTAACTATATTGATATTTTTGTCTCCTATTTTGACTCTTTAGGAAAGAGTGTGAAATTATTCAAGAGTCCATCATTTCTTCACGTTATGGCTATGTTGGGTCAAAGAAAACAAAAATACTAATGTCAACATTAATTTCATTAGCAGAGAGGCATGTCAATATGTGAAAAAAAAACTCCACTTTGGATTTTGTTGATGAGATTATTTCATGATCAATACTCTAACTTGCCATGTGAATTGCACTTGACTGGGTTAGATGTATGAGAGAAATTATTTAGAAAATTCGGTGACATGGTTGGAGTATAAAGGGAATACTATTCACTGACCTACTTCATGCTATTAGAACCCTTAATAGATTTGCTGAAGAAGAATCAAATTCTCAAGGGCTTCGTTTCAATAAATCTCCTAAGAAACAAATGAGTATCTAGAATAAATTTCATCAACAAAAAATAGATGAAGGTGATGTCTTGTCACAATATGATCCAATATCCAAATATAATAAAATTATAGAATCTCTCAAGATAGTATTGGAGGATGCACAAGGAATTTTACAAGGTCTTGGAATGCAACCGAAAAGACACACAGAAGATTCTTGGTGGTTTAAACCTTGGATAGAGAATCACAATGTTCCACAATTTAAATATGTGGATGAAGTAGTTGATAGTTCTCCACCGATTCATTCCACATCCATATTCCAATATTCATTTTTTATGGTACTCAATGATACTGAATTGCAAACTATGGAAGGTGAGTGGAGGAACGATTTGGATGGAATTTTAGATTCCGTTGATGAAAATGTAAACATAACTACCAAACCAGTGGTGGAGCTCGATGGAAAGGACATGTACAAATATTGTTTGGTTAGTCAATTGAATGAAAATATGACATTATCAAAAGATAAATTGACTAAAGTGAGGAATGAAGTATACTTCAGGTGATATGAGAGCACGCCCCCCCCCACCCCCAAAGGGTGTTGCAATTGGTTTTGGAATTGGATTAGATTGTGCGGTGTTGTTTGAGAGAGAGTCTATAGCTATATCTAAATGTAATACAAGAAAAAGTGTGTCTCAAAGTACAAAGCATGGTGTTTCTTGTGAGACTTGGTACATTGGAATAGTTCAAAGAATAAGAAAGAAGGATGGTAATATGGTGTTTTATTTCCATAATGGAACTGATCTTTTGGCTAGGCCTGAAGGTGTTGAGCTTCAATGTTGTTGGTACAATAGAATAAAGGGACAATGCATGTACAAGTATGATTCGACGAATCATCTATTGATACAACTTGAATTTGGTCTAGCAATGACAAACCTATATACAATATCAAAAATGACACATACAAGTTAGAAGAAAGTGACCACATAATTTTTAAGGATTTCATTAAAAATTTAAATAAGGTGAAGTTTTCAAACCATTCTAATTGCTCTTATATTTTGTACTACTATCTTATCGCTTATTTATAAAGTATTATTTTTTGTATTATTGTTGATTCGTTTGTATCAATTTCATACTCATTTTAATTTATCTTATCTTCAAGCACAGTGAATGGTTCGAATGCCGAACGGTTGGGATAACTCAATGTGAAGTAATTGATCGTCAAATATTTCTTTATGTGTTCTTGAAGCATGGTTCTTAAGGGTTCTTGAACTGTTGGCTAGTTCAACAATTATGTTTAATATTACTTTTAAAGGGATGAAACAAGTTTTTGTTTGTCAAATTTTGGTGCACATTCCCATGTTAGAGTTTTCATATACTTTATTTTGCTACTTCAATACTTAAATGGAATATTACTTAATATGTGTTTCTTGAAATTTGTTTTCTAAATTTTTTCTTAAATGGAATATCAATCGTAGTAAATAACATATGTACATATAAATAATAGTAGTAGTAAGAAAAGAAGTAAATATCAGCAGTAGTAAATATCAACCAAGATTGATGATCATCGGGCCTGAAAAATGGATCATCCTCAAGGCCACTTTACTTTTCCTCAACTTCCAACAACTACTCAGGTCTGTTTTAACAAGTATTCACTTGATGGCATGTTTTGTTTTTCCAAAAATTATACAAGCAAGGTCATTAATTCTCTCTTTTTCATGTTTTTGTAGGAAATCCATGCTTCACTTTCCTTGCAAGAGAATTAAACCATACATGATCTCATTCTAACAAGAGTTATAGAAAAGGTAATTTCAAAACTTTTGCAGGCCTCTCAATGAAAGTGTTTTTTATTGCTTTCCAAGTTACAACATATATCCGTTACATCTTGTTGTTCACATAGAAGGTCACATGCCATAAGTGGGCACGGTTTTCCACCTCTTAATAAGTGTTGTATGTTTGGCAGTCAAAGTGTTAGAAAGCATGTTGAAATACTTCCATAATTATATGAACTATCTATGGGTCTATGTGCTAGATTTGCATTTGTATTAGAATTGGTTAGGGTTGTGTGCTTGCATTGGTATTAAATGGGTTTGTGTGGATTTTGCTTGAATTGGGTTCCTATCAAATTGATTAGGGTTGTGTGCTTTGCTAATTTCAATCTAAATCTATATCAAATATGTTTTGTTTTTCATTTGATGTTAAGTTAGAATGGATCCAAAACTTGGATGATGTGGATGATATGTTTCTTTTTTTTTGGGAAATATGTTTTTTCTAATTCTATTGAAAAAAATATTAGTACATGTAGAAACAAATGGACAATGAATTGACTGTCACAGATTCAAAGACAAAAAACACAATAGTAAAAAAATCTCAACATGAAACCCAAGATATCAGTCCACTTATGCAAGGGGAGGAAACTGAATTGATTATAAGCTAAAATAGAATACGTTCTTGCAAAAGTAGGAGCAGTAGTAAGAGAAAAAGTCTGTGCCTCCTTAAAATATAGAAAATAGATGCTGAATAGAATATCAATAAGCTAAGACAAGCTCAGATATGGTGTTCATAATCAAGGAAAAGTGCTAGATCATCCTATAAATTAGAAAAGAACATAAGTTTGCAAAAAAATGGAAACCAGAAAAGCAATATAATGTACACAAGAATATGTACCAGATACTGTAACAATGCACTACTATATCACTGTCCAAGTTAGAGTATAAGAACTAATCTTGATTCAAGGCTACAAGATAGTTACAAACCTTCAAGAAAGATGAGAGCCCATAAGAAAAATCTGAGACCATTGTTACAATCCTAAAGAGGGCTGACTTGGTTACCTCCAAATAATATTTAAAATTGTATTTAGGAGTTATAAAAGGTAAGACAATAAGTGTACCATGTATGTTATGGTTTACACCCTCCTTTTCTCTAGTTGTATCACTATCCAAATAATTCCATATTTGGTGAAATGACAATCTTAACCTACAAATTAGATAAATCTGAATTAAAATTGGTATAACCTTTTAATGAGGGTCAAATGGGATCACACAATCAATCAATCATGAAGCCGAGTTGATATTTTTTTATATAACCTTCACTATTGATATATATTCACAAGAGAGGGTTATGATAATGCCAGTAAAATGTCAATACCCTATATCATAATGAAGGTCTAATAGGCTGCAAAATTTCTTGTATTTTATGTTATGAATGTGCCCAATCTAGAAGGTCGTTAGGGCCAGTGTGACAATATTCCCTTCCCAAAGATAATATTGTGTGTGCAATTAGATATTAAATTTTGTGCCAAGTAAAAAAGAATTTATTTTATTCTCTTATCCTGTGGAAATTTAACCCAGGTGTTATAACAATTACACTCACAAAAATTGCCAATTACACATGCAAATTACACACAAAGGAGACTGAATATGGAGCTGAACACTAATCTATATTGAATAAGTGTATAATAGCCAACCCTGTGAATTCATAGGATGCAAAAATAAATAATTACATGATATATTCGAATGCATAAGGATTCCATTCAAATTTGGTCAAAAGCAGGCTTACTAAATCTAAGCAAATCCCCCATAGGTGCATAAAGCAGTTTCCAAATCTGTCTAGGAGCACATGAATTGGAAAAATCAATGAGGCAAGCTAATATATGATGGAAGGACAACTCATACATGCTTTTATTAGGAGAAAAGAGTGGAGGATGATGAGGACAAAAAACAAGTTAACTTCACCTAGTCAAACTTTCCCAATTGCCTTAAAACTCAAAAAAAGCAAGAAATAAAGCAGAAAAAGCAGACATGCGCTAGGAAGGCCAGGAATAAAGAATATTTTATTCCAAGTGGTTTCCCAAGCACTCCATGACTCAAATTTAGCAAGTTTGACCACTTTGGATGTGTGGAGGACAACTTGCATAAGGTGGAATATGGAAACTAGGCGAATAAGACAAAAATTGGATTAATTAATGTCTAAGGTAGCTAACTGTGGGTTTATTATTGTAACACCCCCCTTAAGCCTGACTTATGAGTAAAATATCAGAAAATTATAGGGCCTAGAAACAAGGCTTAGTCACCCTTTACATACTGCATGCCCATTTAACCAAGGAAAGAGGCAAAAATCCAGAGGGAAAAATCTTCCCTTAAACATGGACAGTAAAACAAAATTTGAAAATCTTGTTATCACTCATGCTTCACAGCATGATCAGCAATCCCTAGTAGTGATTTGAGATTACTAAATGTCTTCTCACAAAAAACTTTGGTGAATATATCTGCTACTTGTTCTGAAGATGAACACAAGAGTAGGTGAATGGTGCCATCATGCACAAGCTGTCTGATGTCGTGCATATGGATCTCAATGTGTTTGGTTCTCTATCTCTGAACTAGATCATTTTAGATTTGAATGGTACTCTGATTATCACAATAGATAGTATTTTAGTATTCTGATTTGAAGCCACACTCACCAAGTAACCCCTGCAACCATAAACACTGAGTTGCTGCATTTACAACTCCTCTGTACTCTGCTTCTGTAGATGAGAGTGCAATGGCACTCTGTTCCTTGCTTAACCAGCTGATTGGTCCTTCAACAAGCATGAACACATATCTTAATGTTGAATTTCAATCTTTGTTGTCGCCTTCCCAATCAGTGTCAATAAACCCAATCAAATCAAGATCAGATTTAGCTTTGTAGAAGATCCCATGAGTCCTTGTTCCCTGAACAAAGTTAAGGATCCTTTTGGCTGCTCTCCAATGGATATCATGAGGCTGATCCATGTATATTGAAGCCACACTTACTGTATAAGAAATATTAGGTTGAGTATGTGTAAGATACAACAAACATCCAATTAGTTACCTATACAGTGTATTGTTTACCATAGGTGAAGAATCAGCTTCTTCAAGCTTAACTCCTGAAAGGAAGAGAGCCTTGCTTGGATTGGAGTCCTTCATGTTGAATTTGTTTAGAAAATCCAAGCCATATTTGGACTGAAGTAATTTGATTCCATTTTTGGTTTGAGCAATCTCGAGCCCCAAGAATTGGCTCAGTAAGCCCAAATCAGTCATTGAGAATGCATGGTTCATTGCATCCTTCAAAGAGGAAATTTCATCCTTTGAGCTTACTGTAATGAGAAGGTCATAAACCATACAAGAAAATAATCATTAGTGAACCATGAATCAGCTTAAAATAGACATTTGGATCTGACTTGCATCGAAAAAAATTCAGTGATAGCAGAAAGCTATCAATCTTGGCATATCAAGCCCTGGGGGCTTGCTTAAGCCCATACAATGACTTCTTTATCCTGCACACAAGAGATGGATTAGTAGTAAATCCTTGAGGCTGCTGCATGTAATTATATTTAGTAATATATCCATTCAGGAAAGCACACTTCACATCCATGTGATGTACCTCCCACTGCTTCGAATCTGCAATGGCTAAGGCTAGCCTAATGGAGTCCATATTTTCCACTGGTGCAAAGGTCTCATTGTAGTCTATGCCATGTACCTGTGAGTAGCCATTGGCCACCAATATGGACTTATATTTTGAAGGTGAACCATCAGCAGCAAATTTGGTTTTGTAAACCCACTTACACTGAACTAGCTTTCTCCCTGGGGGAAGATCAACCAGCTCCCAAGTGTTGTTCTTCTGGAGTGAGCTGAACTCTTCTTTCATGGCTGTTTGACATATTGGATCATGTGCTGCATCTTCATATGTATACGGGTCTGATTCAACCATCAGATAGCATTTCTCTGCAAACAAAGGGTCTTTCACACACAGAGCACTCTCAAACTGAGATCTAGTCCTCCTAGGATCATTAGGATTTCCAACTAGTTCTCCCGCTGCATGAATGGTCTTTTCTACCCATTTTGGTCTTGTAGGACTATTAGGATCTACAATTAAATCATCATTATCATACATATCAGAATCAACAACTTCAACTATCTCTTCACTTACATTTAATGGTTTTGGTGGTGAAGAGGATTCTCCAACTTCCATTGCTGCTAAAGGCTCTTTGTCACGTCCCCGTCCCTCAACCAGCGAAGAGGATGCGACCAACACAACAACACAGTCGGGAAAGATGCCCAATGAACATAAACAGAAAACAAATGCTGGAATAAAGCATACACAGATGCATTTATCTTCAATCATACAGCGGAAGCAAACACACACATTCCAGCAATCTCCATGTTCATTATAATTCATTTAACATCAATATAAAATTTGCAGAGATGGAATAACCAGCAGCACTTATCTCTTGATGAATAATTCACCCGCAACCAGCTACGTCGCTGCAATGTTCCACCCAACCATAGGCTAGCTTGCTCATCAGTCTCTCAGCAACGCTGCCACCCCCGAGCTGGGCATGATTCCTCCGGAATAAGGGTCAATTGCAGGCTTATACATAGCCAAGGGGACACATAACACCCAAACCAACACTGTTGGGTTTTACAGGCTTTCAACAGACAAGCCAAACCAGCACAGTCCAAGGTTCAACCACTGCATACCAGCAGCCAAACAACTTCATTCACTGGCCTGTGAAGAAGCAAAACGATCGGTGACAGTCCCAAGCGAAAGGTAAAACACAGCTCCAGCCTATAAGGCAACTCAGAGTAGGTTTTGGCCCTAACGTGGCCAAAACAACTCAACAACAGCACCCAAACCAGGGTATATCAGCAACAAAACACACCATGAAGGATAACATCAGTCCACAGTCCCAAAACAGGGAAATTCAGCCAACAGCACACCCAATTCCTCCGGGTGACTAATGGCAACTCACACAGTCCCAACAAAGGAGAAGAACAACTCCCAGCGTGGACAGACAAGGAAAATTCAACCCACGAATTAGCAATCCACAGTGGTCCAAAACGAAATTGGAACCCACAGCCGACAAAACTCATGGGGAAGACAACAGCCCCAAACACCAACAGCAAGCACGGCTCTCTACATGGGAAAAACGACCCAAACATCTTGTGCGTGAGGAAAAACTCTCACCCAACAGAAAAATGCACGGGAAAGACATACCCAATTTTCTGCATGAGGATTCCAGCAGTAGAGGCCCTGCGTGAGGAGAAACAACTCCGATTTTGCCCGTAGATGAACAAAACAACAGCAAGTACGTGAATTACAGTGCGTGGGTGTTTCAGCAACTCGTGGAGCCCTAGAGAATGTCTGCGTGAGACTAAAATCGCCCAGAGCTTGTGCGTGAGAAGCCAACAGACCCAAAAATCGTGGTGAGAGTGTAAACTGACCAGGGAAGAGTGCGTGAGGGAAAAGAATGGGCAACGTGGGTGGAGTGTGGATGTGGGTATGGAGCTGACAGCCCTGCCACCCCACTCCCAAAGGCAATAACTGCCCTCAACCACTTAGCCATATCTCCTCAACCACCAGCTGAAGCATTAAAGAGGTTGACAAGGTTGAATGAGACAAAAAGGGTGACAAATCAACAAGGTAATAAAACATGGGTTTTTCTCCCATAACCAAGGTTTGACATCCCCCATCCCTTATCCTTCGGAACCATGCCCTTTTCATTCAACGTTGCACTGCCGTAGCTGGTTGTGGTTTATTTTAATTGATGTGCGGGTTTACATGATGCCAAATTAAAATGTGTCGGATAACACAACATACCATCGGCAATTATCCCCATTGCCGAAACATACACAGCCAAATCGATGGTGGGGATTTTGCCTTGAGCTCCTCACCCCGATTAATTACAATATATACATCATGCAAACGGGGTCAAAACCGGGAAAAATGGACGCGACGAGCACATCAAATACAACCGGGAAAAATTCCCCATGAACATAAACAGAATTCAAATGCTGAAATTGAAACTTACAAGCATACACAGATGCATTTATCATTGATCATACAGCGGAAGCAACACAAACACATTCCAGCATTCGAGCATCAATATAAATTACAGAGATGCAGTAAACAGCGGCACTTATCTATTGATGAAGAATTTCACCCGCAACCAGCTATGTCGCTGCAACGTTCCACCCAACCATAGGCTAGATTGCTCATCAGTCTCTCAGCAACGCTGCCACCCCCGAGCTGGGCATGATTCCTCCGGAATAAGGGTCAATTGTAGGCTTATACATAGCCAAGGGGACACATAACACCCAAACCAACACTGTTGGGTTTTACAGGCTTTCAACAGACAAGCCAAACCAGCACAGTCCAAGGTTCAACCACTGCATACCAGCAGCCAAACAACTTCATTCACTGGCCTGTGAAGAAGCAAAACGATCGGTGACAGTCCCAAGCGAAAGGTAAAACACAGCTCCAGCCTATAAGGCAACTCAGAGTAGGTTTTGGCCCTAACGTGGCCAAAACAACTCAACAACGGCACCCAAACCAGGGTATATCAGCAACAAAACACACCATGAAGGATAACATCAGTCCACAGTCCCAAAATAGGGAAATTCAGCCAACAGCACACCCAATTCCTCCGGGTGACTAATGGCAACTCACACAGTCCCAACAAAGGAGAAGAACAACTCCCAGCGTGGACAGAAAAGGAAAATTCAACCCACGAATTAGCAATCCACAGTGGTCCAAAACGAAATTGGAACCCACAGCCGACAAAACTCATGGGGAAGACAACAGCCCCAAACACCAACAGCAAGCACGGCTCTCTACATGGGAAAAACGACCCAAACATCTTGTGTGTGAGGAAAAACTCTCACCCAACAGAAAAATGCACGGGAAAGACATACCCAATTTTCTGCATGAGGATTCCAGCAGTAGAGGCCCTGCGTGAGGAGAAACAACTCCGATTTTGCCCGTAGATGAACAAAACAACAGCAAGGACGTGAATTACAGTGTGTGGGTGTTTCAGCAACTCGTGGAGCCCTAGAAAATGTCTGCGTGAGACTAAAATCGCCCAGAGCTTGTGCGTGAGAAGCCAACAGACCCAAAAATCGTGGTGAGAGTGTAAACTGACCAGGGAAGAGTGCGTGAGGGAAAAGAATGGGCAACGTGGGTGGAGTGTGGATGTGGGTATGGAGCTGACAGCCCTGCCACCCCACTCCCAAAGGCAATAACTACCCTCAACCACTTAGCCATATCTCCTCAACCACCAGCTGAAGCATTAAAGAGGTTGACAAGGTTGGATGAGACAAAAAGGGTGACAAATCAACAAGGTAATAAAACATGGGTTTTTCTCCCATAACCAAGGTTTGACATCCCCCATCCCTTATCCTTCGGAACCATGCCCTTTTCATTCAACGTTGCACTGCCGTAGCTGGTTGTGGTTTATTTTAATTGATGTGCGGGTTTACATGATGCCAAATTAAAATGTGTCGGATAGCACAACATACCATCGGCAATTATCCCCATTGCCGAAACATACACAGCCAAATCGATGGTGGGGATTTTGCCTTGAGCTCCTCACCCCGATTAATTACAATATATACATCATGCAAACGGGGTCAAAACCGGGAAAAATTGACGCAACGAGCACATCAAATACAACCGGGAAAAATTCCCCATGAACATAAACAGAATTCAAATGCTGAAATTGAAACTTACAAGCATACACAGATGCATTTATCATTGATCATACAGCGGAAGAAACACAAACACATTCCAGCATTCGAGCATCAATATAAATTACAGAGATGCAGTAAACAGCGGCACTTATCTATTGATGAAGAATTTCACCCGCAACCAGCTACGTCGCTGCAACGTTCCACCCAACCATAGGCTAGCTTGCTCATCAGTCTCTCAGCAACGCTGCCACCCCCGAGCTGGGCATGATTCCTCCGGAATAAGGGTCAATTGCAGGCTTATACATAGCCAAGGGGACACATAACACCCAAACCAACACTGCTGGGTTTTACAGGATTTCAATAGACAAGCCAAACTAGCACAGTCCAAGGTTCAACCACTGCATACCAGCATCCAAACAACTTCATTCACTGGCCTGTGAAGAAGCAAAACGATCGGTGACAGTCCCAAGCGAAAGGTAAAACACAGCTCCAGCCTATAAGGAAACTCAGAGTAGGTTTTGGCCCTAACGTGGCCAAAACAACTCAACAACAGCACCCAAACCAGGGTATATCAGCAACAAAACACACCATGAAGGATAACATCAGTCCACAGTCCCAAAACAGGGAAATTCAGCCAACAGCACACCCAATTCCTCCGGGTGACTAATGGCAACTCACACAGTCCCAACAAAGGAGAAGAACAACTCCCAGCGTGGACAGACAAGGAAAATTCAACCCACGAATTAGCAATCCACAGTGGTCCAAAACGAAATTGGAACCCACAGCCGACAAAACTCATGGGGAAGATAACAGCCCCAAACACCAACAGCAAGCACGGCTCTCTACATGGGAAAAACGATCCAAACATCTTGTGCGTGAGGAAAAAATCGCACCCAACAGAAAAATGCACGGGAAAGACATACCCAATTTTCTGCATGAGGATTCCAGCAGTAGAGGCCCTGCATGAGGAGAAACAACTCCGATTTTTCCCGTGGATGAACAAAACAACAGCAAGGACGCGAATTACAATGCGTGGGTGTTTCAGCAACTCGTGGAGCCCTAGAAAATGTCTGTGTGAGACTAAAATCGCCCAGAGCCTGTGCGTGAGAAGCCAACAGACCCAAAAATCGTGGTGAGAGTGTAAACTGACCAGGGAAGAGTGCGTGAGGGAAAAGAATGGGCAACGTGGGTGGAGTGTGGATGTGGGTATGGAGCTGACAGCCCTGCCACCCCACTCCCAAAGGCAATAACTTCCCTCAACCACTTAGCCATATCTCCTCAACCACCAGCTGAAGCATAAAAGAGGTTGACAAGGTTGGATGAGACAAAAAGGGTGACAAATCAACAAGGTAATAAAACATGGGTTTTTCTCCCATAACCAAGGTTTGACCTCCCCCATCCCTTATCCTTCGGAACCATGCCCTTTTCATTCAACGTTGCACTGCCGTAGCTGGTTGTGGTTTATTTTAATTGATGTGCGGGTTTACATGATGCCAAATTAAAATGTGCCGGATAGCACAACATACCATCGGCAATTATCCCCATTGCTGAAACATACACAGCCAAATCGATGGTGGGGATTTTGCCTTGAGCTCCTCACCTCGATTAATTACAATATATACATCATGCAAACGGGGTCAAAACCGGGGATGTGACACTCTTCTTGCAACTGAACACTCCTTTCAATGAAGGATTTGTTTGTGCTCAAATTGATCATCTTGTACCCTTTTGAATCTTCAAAGTACCCAACAAATAGACACTCTTGGCTTTGGGGCTGCAAAGCCTTCCTCTTCTCTGTTGGAATTCTAGCCCAAGCCCTTGAGCCAAAAATCCTGAAATGGGTCACATCTGGCTTGTGCCCACTCCATGCTTTGAAAGGAGTCATACCATCAAGCTATTTATGAGGCACCCTATTCTGGATATAGGTTGCATAGTTTATAGCTTCGTCCCAAAACTTTGGTGGCAAAGTCTTAGCCTCCATCATGCATGTTGCCATCTCTTTCAATGATCTGTTCTTCCTCTCAGCAACACCATTTTGTTGTGGTGTGTAAGGGATAGAATGCTGCATATGAACACCTGCATCTGCACAATATTGAATGAACTCAAACTTGACATACTCACCACCATTGTCATATCTGAGGACCTTGAGTTTCCTCCCAGACTGGTTTTCAACCAAAGCCTTAAAGACTTTGAAGAGGCCAAAAACTTCAGACTTGTGTTTCAGGAAGTAAACCCAGCAATACCTAGAAAAGTCATCTATGAATGTCAATGCATATTTGGCCTGACTCATTGACATATGAGGAAATGGGCCAGCAACATCACCGTGGATCAACTCAAGAGGTGCAGAGGTTCTCTCATGACTGGATTTCTCAAATTTATGCTCTAGGTGTTTTCCTAAGATGCAACCTTGACAGACTCCTTTGGAAAACTTAATCTTTGGTAACCCTATGACCATTTCATTTTCACTAAGATCAGAAAGATACTTGTAATTAAGGTGGCCAAATATTTCATGCCAAAGCTTTCTTGCCTCATTAGCATGAATCAGAAGAGCAGAGGGCTTTGAGTAGGGTAGGAAGTGTGAGAACATGTATACCTTTGAAATGTGATTTGCAACTCCTTTTGCAATGACTTTACCACTTGATATCTCTGTGATCTCAACTTCATTAGGGGAGAATATGACCTTATTTGGAGACCCTATGTGGGTCATTTGATACACTGATAAGAGGTTAGAGGAAAGACCTGGAACATACAATACATTGCTGAACTTACCATGGTCAAGATCAATCCTCCATTTGCCCAAACTTTCAGTGAGAGAGTCATCTCCCAGTACAATTGGTGGACCTTTTGACATGTCAAGTGAGGTGAATGCCTCCTTGGTCAAAACCATATGTCTTGAAGCTCTAGAATCAATTATGAAACTAGGTGAGGTTGATGTGCCAGCAACCAATGCATCAACTCTCTCTCTGTCTTTTGAATTTGATCCTCCTTCCCTCTTCTTTGAGCTATTAGGAAGGGAGAAGCCATTCTTCTCCAGGAGTTGGGTCAGCATGTCAATTTGCTTCTTCATGCAGGAGATTTCAAAATGATTTCCCTTACTGCAGTATGCGCACTTGCTCATTTCTCCTTTGTTCTTCTTCTTCTGGGGGTTCTTCTTGGAACCTTGGGGCTCCTCTAGAGACTTGTTCTTCTCTCTCTTTTGCTCAGGTGGTTTCTTATCTTTCTTCTTGATTTTTGAATCCACCCTCAAATCTCCAGCAACCAGAGCTTGGGATTTGGAAGGTTTGATGGTGCCCATCATCACCAATTTATCTTGTTCTTGTGTGAGAGATTCCATGAAATCTGCAAGGCTAGGCATTTTCCAGGCTCGAGCTGTCAACTTTGTGGCATGGAAGGTCAAGACAAACACTGAATAGTCAGGGCCAAGCTTTGAGAGTATGGCCAAAACCCGTTGCTCCTCCTTCTTTTCGATCCCACACTGTTTTAGCTGCAAAACAAGGGCTTTGAACTTGGAAAAATAGAGTTGTAGGGATTCAAAGCTATTGGGACTTAGGGAGATCAATTCATTTTCAATTTGATGTCCCCTCATCTCATCCATCTTACCAAAAATATCAATAATATTCTCCCATACTTCATTTGGTGATGTCAATCCATCAATATGGAAAAGGAGGTCTCTGGATATGCTCAGACACAGGAGACCATAGGCCTCATCCCTCCTATTGTGCCATTTAAATTTCTCTGCAGCTGCATTGGGCTCTACTTCTGTTTCCATAGTCACTCTGTAGAGGCCTTTCACTCTCAACAGTATCTCCATCTCTTCTTTCCATTCAAAGAATTTAAATGGAGTCAAGATGATCTTCTGAGATTGATCCATAGCTCAGAAATTGTCCCTTCAGTCAGCAGAATGCTCCCAGTCAATGATGTCAAACCTGTAATAACAAATTGGAAGGAGATAAATTGATCTACAAAGGATTTTATACCATGTGGAAATTGAAACCAGGTGTTAGAACAATTACATTCACAAAAATTGCAATTACACATGCAAATTACACACAAAGGAGACTGAATATGGAGCTGAACACTAATCTGTATTGATTAAGTCTACAATATCCAACCCTGTGAAGTCAAAGGCTGCCAAAATAAATAATTACATGAGATATTTGAATGCATAAGGATTCCATTCAAATTTGGTCAAAAGCAGGCTTACTAAATATAAGCAAATCCCCCATAGGTGCATAAAGCAGTTTCCAAATATATCTAGGAGCTCACGAATTGGAAAAATAAATTAGGAAAGATAATAGATGATGGAAGGACAACTCATACATGCTTTTCATAGGATAAAAGAGTGGAGGCTGATGAGGACAAAAAACAAGTTAACTTCACCTAGTCAAACTTTCCCAATTGCCTTAAAACTCAGAAAAAGAAAACAATAAAGCAGAAAAAGAAGACATGCGCTAGGAAGGCCAGGAATAAAGAAGATTTGATTCCAAGTGGTTTCCCAAGTGCTCCATGACTCAAATTTAGCAAGTTTGACCACTTTGGATGTGTAGAGGACAACTTGCATAAGGTGGAATATGGAAACTAGGCAAATAAGACAAAAATTGGATTAATTAATGTCTAAGGTAGCTAACTATGGGTTGATTATTCTAACATAGACTAATTGAATGTTTCTTCATAAATCCCTTACAACATCCCTTGTTTCAAATCCTTATGAATCTAATTCCTAACAAAAGAAGTGATAACTCAATTTGAGCTTCTTACACTAGTTTCCAACAAGAAAAAGATCCTCTCATTTTGACTTTACATTAGAAATTTATAGCTTCTACAATTGACATTTTTATACCAAATATATTTAAAACCTGTTTGGCCTTTGGAAAGTAGGGAAGAATTCATGTAGAATTTTGCCTAAGTATGGGGAAGAAAATAAAGGAGGAAAGGAATGAGCTACAACAGAGGGAGCACTAAGGAAAAGGGAAGGATTTGTGGCAGAAGAAGGAAAGAGAAGAAAAAGACAAAGAGAAGATGTAGGATGAGGAAGCTGCACTAGATGAGTAAGCCACGATAGAAGGATAGAACGAGATACTAGATGACATGGCAGAATATCAGCAGAAGCAGGCGTGTAAATAGTGTCACGGCCGAAAAATGATTGTAAGGAATAAAACTGAGAAAGAAATAATCCTTAATGATCATGGTTATGATATCAGCTGAGAGCTGGTGGAAACCAGATGTGGGAATGCATATTTGTAATTCAAGATGATATTGCCTTTTGTTATGTGTTACTAGAATAGGAAATACATCTTGTCGGCTGAATATAGTAAGTCGCTGAAGATAGCGACTGAAGAGGAGTCTATAATGAGTCTGTTAGAGTCTATATCGAATCAGTGTTGAGTCTGTAACAAGCATGTATGATATCTGTATTGATTCTATAATGGGTATATAAAAGAAGGAACCAAATATGTAGACAGGTTAGTCGATTTTAGTTGATTAGCTGATACAACATTTTGGAGTAATCTCTAGACTCTTGGAAAATACACCCGAGCTAGAATTAAGATAGGAAGTTTTGGTTAATGACTCTGGATCACTGAGTGCATGAAAGTAGTGGTTATGCAGCTGAGTGCACAGACAAGTAGAGAAAGTTGAGTTAATATAGGATGTGTATGGACCACTAGTAGGAGTAGAGTAGAAATAGAAAGAGAGAATATCAGAGAGCATGAGAGGGAAGAAAAGTCTGTAAAGATAGAAGAGAAGATATTGAATAGAGTCTACAAGTTTGTGTGCAGACAAAAGGTGTATCTATTTCCTCATGCTAGATGAAGAGAACCTTGCGTTTTTTGCATGGATGGGTTTCCACGTTATATGTTGTGTATATGTGTGAATGTTTAAGTAGCTTAGTTATATGCGTGATTATTGTGTTCAATGACTGGGTTATTATTGTATTGTAACTAGATAAATGTATAAATTTCACATTATGTTAATGAATATGCTTATTTTTTTTGTTCACTGTTTGTTCACTTAAGTCACAAAAAGAAGGATCGAATCATAGGTTGGTGATGAAATATTGTGCATACAAGTAACCCACCTTCCCGGTCTTCGTTGGAAACCTTGGCACAAAGCCAAGGTACTAAAACACCCTCTCACAAAAACTGGGAAAATGTGGTTATGATAGTTACCCATAAAAATGAGATAACTTGGGTGAGACTACATCTTTGTGGCGGGTGCTATCGATTGAGCTCCACTCTGTTGGGCCGATATCTTGGGATTTGTTATGCTAAGTAGAAGGAATTGAACCCGGGTCTAGGGAAAAAGTGAGGGAAGAAATCAAACAAATGGTTATGTTTTCGAGACCTTGAAGTGTTGTGCTCAGGGATATGTTGTGGAATCCCACGAAATCGGAAATCCAAGACTAGGTGGACTTTAAAGAGTTAGAGTTTGTACGAAAAGAAAGTGAAGGATCTCAATATGGAACCAAACAGAGTGGTTGGGCCGGTACATTTATTCATACATTTACGAGATTTTCTTTTTTGAGTTTCCCATCATGTTGCATGAGTGTTTGTCTAAGTTGGAAACCCAACAAAGGAATTTTCAAGGAGGAGAACCAAGAGAGTGGAATCCTTACTTGATTGACCGACTGAAAAGAGCAAACAACCTTGTATCAAGGGCTGTGGATTTTTGGGTATACATTATCCTAGAATAATATATTAATGAGTTTGTTGTTGACACAATAACCTTATACAGTGAGGCAGAGTGAAAAAAAATTCAAGGACCATACAACATATACCTGTCATCTTTAAAGACGTGGATAAAAATGCTTTTATAAGAAAAAGGCATTTTTTGAATGCAAGAATGAATAGAAAAGGGTGGCTATGTCTCAGTATAACCCTAGAGTGAGATGTTCCTAAGAGATGGTGGAACTCAACTAGAGCCAGGATTTTTAAGAAGCGGAAGAAGATTCAGGTCCAGCAAAAGAAAAAAACTTTGTTAGAACAAGGGAGTTGCAACAAAAATAGAGAAGAAGAAGGATACAAGTTTGTGTCATACTTAGATGAAGGATATTGTGATGAAGAAGAGGAATATCAACTGATCTCAAAAGGAGACAAAGAGTCAGAAGAGGTTACTAAAGATACTGAACAAAAATGTCCTTACAACTCACCTACAGTACCAGAGGTAAGATATCCAAACCTGTCTCCAAGTAATTATGCAAATACAAGTACTATTAACACTATAAATAGCAGAAAAGAAAGTTCGACTAGTCCTAATTCTATTCTGACTGTACTAGCAACAAATACAAAGGTTGGAGCTGAAATTAAGATACCAATATTTAAAGGAAATGGGTTGGAAGACCTAGAGAAGAATTGGTTTCTTTGTGATGTTTCCTGGACTGTATGACAGATACAGGATGAGAATATCAAGAAATTGCAGATGATCACAACTGTGCAAGGTCGTGCGCTGGACTAGTATATGAAACTTTCAATAGTACCAACATGAGTTCTCTCGAAAAAACTCAACAAGATTCGCTTGGGTTCGATAGATGAATTCAAATAGTCGAATTCTGAATCATAGTGCATCACTGATATCAAAGAGATTAAGTAGCTACCAACAAAATCTGTTTGGGGCTTTAACCAAGGATTTAAGACATTAATGGAAAAAGTAAGTTTCCAAATTTCAAATGTGCAACATAAGGAATGGTTTATTGCTTCCTTGCTACCACATATTTAAACCCGTTTGATGTAACATAAAATTGTGTCACATACGTAGGCTCTTGAAATAGAAATGAAATTAAAATCCTCACCTATTGGAAACACTATCTCGGGAATGATGCAAATTCAGTCACAATTGGCAAATCTTGGGGTGTAGCTCTAGAACATTAAAAGAGGAAAGGAATTTCAGGAGGAACTATGGTGTACAAGATGTAGAAAAAATGGACACCATAAATATAATTTCCCGACACTCATGAACTATGTTGCAACAAGTGCACCAAACCCATTAAACCCCTTACTGTAGAATATGCTAGACTAGAGGTCACAAGTCTGAGGAATGTTTACACTTACAGAAGATTGTAAGTGCACTTGCTATTCTATATTGTAAATTTTGTGAGTCAATAGGTCATGATGAGAAATACTACATATCCCTTCAGTTTCTGCAAGAAAAAACGATGGATACCTACTCAATGAAAAATGATGAGAAAATGCAAGATGAACGGGCACAACCTTAGTATCATCCTACACAGTATCAAACAAAAAAATCCTCAACTGCAATACCAGCATAATCAGTATCCTCAAAAACAACAATACCCTCTGCAAAGGGGGGTGGGAATTTTAGAGGTTGACGACAACAAACAGGAGGAGGATTTGGTCGAGGAAGAGGTCAAATCATATGTTATAATTGTGGGCATCCAGGACATTTTTCATGAGATTGTTAAAGTACTACAACAAAATGTAAATATTGTAAAGCATTTGATTAGATTGTTGAACAGCTTTCGAAGCTTATTGTTAAATGGTAGGATAGAACTGTCACTAACCCCAACCAGGTGTAGAATCTGAATCCAAACCCCAATATGAATATTCAAATGATTTTTGTAGAACCCAGAAAACTACTCATTGTTGCAGTCACAAGAGGAGGTGCTGTGACGGGAGAACACCAAAATACACGACAAGGACAACCGTAGGTGATACCTGAAGAATAAAAGAAATCTCTGCTAGATGTACAACAAGAGAAAGAAGTATTCTTGAAGGTGCAACAAGAATTTGTTGATACCAATCAACTGTCGATATATGGACAAGTTATAGCTATGCCTCAACAATTTGAAAAACTAATCATGAAGGGGCCAATGAAAAAGGTTAGTAAGCTTAAAGAATTTTCAAAATTTGTTTAGCACTAATCCATGATAAATATGTTGTCGTGAAACTAACAATACTCATAGAAGAAACCACAAAAGGCCTACGACTTGACAAAAGAGTTAATCAAATCGGGAGAAAAATGAAGACAAGATGAGAACCGTGAATGATACGCAAATAGGAGATTATGAAATGGACTATATCATATTAGATTCAAGCACGGATGTCAATATATTAACTAGAAAGACATGGGAGAGAATGAATAGGTCGTGACTGGACTAGTCTCCTATTTAGCTAAGGCTTGCAAAATAGTCAAAGGTTCTACCAATCGGTAGACTAACCCAAGTACATGTGGAAGTCTAAGGCTTAAAAAAGTATGCCAACTTCGAAGTTATTACCATTGTCGATGACACAAACCCATATCTTACAATTCTAGGAATTGATTTGGAAATAGACAACCAAACTATTATAAAGTTCAAGAAAATGATATTGTCTTTTGAAGATTCTTAAATAAGAGTGGTTGCACCAATCGATCCATTTGAAGGATAGTGATATGTTGAACCTGTGCATAGCGAAGGGCAAGACAATTATATGGATCAGATGTAGAACATCATGTCTTCAAAGGATGACTATATTAACCTAATAGCTGATGGAAACCTGACTTGGCAGAGTGTAAGCTCGTGCACATCCGACTCAGGAAATGCTTTGGAAAATTGGCAGAATAGGGGACATGAAGTCTTCATGCAAATATGTGCAAGAATCACAAGATCTGTCTGAAGGGTAGGAGCCGAAGTAAACACTCTTCCTACATATGAAGGATTGCCTAACCTTGCATCTTTTTTGGTAGATTTGAAGAAAAATCCATAGAATCACAACGATTGTTTGCTTTGGATTATGTGCTGAAAGATATGCCCGCTAGATGGTGGGGTACACACAAGCAATCCATCTCCAAATGGACACAATGTAGGAGATTAATGGAGATCAGATTCAGAGAAGAGATCAATTATCCTGATCATAAATACACTGGACTCACAAATCCTAGGAAACATATTGAGCACTATCAAGGGATTTGGAAAGAATATTCGCGACAAGAATGGGTTCATTGATTCATCCACACTTTGTAAATGGTACCTAGAAGTTGGCACACCTCAGGGGAGCTGCAGCGAGAACCATTCAATGGGAAAGCTTAGCTATAATATTTACCCAAATATTTGAATTTGTAAGTGGACACCCAACAGGGAATGTTGCGTTATAGGTAATAAAGGAGAAGATATTCGAAGAAATACCAGTTGCAGATACGAACTTCCATCAATGAAGGATGAATACACATAGCTGGATGTAGTGTTATAATCTTAGAGGAGAACCAAATGAGGATGACCTACTTGAGCTAAATATACCTGAGTAATAAGGTATATGTACAGTAGAGGGAGTTGTTATAACTAATGACCAGTGTCTAAAACCACTCAAAATTAAGAAAGTAAATATTGGATCTGAGGAAAACCCGAAGTTTGCTAATATTGGAGATTACTAGGATGGCGAGACTATGGGAAAGATCATTGAATTATTACATGAATTTTAGGATCTGTTCCCCACAAATTTCTTTGAAATGAAAGGCATAGTTGGAGACCTTGGTGAAATGAAGATACCCCTAAGGCCCGATGTAAAACTGGTCAAATAGAGGCCATACAGATTAAACCCACACTACAAAGAGAACGTTAGAGCCAAACTTGATCGAATGCTAGAGGCAAGAGTAATAGAACCAATTGAAGAATTATAATGGTTTATCTTGATAATAGTACAAGACAAGAAAAGCTCAGGAGAAGTCAGGATATGCGTTGAACTTAGGAAATTAAATGATGCTTGATTGCATGATCCATTTCCAACTCCATTTACATATGAAGTATTAGAGAATGTTGGAGGACAAGAAATGTATTCATTTACAGATGGATTCTCGGGATACCATCAGGTCAAAATTGCAAAAGAATATCGCTAAAAGACTACCTTTGCAATGGAGTGGGGATGCTACCAGTACACGGTAATTCCCTTTGGACTCAAGAATGCGCCTACAATCTTTTCTAGAATTTTCATTGCTGTGTTTAAAGAGTTTATACATAAATTTCTTGAAGTCTACTTTGATGACTGGAAAGTCCTTTTACTTATAAAGGATTACATAGAAAGTCTTAGAGTGATGTTAGAACGATTCTGTCAGTACAAAATTTCCCTCAATTTGAGAAAATGTATTGTTTGTGCACCTCTTAGGGCTCTATTATGCCATGTGTTCTATCAAGATGGGATTTTGGTTGACCCAGCTAAATTCGACATCATCTTGGACTTACCACCACCTACCATAGTTAAAAAATTAAAAGCAATGTTAATAAATATGAGATATTACAGAAAGTTCATCAAAAGATATGCATAAGTGACTTACCCAATGGAGAAATTGTTGAAAACAAACACCAAGTTTCAGTGGATAGATGAATTCCAGGTGATTCTAGATAAGATGAAAAATAAAATGGCCACTGCACCAATACTTGTATTTCTAGATTGGAAAAAAGAATTCCATGTTCATGTTGATGCATCCTTTGTTGCGCTTGGAGTGGTACTAATGCAACCAGGAGATGCATCTTTTGTTGCGCTTGGAGTGGTACTAATGCAACCAGGAGAGGGAGAGATTGATCACCCCATTGCTTTTGCTAGCAGGAAGTTATCAACTACATAAAATAATTACACCACAACAGAGAGAGAAGGACTTGCGATGGTCTATGCCTTGCAAAGATTCAGACATTATTTGCTAGGGGTGACATTTTAAAATGTACACTAACCATTCTGCATTAAAATATTTGGTCAACAAGCCAGTATTGGAAGGAAGATCTGTCGATAGCTTTTCCTCTTTAAATAATTTGACTTTGAAATAATTGTTAAACCGGTTCGATTAAACTTGGGACCAAACCACCTCTCCATAATAGAAAGTGGATACAAACCTACTAGTCTGAAAGATAATATGTCTGATGCACAAGTGTTTGTGATAACTACATTTGATAATCAATACGAAGATATCATATAGTTCCTAACTACAGGTTTTTCATCGGCTGAGTTCACAACAACATAGAATAAACAATTAGTAATACGAGTTCCATATTTCCAGTTGATTGTTGACGACTTGTATAAACAGGGCCTAGATGAGATACTTCAATGTTGTGTTTTTTAACATGAGCGCCCTATTATTTTAAGTGAAGCACATATTGGTATTGCAGGGGGACTCTACACAGGAAAGGAGACTATGAACAAGATATTACAGGAAGGGTTATGCTTTCCTACCATGCATGTAGACCCTCAAGATTACTGTCGGATTTGTGATGTCTACCAAAGAATGGGAAAGCCATACAAAAGAGATGAAATTCCATTATTTCCACAACTCACGTTAAAGGATTTCGACAAATGGGTTGTTGACTTTGTGGGACCTATTAGTCCAGTAGGGAAGTGCATAGGAGATAGGTATATTATCACCATGGTGGATTACCTAACTTGATGGGTGAAAGATGTGTCTATTAAGGATTGTACTACTGTGAAATCAATGAAGTTTTTAATTGAAAACGTTGTAACAAGGTTTCGGTGCCCAAATATATTGATTAGCAATCAAGTTACGCATTTTGTTAATCAATTGATTGAGGAAATAACTGATGAATTTCAAATACAGCATAGAAGAACAACTCCATATCACCCGCAAGCAAATGGAGTAGTCAAAGCATTTAACAAGATTCTGGAAAATGCACTAACCAAAGTATGCAATACAAGAAGGATGATTGGGACTAGAAAATTTTTGTAGTACTATGGGCATGCCGCACAACATGTAAGAAGTTAACAGGCCAGAACACCATTCAAGTTAGTATATGGACAAGAAGCTTTCATGCCTATGGAATATATTGTACCAAGTTTAAGAGTAGCGGCACTCACAGAAATGACAAATGTTGATGCTTTTGAAGAAATGCTACTTCAGCTAATACACTTGGAAGATGAATGCTTCATTGAAAGGAAAAATTTATGGCACAATAAACACATTAAGAACAAGTAATTTTTAGTCAGAGGCCTTGTTCGACTTATGTATGACCACAAATGTTTCAATCACCTAAGAAAGATGAAGACACATTGGTTAGGTCCTTATGTGGTTATGGAAATCACTGATATAGCAGCGGTGAAACTGGAAAAAATAGATGGCACAGAAGTCAGGGGGCTCATCAATGGAAGCCAATTGAAGCCTTATTTTGATAACTACGACTAGGTTGCACACCAGAAAAAAAAATGATAACAAGGACGGCTAGGAGAAGAGAATAGAGTGACTTTCACACGAGGCACGGAGAGGGAAGTGTGTCACTAAAACCAATGGTGCGTTGGCACATTTATGAGGAAGAATTATTGAGGTGAAAAATATTAATCCCATAGACAATGAGGAAATTAGAACAAATATCAAGGGAATTTGAGGGTCACTTCCACCATTAGTATCATGATGTCACAGCGAAAAGGGGTGGCATAGTTGGCACCTCCACATAAGAAGTCGGACTAAGAACCCACATGATGGTTCGTGTTGTCATTATGCTACTAGATGATGGTGCATGTGAGGATTTGATAGAATGATTGATGGAATGAACCTACTACTGATGGCCGATTACCAGCTTGCGTCCTTTTAATGCCACAACTAGAATAGTTTGCAATACACATAGTGACGAAAAACTTGTAGAGAAGTATGACTAGTAAGTGTTACAGTGTTGCTAGCCCTGGGGGCCTTGTTGAGAAAACTGTAATGACTATTTTGAGTAAGTGCAATGTTGTTGGATATATTCCACTAGAGGTTGGGAGCTTCTTCTATATTAATCCAACTTTATTCCTCCATGCAAAATAAGCTCCAACTATCTTGGTAAATATGCCAAAGTGAATACCTTCGGATACCGGTAAGAGAAATGTTGTCTTGAAGGAGTTGAGAACGACTGAAGAAGCAGTGGAAAGAATTCAAAGACTAGAGGACATCCTACCAAATCCTCCAGAAAAGACTGTGGAATTAATTCCCATAGTGCATAGTATCCATTGCTAAGATATGTCGGTCTGAAAGAATGTTTGGACTGAGAGAAGAAGCAACAAAGGCCAATGTCATCATGAACATCATTGTAAACCGTTGAATCTATGAGAGGTGATGACGAGTCCAAAAACAAGTTGAACTGGAACACCATGATGGAGGGAGGTATTACATATTGAGGATGACATATCTCAGTAGCACTATAGCAAAGAGAGACAATAAACAAATGCTGGACTGAGTGACTGACGCAAACTATGAGGATTCCCTGGATGTTGTATACTTGTTCAGGGATAATGTCACAGAAGATTTTGAAGGGAGGACAAAAAAAATTGGGATGAGATGGAATTTGAAGCTAGAAATGATGACAAAGAACATCAGTGTTACCGATAAGTCCATCCCCTATGTCATACTCCGTTGAGTGGTAAAAACATCCAAGAAGCAGGAAAGATGACAGTAGTACCAAAAGAATAAAGACTACAACAAGTTGCAAACACAGAAGGAACATATAATCAAACAAAAAAGGAACTACAGTCAGACATAGAAAGAAAATAATTCATCCTATAGAAAGAGTCATGCTAGAAAATGTTAGTTCCAACCTGGTGGAACACACGCAGAAAATATAAGAAGAAGTGCGTGTAGAGAAAGAGAAGTTTTTGAAAATCGTGGAGTATTTTTAGACCAAATTCAACACAAGTCAGTCCATGGAGGAATAATTCACATGGCTCAGGAGGAGCCACAGGTGAGTGTTAGGGGTTTGTTGGGCATCAAGATAGTAGGGAAAAATTCATGTAGAATGATGCCTAAGTATGGAGAATAACATAAAGGAGAAGAGGAAGGAGATACGACAGAGGAAGGAGAACCAAGGAAAAGGGAAGGATGTTGCGACAAAAGAAGGAAAGATAAGAATAAAACAAAGAGAAGGCGCGGGATGAGGAAGCTGCACCAAATAAGTAATCCATGACAAAAGGATAGAATGAGATATGGGATGACATGGAAAAATATCAATAGAATCAGGCATGTAAATAGTGTAACAACTAGAAAATGACAGCAAGGCATAACTCTAGAAAGAAGCAGCCCTTAAAGATCGTGGGTACAAGCTCAGTTGAGAGATGACGAAAACCACACGCGTGAAGGAATCTTTTTAAGTAAATCCAATAGTTCCTTTTTTATGTGTTACTATAATAGGAAAGACACCCTATCGGCCAAAGATAGTAAGTCGACTGGGATAGCGATTGAAGAGGAGCCTGTAATGAGTCTATTAGAGTCTATATTGAGTTAGTATTGAGTCTGTAACAAGTATGTATGGGATATGTATTGATTTTGGAATGGGTCTATAAAAGAAGGAACCCAAGTTGTAGACGGGTTAGCTGGTTTTAGCTAATTAGCTAATACAACATTTTGGAGTAATCTGTAGACTCATGGAAAATGTGTTGGACCTAGATCTAAGACAGGAAGTTTTGGTTAATGACTCTAGATCACTGAGTGCATTATACTAGTGGTTATGTAGTTGAGTGCGCATACAAGTGGAGAAGGTTGAGTCGATCCAGGCTATGTGTGGATTGCTATTAGGAGTAGAGTAGAAAGAGAAAGAGAGAAGATTAGAGAGCATGAGAGGGAGGAAAAGTTTATAAAGATAGAAGTAAATATATTGAACAAAGTTTGCATCTTTGTGCACAGACAAATGGTGTATCTATTTCCTCATTCTAGATGAAGAGCACCTTGTGGTTTTTTCCTAGATGGGTTTCCATGTTATGTGTTGTGTATATGTGTGAATGTTGGAGTACCTTAGTTATATGCATGAATGTTGTGTTGAATGACTGGTTGATTATTTTGTTGTAACTAGATAAATGTATGACTGCCACATTATATTAATGAATATGCTTATGTTGTCTATTCACTATTTGTTCACTTAAGTCGCATAAATAAGGGTCGGATCATAGCTTTCTATTGAAATACCGTGTATAGAAGTAACCCACCTTCCTGGTCTTCGTTGGAAACCTTGGTGCATAGAAAAGGTACTAAAATACCCTCCCATACAAACTGCAGAAACATGGTTCTAGTAGTTACCCATAAAACTGAGATATCTTGGGTGAGACGACATTTGTGTCGTAGGTGCTGCCGGTTGAGATCCGCTACGTCGGGACAATATCTTGGGCTTTTTTGTGCTGAGGAAAAGGAACTGGACCTGGGTCCAGGGATAGAGAGAGGGAAGAAATCCAAAAAAACCTGCTCTGACAGCTCCTTCAATGTCCCTGTAACCAAAATGGACACTACCACAACTACAAATATTGATAATAACAAAACTAAAGAAGAAAAAGAAAAGTGTCAGGGATAGTTGCACCTAAGATGGGATGCACCTCCAATTCCTAAAATATTGATGAAAAGATGGAGGGAGACATATCCAAAATGGTACTCAACTCATTAACAACATCAATTCATGATAGAATTATATCATGAAATATATTACATTCATTTTAAACAATTTTTTTCACATAGATAATGGACAGATGATTCAGTCAATATTCCCATGCCAGGACATGTTCTATATGGTTTTGGAAATGTATCCCTAGTTACGAACCTTTTTTGTCCATCTCACAGCTTTATCTGAATCATTATTCTAAGAAGAATTCTACAAATTTCTAGCACTGTCAGGTGAAGGGATTTAATCATAGAAAATGAAAATGCTTTATTATGTAGCTTCAAATATTTTTAACATCTGATCAAAATATGTATATTCTTGGTTGTAGTAGCTTGATTGTAACTTTTGGGTCATCCCATTCAGATTTGTTGTGTTCCTTGTTTACATTATAGTATTCTTTTTCTGTATTACATATCCTATTGCAGACTCCAAATCTTCTCAAAATAATTTGTCTCTATCTGGTCCAATTCAACTGTTGGTATCAGGGGCTAAGTGTTGTTTATTTCTTGGTTACGAGCCTTCACTTTTGGTTTTATAATGAATTGATTTATATAAATTAAAATTATGTAGCTAGAAATGTATTTATAATGCAAGGGAAATGAACTATGGATTTATATTGTTTATGTGGGATTTATTGAGCACAAATCCAAAGAATGTTTGAACTAAGGATGCTTGCTTCTATTTTTGCAGTTATGATATACTAGGTCTCGAAGGACTTACTCAATATTTATGCATATTTATTGGAAAAGATGGCATCCCTAACTATAAATTTTTGGACCTACCAATCAATTCTATGTTGAATATGCATGTAAATCCTGAGGTATGAAGATGCATTTCCAAAATGTTGAACAAGCAATGGGATACTCTGTAATACTCCAAAAAATTGTAAAAATTTAAAAATTTTCATGTAACATAAAATGTCTGTAGTTGTCACTGCCTAGGAACAAATAACTGCTAAAGTTACTTTAAACAGTATTAACTAGAACTGAACATTTTGTAAATCTCTAGTTCTGTATATTTATTAGTTTGTCTTCATAATTCCATGTTAAGGATTTGATTTAGCAGGTTGTGATTTGGAATAATAGGAAATGAAACCTATGTCTAAATCTTAATACGTAGTATGTTTTTACTGTCTTACGACAAGTAGGAAAGAACTTCAGTTGAGATCGAGGCTTACTTAGCTTATAGCTAATGCAGTGAAGTGATGCTTCTTTTATAGGTCCTTTACAGGTAAGAATTTTTTTACCAATTTTCCCAGATCGAGATTATCATCCCAACTAGCATAAAATAAAATGCTAGTTAAATTATTTGTTTTACTGCTTGAGCAGTAAAAGAGGTATCATTGATCCTATTTTTTTATGATCTTCATAGTTGACAGTGATAACAGTAATTTTAATAAACTGAACTTAGCTCACTTACTCGTCCAACTCGCTACTGTTAAAACTTGTTCGTTCAACTTCCATCTTTCTATTCTCAGTTTAAAACTTGTATGTAATTCTAGTAAAATGCATCTTGTGTAAAATATTTCTTTCTACAAAATAATGAGTTACAATAACCTAGAAGAGATGATCCAATTAAAGTCATAAAATACTTTGACGGATAACACACATGAAAACTAGTACTTAGTACATAGGATAGTTTATAATTATTCTAATACTTACCAAAATAGAGATGCCTTGATACAAATTGTTTTTCATTAAAACTATAGTGTTATTACTTTTTATTTTAAGGAAAGAAGAATTATTCTTCATAGAGGTCTATCCTATTATTATTTGTATAATGATTTCTCATCTCATAAGGGTATTATTGATAAACCATACACTAGTACCCATAATTTAATACCTAGAATAAAGTCCTAGCTAGGTATCTTCTATAGTTATGAGTATATACATATAAATGATTCCCTTCTCCATTTTGTATCTTCCTAAAACCGATTACAAAGCATTTTTTATTATGTGAAAAATAATGATTAGCATAATTTTTCTTATACTATTTAAAAGGTTTTAGCTTATACTAAAGACCCTAGTTTAGCTACTACCTCCCATGTTATTTACTATGGATAAAACAAGCATAAAACCATAACAAAAGATAATGAAACCATGGTATGAAATATAATATGGTATTAATTTATATACACTATTATGTGCAGGCTGCAACAAGTAGTTTCGAACTATATTACCAAACCCATCCTTTGCAAATAATTTTGGAGCTACGTGGTCGATGATCATTTGATAGGGTTTTGACCTTTGGATTTTTTTACCATATAAATTATTTAAAACCCTAATACCTCTCCTTTACCTATATTTTACCTTGCTCCAGATGAGGGGCCGCAGGCTCATGGCCACTTGGCCTGTTTGTCACTCCACTATGTAAACCTTCCTGCCAATAATCTTCTTCTTCTGCATGTAGAGGTGTAATTGGATACTATCTCTGGTTTTGTTGACGAAACCCTCTTCTCACCATTACCTAGATCTATAAAAAATATGTGCCTATCGTTACCTTTCCTCTAGAATTGCTTTTATTCATTCTCTAGTGCATTGGTTAGATGAGGAGGTTATTAATTCTTGCACATGATCTAGGAACTAGGAATCAAAATCATCAAAGAATAATTGACAAAATACTCATGAATTGGAAATAACTAGAATACCAAAATAGGTTTCCTCTCTGTATATTATATGAACAATAAAGGATTACAATACCATGCATGAGCAATGGCTTAACTCAA